>VYZM01003363.1:27867-38783 GCA_013398915.1 Dromas ardeola
CACTCCTTGTTAGTATTCATTTTTCAGCATTTAATTTATTTCTTTGTGGTTTTTGTTTATTTAACGCAGTGAATGGGCAGAAGGAGTCTATCCCACTGTGACTTTTGTAGCCTTTAGAATCTGTAAAATCTTAGAGTTACTGAGGGGAAATGGAGCTCCCGCACCCCAGAAATTAATGGTTTTGTAATTATCTTATCTTTCTGGTGCAGAAAAGCAAAACAGTCAGTCTCTTCACTCACTGTATGTTACTGACCCCTTCAGTGTCCTAGGGAAGAATTACTGAGGAAGCAAACAAAAGAGGTGCTTAAGGAGGTAAGAGGGCAAATGGCAAATCTCTTGTTGCAAATCTGGCCCCAAACTTAGTCGTCTCTCAGGCTTGGAATTGCCAGCAATAAAAAGAGGCAATAAAGGAGCCTACCCAAAGGCATCTTCCAGCAGTTTGAGATTTTGACCAGTTGCTTCACAATGACGAGAACAGTTCTGTTTAAGATTAACTGAAATTGCCCCCAAATCACCAAAGATACAATCAGAACAGCAGTTGTGATGGTAGTAAATCTCCCCAGGCCACACAACTAGTGTGAATGGTCCTTTCGGGCCATTTAACAGTCGCAGAATGAGGAAAGTGGGCGGGAATTTAAAAGACAGTGAAAGTAGTTCTGTCGGTGCCTCTCGCTATGTCTGCTCTGGGTACGGATGCTCTGTACAGCTGTACAATCCCTTCACACCTGTCAGTAGCTGACTTCTGTTGGCTTGCCAAACCCAAGTTTCGGCATCCTTGCCTTCCTGAACTATCCTTAAGTTCATTTTGAAAAGGGACCGTACTCCCATGCTTGAAAAGAGACCGATGCCCCTAAGTGAAGGTTTCTGAGTCTCCTGATGGTAGCACTCTGTTTATCATTACAGTCCTGGAAGTACTAATCAATAACGGTTTCTTTAGCCGTATTGCCTTACAAACTAATTCCAATTCTACTCCTAGACTTTACCCAAGATCAGGGTTGAAGCCTGGAAATGAAAAGTTGGGTACTCAGAGCTACTAAAACCAGCTTTCAATTCTCTTGCTAACTACAGCACTAATTTCATCCCTTGCTTTCTCAGATTCCAGTCCCAAACCCAGCCTTCACTGAAGTGGAGGAGTTAAGAACTAAACTAAAAATTAAAACTTAGGAACTTTTATCTCCTGATGTCAGCTGTCAGCTTTGCTCCGCCAACCTGACAGGATTTAGCAATGGTTCAGGCTGTGCAACCCCAGTCTTTCTAAACCTGAACATTAACCTCAGTTCTAACTCTAGCTCTTATCTTTTAATACAGACTTTGGCATCTAGTGCTGCTGCCTAAATTGAAAATAAGACATTCAAATCACCTAACGCTTAATAAACCAGCCTCTATAGCTCTTATTTCTCTTATTTTCCTTGGTTGTTTTTTTTTTTTTTTTTTAATCTTCAGTTATAGTGACAATACCAGCTGAGAATCTGTGTCCAAGTTCTGTTTTTGAAGTTAGCAGCATTGTTTTGTTGTATTTTGAAACAGCGGTTACTAATGCCTAGTGCTATTGCTGCTTGTTTGCTTCCCATTAATATTATTAGTGGATTTTACATTGGTTTAATCTCCCATGTTCCTACATCCTCCAAAGTCAACCTTTTCTGATAATGAATGGCTTTCCCAAGTTAGGGAATTACTTTGTTCAGCGATTGCAGATTGCATTGAAAGGACGGCATCTTACTAAGTTCTGCCAGTTTATTATTCACATGGGTTACTGTGCCATCTGTATCTTGAGCTGATTTTTATTTCAGAAAGTATGTTTTTGTAAGAATTTTGAGTGAATGGCTGAATTTTTCTGTGATGGTCTATATTAAACTAAATAAATAAAATTCACAGTGCCATTTGCTGACTTGCAAACTACAAGCTGTTCCTCTAAGTGCAGGGTTGTTACAGGAGCTCACGGATCAGCCATGTCCAACTATATCCATAGGTGCAACTCCTGCCCTGCATGCACCGAAGAGTCTCTTGGGTATTAAGGAGGTCTCTGACACACTAGGTTTGTAGCAAATGCAAAGCAGTGCCTGTGCGGACAGTCAGAACTTGAATACCTTGTTTTCCTTAAAGCTAGTTACAATACTTGCTCAAATGATGAGGAAAGTACAACTTTCTGTGTTCAAGTAAATGTCAGTATGGAGAGAAAAATAAGTCAAAATGAAAGATAAAAAATTCTCCTTACATTTTGTGAACATGGATTTGAATGGGCAAATCTATGAGAACCACAAGGACTGGGTATAACCAATATTATCCAATAACAAAATGATATTCTGAAGAATGCTGTGCTTTTAATCTGTTTTAAACATACAATTTATACAGGAAAAAAAAATGAGACAGTGCCAATGTAACTAGACTCTACTTTACACTTTTGGGAAAATACCCGACATTTATATGTTTCTGCTTTTAAGTGTTATATAATTTCATTTTTATTAGTCATAAAACAGGATGTTTGTTTTCTCAGAGACAAAAATATTATGTCAGTCGTTTTATCTGCAAACCAGGTTAAGAAGATACCTGAAATGTTAGTGAATTGGAAGTGTCATCAAAATATGTTTTGAAAATGTAACGCTAAATTACAATGAAGAAATGGTAGTTTAGCAAAATGTAGTAGCATTACGTATTTTAATGAGAGTGGCCCAGTGAAGAAATGATGATTTAGCATAAAGAATTATCACTTCAACTTTCTAGACTTGGAAGGAACTGAAAATCCTACTTTTGTGAGAAAAAACAAGTGATTTTTTTCAGTTGCATTCTTTAAAAGAGTGAAGGAAAGTATTTGCAGTACCAATAATATGTAAAATAATGCTAAATTTTTTTTTTTTTTTACTGAAAATATATGTGAATTGAAGTATTAATGCCTTTTGGTAGGGAAGTCTGTTTAAATTGAATTGGGTATCCTCCTCTTAAAAATGTTGACTGTAGAAAGTAATGTTTAATTTCTGGTTGGAATAGATTTTTTTCTAATTTTGTGATTAATCTCTTGGATGCTTTATCTATTTGCTTCAGAGTGTTAGTATAGATGAAGAGAAAAGAAAACGTTCCTTGGAAATAAGTTGCCAGTTTTTGCTTTTGTGTTACATGTGGCACACGGATATGTTTAAAACAAAAGCTCATACTGCTGGAATACACTTCTAGAATATACCTAGATCAGACTAAAACATTTTCAAAACTAATTGATTCCAAAGTGTGCAAAGATAGGTGGGTCATACTCAGATTTTTTTCTTCTGGAGAGCCATAAATTACACTAGCAAACACAAAACTGCATTGCAAAGGATTGGGGGTTTTAGTAATAAGTATCTATCAAACCAAGAGATTGCAGTTTGATAGCAAGACCACTTATTTCAATGCTGAAATAGAACTTAGGAAGCTGATTTTAGGTACTTTTTTTGCTAAAAAAAGGGTCACAGTCACAGCAATGGTGAGAAGGTGTCTGTGCCTTACACGGTGTCTTGGTGATTTCTTACTTTTTCTCTTGGCATTTGCATGACACGCTTCCATGTTCACACTATGGAAGTTCAGTGTCTGTAGTACCTTGCAGACACATTTAGTGCTCTAGGATGATACCAGAGATAAGCGGCAATTCAACGAGATGGCCAAGCACTGTGTGCTCAGAAAGGAGTGTGAATATTTGAATGCAAATGGTGTCCTGCAGAGCTTTAGAGACAGTCTCACACAGTGAATACTGAAGTCAGTCTAATCTGAGTTTATGAATAGGGAATGGACACCTTCAGATCTGCATAGACCCATGCGTCTTTCTGCATTAACAAAATGATCAAAAATCGAAGCAAGAGGCTTGACTATACCTTGACTAGAGAGTTACAGTGCCATAATTATGCACGGGTACACACACGTGTGTATTTATATGCACACGAACACACACATGGTTTTAATTAAGACACAGCCTGCATTTTGAATTCTACTTTCCTGCCTTCTTCCTAGCATAGGAAGGTCTAGGTCAATTAGCTCTCAGTAGTCACAAGTACCTATGGATGAAAATGCTATTTAAATAAAAGAAGAGCTGATGCTTAAGGCAGTAGATTTTAACTAGCAGTCTCAAAATGCCACCTTTGTTAATAGATTTCATATAACCTTGAGCAAACTGTGCTTATCCCAGGTGAGCAGTGCTTAACGTTACAGACAGTCCTCCTCGTGAAGTTTAACTGGACTACTTTCATCATCAGCGTAAAGAGAACTATCAGTGAACAGAGAGGAGGCTAAAGAATTGCTCACCGTTAATATTTGTTAATGTGCTCTTAATGTTCAGTATCTATAACTTCCCATCTGCAAAGTGTGGAAAAAGCACTTTTTTCTTTTCTTTGTTTTGCCCAGTTAGATTCCAGTCCTGCTACTTGTATCAGCCAAATATATCCCTACACAATTTGAAGACCTATTAAAGTCAAGAAGTCCTGATAGTGTCAGGTGTTAATTTGTGAGACCTTAGAAAATGTATTTGCGAGCGCGACTACTTAATATGTACATAAGGCTATACACCACTGCAGTGGAGCCACAACATCCGTATTTACAATTTTAGTCCAGGTAATACTTCAGCTCTCTCCTGTACCATATAATGAAATTCCAAAGCACAAGCTTTGTTAAAAGAACAAAGCAAAACAAAGTTAGAGCAAAATGCACCTAAGCTTGTTCTTGCAACTAGATTAACTATTGTAACGTGCTGGAGGAATATTTTCATCCCCCAAAGAAAGAGGTGATTCACAAGGGTCTGCAGTAGTTGTGCCATGAAGAAAATTAGCTGTCGAAATGATACAAATGTCTGTTTTACTGTATAGAGTCTGGTTTACATTCTATAGGAGATCCCTAGGATGTTACCTTTGAAATTTTTGGCCCTGAGTTAATATAAAAATCTATTAAAATTTGCATCTCAGTTGAAGCTTCTCAATATATGTTAACAGGAGGAAAGAGCAGGCTCTTGCGAAAATATTTTACTGTTCTTTTGATGAATGGAAGTGTGTATTTTCTTGACACTCTGGAACTTTCCTGGAAAAAAAGAATAAGCATTTGGGAAAACTGTTTCTTAAAGGGACGTGCAATGATTTTTTGAGTCCAGAGCAGTAGTTAATTTTGTTGTTTCCCTGCGGAGGATGATTTGATGAAGTAGTTCTCAGAGGCAGTTGTAAACCTATTTTGTTTATGACACTACTCATTCTTTCCAAGTTTCCTAAAGCGTGCCTTTTTGACCTGTACACTTGTTCTTTCCTTCATGTGGGTCTTGGAGAGATTTGTAATGCACAGTGTACATTTCAGTGGTAGGAAAAGTTGTCAGTTTCCAGATGAGGAAACATAATAATACTCCATCATATTATGTTTGGTAAGCACCCAGCTCCTAGGGAGATGCAGCTAGCACCATGAAGTAGAAAAGAAATATTTGTGATCATGCTAAAGTGCAACTCCATGAAATATACCCAGTGCATAAGAACTAATAGTTTCTGTCTAAGTCTTTGATTCTGCTTGTTTCATCAGAAGAGAATAAAGGAAAAGAAATATTTTTCAGAGGCCCTTGACCTGTGAGAAGGAGCACTAGAAAGAGAGGGTAGGAGAACAGACTGTTAATGAGTTACCAGAAGTAATGATTAATTTAATAAATATCTAATTGTTAAAATCTCAGCAAGAAGAAGTGTTACTATAATATAAATGGCAAGAAATGAATGTCAAGAATAAGATTCAGATGATTCATGGTGGAGTGGGTCATCACTGAATTAGTTGTTTTAAATTTGGCAAATGTAACAATTTATTTTTGTTGTACATAATATAAAAATTCCAGTAAATTAAATACTCCAATGTAACATTGCAACCCCTGATTCTGTTGAAGCACTGCAAGATGCGAAAGGGAAATATATTATGAACAAAAGACTAGATATGTGTTACAAAATAATAGATATGTGTTAATGAAGACAAATTGTATAGTGTAAGCTTTTCAATTTGATAGTGGCCTTATAATGTTTTTCACTACTTAGCGGGGTGTGCTACAGGCTTTGAACAAGTAATTAGATTTTTTAGATTTATTTTCAGGCCAATGTTTTCCCAGGGCTGTGCATTACTTTATAATGCATTGCTTTGCCCTGTAACTCTTATCGTGGGAAGATGTAATTATTTTAGTTCGGTCTAGCGTTGGGGGACCAGCATTCTCTGTCTTGTGTCTCTTCTTTTACTAAGTAATGTAACATTACATTACAGACTTTTGATCAAAGTGGCTTTTGGTAACTTCTGTCAGTCTTCGCACTGCATGTTCTGGCAGCCTCGACTATATAATTGCTTTCATTTCTGAGACTTTTTCTGCAAAGTGTTGGAATCCATTATTTTATGGACCATGGCTATTGCTGTGTTGGTGATATTGCTAGTATCTTTCATAAGCTGCATTAAAAAAAACTTAATGGGGACAAGAATAACAGCAGCAACCTGGACAGTACCACAGTTAGCAGCAACTGTAGAGCAGTGTCTGCTGCCTCAAAAATTCTAAGTATTTGCACGTCCAAAGGTCAGTTGACGGGAGTCCCAAGGGAATCCCTATATGAGAAGAAAAAGAAATTCAGTAAAAATAATTCATTGTGAAATAGATCAGCCTGTGAGAGTTCTTCAAACCTCATACTCAATTCATGCAATTATGGTCTTTATTACTCTCCATAAAAAGAAATCAGTTTGAGGCTTCATGTGACATAAATAATTAAAAGTTACTTTTATAGACACCTCCCAAGTCAAAGGGAGGGTTAATTATTTTGTGGGCTTGAGAGAATGCTCTGGTAATCAGTGAAAAGTAGTTTCTGTGTGGAAAAATAGAATTAGTATTCTTATTAACAAGACAAATACACATATGAAATGAACTTCATTTCCCCATTACTGCTGTTAGTGTTGTTTTTTTTTTTCTTTTAAGTTTATTGCTAGCTACCTGGCTGTGTATGTCAAACTGCTTCTGATTTATCATGTTTTAGAGAACTTTTTTCTTTTTTTTATCATTTGTTGACTTTTCAGCATACTCTGAGTCATTAAGTGCAGTAAGAGGTCTTCTGTTCCTGCTTTCTTGCCTCCCTAAAGAATTATATTTGTTCCACAAGGTTAATGCTCCCTAATGTGTGTCAGTCTCTACAGTATACCTTCCAGTGGGTAAAACCCAGCGTTATTCAGTCTAACTGTACAATTCCTATCGTATTAGTTTTACAGGAACTTCACCCCAGGTGACTGTTAGAGGGAAGACTGAATTCAGGATTAACATATTGACTTTCAAGGTGCTTACCTTTGCCTCCTGAATAAATTTCTGACTTACTAACCCGTATCTACCGTGGCAGATTTCCAAATTCTTTGCTGGGAATATACTTCTATTCAGTAAGACTTCTAAAAAACCTTTGAGATTTTTTTTCATCTGAATTCATTAAAGGCTTTAATGTCATCATATTTAGCATTTTTGTGTGTGTGTCTTTGCCTTTGAATCTCCCAGAAAGCCACTATGAATTAATCAGAATTGTACCATGTACTACTTTCCTTTATCTTTTTTTCCCTTAGCTATCAGACAGGAGCACATCAGTTTTAATGTTATATGACATTCCTTCGGGGAATCTGCATTCAAGCACTATTTTCTTACAGTTATTCTTGTATTTCATCCACATTTCCCAAAATGTATTGTATACCTTCAAGAAACCACAGTAGGCCTGTACTATTAGATATATGCACAAGATTCCAACCTGGCTTTCCTTCTAAGGAACAGAGAAAGAAATTTGTTTTACTGAGTTTAAAGAGAAAATAAATCCTTAGGTTTTAGAAGCATTACTACAAGATTAAGATTAAATTATTTCTGTATTTCCAGAGGGTACATTAATTTCTAGTGCTCTGCTGTATGACGTGTAGTTTTGGGAAGCAGTGATAGAATTATTTAGAATCAACCAGAAACTCACACGCAGATGAGAAATGAAGCATTGAAACCCCATGATTCTTTTCAGAAAGGGCTGAAAGTTAACTGGTTTCTCCAGCAAATTCTGGTTTTGCATATCATTTTCGTATCTCTCTTATCTTGCCTTTTCAACTAGAGACAACGTTTTTTTAATCTCCATTGCCAAATTACAGCCTGGCTGTCTGTTGCTGTGCAGGTGACTAATTCCTTCTTGGCTGTGCTTCAAGAGAGGATGAAGCAATAGCATCATTCTGTTCTTAAAAAGGTTTGAGATGATTTAAAAAATGACACTAAGTTCAAACATCTCGATGTTTCTGTTAGAATATGTGGTATTTTCTAGTGTAACACTAAATAACCCAAGCACCATCAGCTATAGATTGTACTTTACAACCAACATACAAAGAGTGTATTGTAGCATGTCAAAAGGGTCTGTCAGTCCTTTATAAACAATGGGCCTGGTTAGTTTAACGTTTCATAGGATGAATTGAATTCTCATAGCTTACATTTTCTTGCTGACAAGTTCAACAAGAAGAGGTACTGAAGTCAGTAGTGTTCACTAGCCTGGAAGTAACATGTTAAAGGTTATATTCATTATGGCACACTATGTCAAAAGGCTGGAAGTTACAAAATGTCAGCTAACAGTGTGTAAGATTATGACAGAATTAATTAGGGCAAAGTATACTGGTTATGGCTCGCTGCAAATGGCATTGCTGGGTAGGTTTAAACAATCACAGAGATAAAGGTGACAAAGTGCAAACCTATCAAATAACACTTTATCATCCCCAAATTACTTGTACTCATCCTTGATCTGGACTGGAAGAGTGTCTGTTCTGTAAGTCTCCTTCAAGGAAAGTTCATCTAGTAAAAAAAGTTGCATAAAAATTAAACCATTTTCTTATGCCTTTTAAAGATAATAAACTGCTCTGAAGCTGACTGTGTAGAGAAGATCCCAGGTTATATCATAAATATTATTTGACAACAAATTGTTTAAATTAGGACTAGAGTTTTGGAAAACAATTTTTTTTTTTTTTTAAGTAAAATGGGCAGCGTGTAACTGTGGGGAAAAAAGATCATTGTGTTTCTATGGTTCGGAGTAGGGGATAGGTTTTGGTTGTTATGTATTTCTATTTACTGTATAGAGAGGTTTCAATTAAAACTCAACCTCTCACAGTAGCAGGTAGGATTTTCAACCCTCTCTGAGGTTTCCTCAGTTTATAACTCAGGTATGGGGAACCGGAGATGTTTATAAACCAAGTATCTCTAAAGCTATAGTACCACCTTTATCTCTTCCCTTCCCCACCAGAAGGTAGACTGGTTTAGGATTTAAAATTTACATCGCTTGCCAAGAGCCATCTGTCCACAGACTGGGTCTGAAAGTGTCATTACAATGGGTGAGCACAGCCAGTGTCCCAGGCTGCTCCCATGTAGTGTTTTCTGCAAAAAAGTAGGCACTTAGATGTTCCCAACCAAGGTTCCTGAGATACATATCTGCCGTTATTCAGATTATTTTCTTCAAGCTTGGCTTTAATGTTGAAAACCGAAATGCTTTATGTAACACTCTGTAAGATTATTAACTCTGCAGGTTTTTTACCCCCTCTGATTTTGTAATGATTTTAAAGGCAGCTACTGGGAAAAGTAATATTAGAGGTTTTTGGTTTTATCAAGAAATGTCAATCTGACTTTCCTCTGAAGTCTGAGAATATATTTTTAGCACCAAAAATTATTGGAAAGTAAGCTGCAGTTACTGGTGCAAAACTCTTCCTAACTCTAGTGCAAGTAAAACCAGGTTTGACGGCTTCTGCTGATAACACAGTATTTAGAATAGTGGTTTGAGTACTTCAGTCTGATGAGGCTATTAAGCCCAGAAGATTAAAGCACATGAACAAGATGTTCTAGCAGAAATGCTAAAAGTTACTTCATATCATATGTGCCTTTATATTAACGAAACAAAAAAAGAGCTAAGAATAACATTCTAAACAAAATGTGATTTAGAAGAAAATGGAATGCATGAATAATGCACAGAATTCTTCAGTAGTCTGCCATCGGTGTTGGAAAAAAAAGTTATTTATTGGTACTTAGATTTTCAGCAAATACAACAAAAAACAGTCAAAACCAAATTACATGGCAGTGAGGGTATTTACATATGACAACAATGTTTGAAATTGCAAGTCAAAAAGATTGTAATGAGTAATTTTTTAACGTTCTGTTAATATTTACAGCCAGTCTTATAAAGTTGTAATGAACAAATCAACCATTAATATTTAAAGTAGTCTTGACATATTTATTTTTCCAAGCTGAAGAATTGCACAGATCATTCAAGCCTATTTTTTAATCTCATCTCTGTTACCTTGTCAATATTTTATATTTAAACTAGAATTCACTTTGAGAATTACTTTATATATGCACCTAATCATTGATAGTGCAGGAACAAGTGTTTCATTCTGCCACTTTGATTAGTCCAAATGAGATGAACTGTATAAGTATTAGGGCCCTGATTTTAATTATTATTACTTTAATCTTCTTGTGTCCTTAATCAGGCAAAAGATTCATTGTCTTCAGTTTGTCTATACCCTTTAAGCACTAGTATAGTAAGGCAGGTATGTGAAAGAAAAGTCGTAACTGGAGTGCTCCCAGAAGACAATTTCCAAAACCCTGTCTGTAATCCTCCTATTCTTCTTTCTACCATATCTGAAGGTTTTCAAAACACTTATTCTATCTTCTGTTTGTTTGCCTTTTTCTTTCTGCTGTGTCACTAGACAATTTTAGTGTGGCAAATTACTGTGGCAAGTATTCAAGTTTCAGTCATTATTTCGGACAGAGCTGCCTTGTTGTTATAAGTTGTAATATACATCGTGTTCTGATTAAAAATCTTCAGTGTATTGAAATTCGTAAAAAGAAGTTGTTCTATCCTGTTTGCTTAGAAACCAGAAATATGTTTTGTTTGCTCGCTTCAGGGCGGCTGCAGGGAAAATAAAAGCAGTGGCAT
>VYZM01003363.1:38794-54720 GCA_013398915.1 Dromas ardeola
GCATGTAGTTTATCTTACTTAGGAACAGATTATTTTGAAGTGGGAGTTGAGTGGAATTTATCTACAATGGGATGTTACCTGTTTTTTTATAAAGCTCTTGAAACATAAGGAGATGGAACTGTATGTTGACCTCAAGAGGCTAGCTAGTCTTCATCTTGATCCCAAAGCACCATTAATAACATGCATGCAATACATTATAGATGGTAATCCAACTGTGCTTGAAGTCCGCAGTAACTTTTCCAGTTAAATCCCTTCTATTCTTAGAAAATTGAAATCTGTTTTTAAAGTTAGAAGTGGGAATTTTGTTTGGGGTTTTTCACCCCCCCGTTCATCATCTAATTTATACTTTCTTAAGCTCCTCAGTTCTTGAACCACTCACCATGGTTACTGAGGACATAATATATTCCTTTCCTCTGTGGCCTTTTTATATTTTTTGAGTATCAGTATCTTCCCTATTGCTCTTTCCTCTTGTTATGAATAACTCCAGTTTGTGCAATCGGTAAGACAGATCTTATTTTCTAAACCTCTGGTCTTTCCAGTGCTTTTCTTGGATTCTGTCCAAATTGTTGGCATCAGTCTTAAAGTGCAGTGTCCAAAATTGAATGCAGTACTGAGCTGAGAAAAGCAGAAAGAAATAATGTTATATGTTCTGAAGACTCTTTGCCTGTACATGCAGAGAAAAGTTTTTCCCTTTTTCACTACAGCATGTCTCAGGTAATCCATTATATCCCACAGGTCATCTCCTGAAAAGAAATTGTCTCAGACTCTTGTTTTTCACCCTGTATCTGTGCAGTTGGTTATTCTGACTGAAATAATCTAATTCTTCTGGCCTAAATTGTTCACCTGGAGTTTGCCTTTAATCCTTGCATCTAATTTTTCAGATAGTTTCTCTGATTTGGGGTAATGCAGAAACAAATTTTCTAAAAATCTTCAAGAAACTTTCTGAAGATAAAGTATTGTAACATATTTTCTGAAAGTCTAAGAAAATTTCTGAGGATAAGGTAGTGTAGAAATAAATTTATGCAGAGATATTTGCTAGGAGATTGGACATTTCACCCTATTCATGATGGGAGATCAACCTTCCTTGACCTGGTACTGCAGATACAGCACTGGAGATACGTGGATAGATTACTTTTGCTTAGCTGTATACGTCTGAAAAATCTACTTTACTCTGCCCTCTGTAAATACTTTTTTAGCACTTAGATTGTACTTCTGCCCTTCAAAAAGATGGGCACATGGTGTGAAAACAGCTCAAAGCCACTGCAAAATCAATCTCAGTTGACCTATTTCTACAAGAATTTCACTGGAGGGGGGAAAAATTGGAGTATGTTAATAATCTCTAATTATCCTTCCTTATTGTCAAAGACCCAAAATCTTCCTATCTATCCCTTCCCTGTCCTCTACCCAAAATAGTCTTGTAGTTTTAACTTATTTCTAATGATTAATATGATGTTTTTATTACTAGTAGTGATGATTAATATAAAAATGATGGGAAATATATGTTGTTCATGCAAGTATATTTGCATTTTAAGAAGTTTTCAGAAGGGCAAATGACACCAAAATGATTATATGTTAAACTAGTGATTATAGGTTAAGCCGGTGTTGTGAACATACAGTACAAGAAATATATCTGGATTAAAAAAAAAAATCCAGAAACTTAATTTAACGTGATGTTCATTTTGCTTCAATGAAATGCAAATTTTACAATTACATGTAGACACTATAGAATTTCCAAGCTCATATTCATTAAGGAATGACCATGCATGTAAATGCACCATTTTTTTGGGTCTTGTAAAGTCTGGATTTATACCAAAGTATAGTTTACTGCTCATCTAACGTCTCTGCTTTTCATCAGATTCTGGTCAAATTTGAAATATGCCACACAAGAAATACAAATATGTAAGTAGGCCTAGAATGGTTAAAAATGTGATCATCTGAATTTATTAATGAGGTTTGTTAAACAAATTGTTCCCAAAGTTTCAGTTAAACCTTAGTCCATGTATTTCCTGTGCACATTTAGTGCGTGTATTCAGATCTTTTCATAATATTCTCGTTATTCAAAACTAGAACTTGTGTTGTGATTCAGGGCAAATATTTAGTGCTCCTGAATTTGGGTTCCAACTCTTGAGGGGCAAGAACTGTTTTGACCTTGTGAATGTAGTTTTAATTTCTTTTTAGTGGGCTAGAGGCAGCTAAAAATTATTATGAAAGAACTTCTAAACATAGGTAACACAGCTGAGAGAACTCATTCTCATTCACTTCTGATATATGGTAAAACCTGGCTGGTGAATTTTCTCTGCCTAGCCAGTTCAATATTTATTTCTATTTTTTGTAACAGGTGGGTGAACAGAATAACCTGAACTTAGTTAATGCTTTTTCCACACTATCTAATTCAAGAAGCCATCAGAGCTTCAGAATGTGAAATTAGGCATGTTAACTGGCACAGCCCATCAAGCATAAGGAAGAGCAGTATATCCTCACTGTTACTGTAGATAATGAATTCAAAGCCTGTCACTTTCTGATCAAAGAATATGTTCATTTAGATATTGTGCAATTCTATCCATTTAAATTAGCTGCAGGTTCTATACTTTGCTGCATGAGCACAGGAGTCATGAAGGCTTCCATAGAGCTGAAGCCCTTCTTACATGCTGCCTTGTCCATCCAGTGACACTGAATTAGGATGTATTAAAATTCTAAATTGTGATATAAATATAAAGCCGTTAGAAATTACACTACATTAAAAAATAAACATTCCTAAGGAGTTGTAACAAGTTGAAACTAGGGTAGCTGATTTCAATGTAAAGTTATTTCCTGTAATTAACTTAGTAATATTAGGATTTGAGACTAACTTAACTATGGTTAGAAGAAATAACTCAATGTTTAGGAACTAGTTGTTGGGGTTTTTTTTTAAATCTGTGCTGTTCATTTAGACCATCAACAATGGAAATACAGCAAATGGATTTCTACAGAAATCTTTTGATGTTTAACTCAAAACCGATAAAAGTTTACGGTCTTAAAATCTGGAAATCTGTGTAAACATGTTACAAGGCTAAATTCTGAAAATTAGTAGTAAATGTGTGTGTGTGTGTGTGACACGTGTAAAGAGAGATTTCCTATTAGCCATTTATGCATATTTACAGAAGATGCTATTTTAAGAAGGTCTCATTGAGTTTAAAAATTTTGTTGGATTTAAGAATTTCTCATTTCATATTGGTTGGAAGTTAGTATAAAAACCCTGATATTTTATAGTTCAAACTACAAATACATGTATTTGTGGACAGTATGCTGGGGAAAAACTGTTGTGAAGTTGTATTTGAATCACAAAATTTAAATAATGAAAATCACTTTTTAGATGGATAGTTTTAACAATATAATTTGTGGAGACTCATGTATTATTTCCATTATATACTGTTTATGGGGGAAAAAAGGAACAATATAGGATATTTTTCTGTTTCAGTAAATTAAATAGTGTCTCGTGTGAGTTTTGGCTCAAGCATAAAAATGATACTTTATTTTGCTAACTGAAACAAAATAACTTCAATAGATATTGCTTCTTTTTCATAAGCAATTTATATCAATTATTTCTAATTTAAAATTAGAATTTTGGCAAGATCAGGTATTTCCGTACAGCCACATAAACCTATAAATTAAATATATGTATAACCTAAAGTTGTAATCTGTATAAAGAAGAAAGCACCTGCTTCAAATTCTAAATCAGATAGCAGTAGCTCAGTGTAACAAGATTTAATTAATTAACACCAACTAAGCAAGTGCAAGCTAGAATGTTGATGTTTGCAGGATCCTTCAGATCTTTACATCCCAGATCAAAAGCAGAATAATTACGTGATGTGCTTGTCTCGTTGAAATACAATCTCTAACTAGCATTTGAAACTGTGGTAGTTTTTTTTAATCTGATTTAGCAACTGTTGAGAATTTTAGAACGTTTACTGTACTGTTGGATCTTCCTGTTGGTGAGTCCTTGCGTGTCGTGTCGCTACCCTGATGAAGATGGTTTTTAAATAAATAAAACCATCAACATAAAGAAAAGGTTTCTTCAAGGTTGCTAAATATGCTGCTGCTGACACAGAGCCCTAAGGAATTTGCGATGGAATATTGAAACCAGGTAGCCTGTATGTCACTGTATTCAGCTACAGTAGTAGAGAATAAAATTACTATTCATAATGCAAGCACTTTATCACTGTTCTTGCAAAAAAACTGCCATGAACTTTGAGACCTTGAAAACCAATATGCCAGAAACAATAGTGGAGAGATGGGAAGTTAGAAAAGGTAATTATTGAGCTGTTGTTAGCTAAAAACCCTTTTGGGTCCCTGTATCTGGAAATATAAAAAAAAGAAGAGAGTTTGCTTGCTGGAGTGCTATCAGAAAAAAGCATTTTAAGTCAAATCATTTTAGACTAGAGGGAATATAATTTGGGGTTTCACAGAACCTGTAGAATTTTTACAAATAGTATCAGGAGTTTTGTTAGAATAAATAAAATGTAAAGCTATTTCAGATAAACACTTGCCTTTCCCCAGGGGAAATTATTTGGTATTCGCTAAAGCAGGGAGTGAGAGGTGGTAGAGGGGTAAGGGGAAGATGGGATCAACATCCAGCATGCCAGCTTTTTTTGACTGGCAGTAATCGGATCAACACTCTGGTCATAAAGCTCGTAAAAGTCAAGTTATACAACTAGAGGTAGAGGAAACAGTTTAGAATAGTTTTAGTTTGAAATGGACCTCCTTCAGTTAGAGGACCATCTCTTTTTTTTCTGATGCCCATTTTCCTCCTGATTATTTTGCAGCTGTTGCCCTGTTTTTCCAGTTCTTAGCTCTCCTCTGTACTGTCAGGCAGTATTTTCCCATTTCTTATTTTTCTTGAGGAAGGGAATAACCAGGACATGGTGGCTGTGTGAAATGGAGCAAAGTTCACAGGCAGATTTAAAAACGGAGAAGGGAAATGTATTGGTTTAGCTGGTAAAGGAAGACTGGCTCTGTGTAGGTGTTTCACTCTTGTTTGCCCAGGAAACCCCGGGGAAATATTTCCTATGTTTCCAGCAAGGGATTGGTTTGTTTGTTTGGTTTTTTCTGGCCTGAGCTATCATCTCCCAGCAGTTTGTGATAAGGGTCAAGAATCTATTTGATTAAGTCTTTTACAGACTTCTGTGCTTAAGCATATGCATACAGGCCACGTTTCAGATGGGTATGTATGTGTGGGACACAAGTAAGAAATATTATCAGGAAGCCAGGTATTAAGAAGGCATACTTTGATGTTTTAAATCTATGGTGTTTTTATATTTGATGTTGTTTGCAAGCTGGGGAAGAATTTCTGTTTTCCACATTAAAGCACTATGGCTAATACAGATGTCTGAGGTAACTGTGAATATTTTCTTCCCTACTATCACCTTCTGCTGGTTTGAAGTTTCTTTTGTTCTATTAGGAGGCAGTGTCTTGGTGCATTCAATTTCTACCTTTGCGAATACTGAAATTTATAGGATTTTGTTAGAGAAATATGTAAAATCAGATCTGTAACACTGCTTAGATATGATTAAAGTCTACCTTGCAATCCTCTTGGCCTTAGTGACCGTAGTGTGGATGGACATCTTGACAAATGGAAATATTCATGAACCTTCAGTGAAAAATTAGAACAGGAAAAGATTTTTTGGAAGAAAACACGCAAATCCTACTGTGAATGCTGCTTTGCAACCAGGGCTTCAGAAAGCTTTTCAGATGGATACAGCTTCTGTCGTTGCATGTTGTCAACTTAAATTAGGAAAGAGTAAGTGCAGAAGTCCTGATAGGATCACCATCTTTATGTAATATTTTCACACATTTCTTAACCTTACTGTTTTTAAACAGGAAGAAAAAGACATCCTCATTTTACTTCAAAATACAGATCCTCGTTGTATTGCCTTTCCGGTACAAAGTATGCAAGCACACCACCACACTAAAATTATTTGCTGTTTGTTAGAAGCAAGAAAAAAATAACCGCTTTGATCAATTTGCTGCCTTGAAATGCCCTCTAATTTAACCATTATAGAATTATATTTGATAGTGGCTCCACCAAATGAGCCGCTTTAGAAATGAGGAATGTTTGTGTCAATTAATGCTCCTGTCACTTGTGCATCATTCGTCTAAATAAAAATGTAGGCACTGAATTTCAGCGGATTATAGAGCATGTTATTATACGAATATTTGTATTCTTTTTAGTTAGCTCATATTTGAGCAGTATGTGTCCGTGTCTGAATGTTGAGAATATCTTTATAACCTCTTCAATAAAGCTTTAAATTAGAACTGCTGGAATACAATCAATATTTTAATGAGGAGACTGATTCTTCAGTAAGATCAGTAGGCCTAGCAGGAGAGTGTGAAGACTTTGTAATTGATAGTTGTCTCCAATCCGTGCTACAGCAACTGTCAAGTCAATTAAAGAATGTAGCAATATGGAATAAAATAGAATTTAGGGATCTTTTCTCAGTCGCTCTTTCATAAGTAGATGTGCTGTCAGATATTTTCATGAATAAACTCTTGCTTTAAATACATATATATGCTTTTAGATTAAGTTTGCTTTGCTTGAAAACTGTTCTGTTTCTAACAAATGCCCAATTATCACAGCTCTTGATGGACGTGGCTCAAAAGTGGATGGGACTTGTGGGTGCTGATGCTTATCCAGTGGATTAATAACAGTGGGAACAAGAGCACAATCATGGTGTACTCACCCTTCATCCCCTTCCCTCCGTGCTGCGTAGTGTGCTGTCTTTTCTAATCTGCTAGGAGTTACGCTGTTAAGACGATAACAAAGCATGTTGTCTTCGAAATCTACTTAACCACTAAAGGATGCTAACAGTGCTTTTGCTTTGTGCAGCAGCTTTACTGCTTTCCCCCCTCTCACCTGTGTAAATAATGTTTTGTGTCATCTGTAAAGAGACAGAATTAAATTTGTATCCTAGCTGACTAGTCTGAAAACATGCCACCATACCTGGCATATCCTGATATTTCACTTTCTTCCTAGAACATACATATGTTGTGGAACAGATTGCCCAGAGAAGTTGTGGATGCCCCATCCCTGGAGGTGTTCAAGGCCAGGCTGGATGGGCCTTTGGGCAACCTGGTCTAGTGGGAGGTGTCCCTGCCTATGGCAGGGGGTTGGAACTAGAGGATCTTTAAGGTCCCTTCCAACTCTAGCCATTCTCTGATTCTATGTCTGAATACACATTTAGAAGCATGTAGGGCTTCTAAAGGTAGGGCTGATCTCATCTAACCTTAGCCATGGAAAAGTCATGCAATCGCCCAAGCAGTTCTCTAGGCTTCCTGCCTTAGACACCAGGATATTCAGTTGTCCTAAAAATAATCTTGAAATCAGAGGAGTAACCTACTCTGCTGAGACTTCATGTATAACTTTTACCCAAAGAAAAATGCAAGACATGCCATAGTGCAGAGCAATTCCTCTGGTAGGTACCAAACACCTGCTTTTGAGTAGCTTGTTCCTATGGGTGAGCTTTCTGAACGCACAGAGGACAATATTTGTGTGTAGCCTCGTGTGAGATTACAAAAAAATAAGTTTTCCGAATTGTCTTTTTTTGTGTTTCCTTTTGTTTGAGGTTCAGAGATTGACTTCATTGGTTATGGGCTAATGACTGTTGTGTTTGCTTTGTATGATTTAGGAGAACTACCCGGTAATTCCCCTGATGACTTCTTGTGACAATCCCTTGTACTCTTACTAATCCACTACACAAAATCTGCTGTCTCAAGGCTTGCACTGGTGATGCTATTTTGTTAGCATTATGTAATTCCGCTTGCAAGGAAGAAAAAATTATTTGCTTTATTTGCACTTGAATTACAATGTTTTTTTAAAAACTTTTTAAACAAAAAGGTAACCAACAGCTGCCTTTTTGAAAGGTAGTAGTGAACTTGGGGGCTGTTTAAAAAAGAAAAAAAAAAAAAAGGCAAGCAAAAGTAAACCATGTAAACCCAAAATGAAATTCCAAAAAGATAGGGGAGAACCTCCCCCCTATATTTTTAGCGCAGAAGAAATCACACTTTCTTGTTCTCCGTTCCAATGAGTCTACTTAGCACCATGCGCATTCTCCTTCCTACATAACATGTTCTTCTAGGGGAGATAACTGAGGTACCTTCGTGGATAATAGACAGGCTAGAGACTGTGATTGCTAACTAAGGTGTATTTAATGCTACGCAGCAGTGGAATTTTTGTGCTGTTTAGATTTGCTCTGATTTAATAAATAGAAAACAGTATTTTTTTCAAGTGTGTGTGCGTGTGTATTCCTCAATTCCTCTGCTTAAGTCCATAATTCCTCTGCTTTAGACCAAGAAAGAATGAAATTGAGTAAATCCAAACTATTCAAAAACATTTTCTACTGTACGTCAAATCTTGTAACTTGCCCTACCTTTCCTATTTTCAGTATTTTCTACTGAAGTTTTCCCTTTGTATAATTGTCCATGGTAGAGAAATACATGTAATAGTTTAAGAAGGGTCAATCTCAAGAAATGTGCATTGCTTTGGTACTGAAAGCTGGGGATTTACAAAGAAAAGCCCTCTAAATTTACCGTATACTTTATAAAAAAGTATCGTTCTTGTTGTTTGTCACACGAAAGCTGTTGTTCAAGGTAATACATACATGAGTAGTACCTTTTTATAGATAAAAATCATGGCCTACCATTGTGCATCGAATAACCTGGAAAAATGCAATCATAATCAATTTATGTATATGGGCATTCTATCTATTTTGTTGCAGCATTAAATAGAGATCGAATGTACTCAAATGAAAAGAGAAAATGTAGCTGTATTCAAATGGCCTGAATTCTACCGGCATTTTTGAACCTGCTGTTTCCTAATTGTATCTTGATGGCTCCCATTTTATCCCAGCAGTTTATTTAGAGCATCTGGATTGCTTTTTAGAGGCTCTCAGGAAGTGTTGACCTTTTTCTATTGACCAGAAACGTGAATTTACCACAGTATTTCCCAAGGTGAAAAAACAGGAATATTGTGTTCAGCTGCGTATACGTTTTTACAGGTTTCCTTGAGTATTGCATCCTCTAGACTGAAACTTTAAAGTGATGCAGATATGTCTGACTTAATTAAGAGCATTAACCACTGTAAGGGGGCTAGGGTTACTTTATTCTGTGCATACAGGTTAAAATAATCTCTATTCAAACTCTTTCAGAGTGCTGTTTGCGATTCAGCTATAGCTTGATCTATAGCTATTGTGGGTCTATAGAACAGTTGTACCTTGTGACCACGTATGTCTGTGAACTGCATAGGATGAAGTGGATCTGTCAGGAGGTATCTAAAGGAAAGTTACAGTAGAAAACCTTTGTTTCAAGAGTGGGATTAATATAGCAGGAGCTAAAGTCATAGTGGGCTACAATTCCATTCAGGTACCGTATGTTTAAATTTATTACTTTTATAATTTTGTCCAGGCTTTGTGCAAGGCAAAGGAACGTTATTCACAGTAAGACTAACCTGAATTTTGCATGTAGGCTTATGATACTGTATTTAAAGAAGCAGTTGGTGACTTCAGAAAAGGACGTTAACTGCAGCTGTATCCGTACTTGGACCATTTAGGGAGGGGATGCTCAGCCCCTTGGCGACTGAGATCAAGTTGGGTTACACGGTTTTGGTAGGTTACAGAAGCTAATGAAACATTGCATTGCTGCTGGATGGAAGTGGCCCAGGCCCAGGGATCAGTAGATAATTTTGATACAGAATATCAAGAAGATGAAGAATGGAATTAGCAGTGTAATGGGATGTAAGGGTAATAGATATAACTATTCACCAGTGTATTTGATCTTCCTGTTTGAGAACAATTTCTTTTCCAACTACCATGTTTTTTCTCATTTGTTTTTGATGTTATTCCCAATACAGTTAGTGTTTAAAATGGTGATTTGTCGAAACAAGAGGTGTTCATGTGGAAGGTGGTGATTTTGACTAATTCCTGAGGGGGGCAAGATTTCTGAAGAAAGCATTTCAGAATTATTCCGAGGTCTCATCTAAATTGTATCATAACTGTTACGAGAATCTAGTTTTTTTACCACAATTTAGAAAACTTCTCATTGTTAGAGTTTTAGCCTTTGATTTCGTATGGTGCATTCTTATTTGTTGCTTTCTCTTTTGAATGGCGTGAGAAAAGATGACTATTAAGAGATTAGTTCTCTTGTTTCTGAGTATCTGTTTCTAATTTAATTCATTGAGCCTTTTTAGCTCATCAGTACCTTTTCTGAGTACTGATGGAGGAGAACACCAGGACGTTCATAAACACCAGGAGAACATCTGGTGTTTATGAACGTCATAATTTGGAGTTTTAGCTTATGCTTACATGCAGTCTTTTGTTCAGATATTTCACTAAACCGTTGTTAGTAAGTAAAATGTTTGTTTTGCTTGCTGGTGCTGTGTCTACATGTGTGTAGGCACATGAACTATCTGGATTTAGTCTGCACACAGGAAGCATTCTACCTGTAGTAGCAGTGCTTACTTCTCTGGAATCTATTTAAATTTTCTGCATATTTCACAAATGAATGCAAGTGTATTCTGTATTTAAATAATTCGTTTTAATAACTAGGGACAGTATTAAATGATCAGAGTGTATGTGGCTATGTAATACTAGTTTTGTAAACCTTCACTTGCTTTTAAATGGAAGTGTCGGATAAGAATGGTCTCATTGAAAAAAACTGAAAGCATAAAAGCCTTTTTATATCAAATATGCTTGTGTAGTAGAAAAAAATAAAACACTTTTCTCTGTGTAGTAGTCGAGAGAAAGGATATTAAGATTTTGGGCCACATGCAAAACAAATCCTATCCACCACTTTTCACGTTTAAAGTCCTTGAAACATGCCTGAATATTCCTTGAAGGATGCTAACCTTTTGTCGAAGCAAACCTTGCAATTATGGCCTACAATACTTTCATCCACAAATCAGAATGCACTTTACAAAAAGCAATCAGTAATACTTCATGCAGATATGGCTTTTTAATAACACTTTAGTTAATCATATGAAAGAAAATAGTAATGATAGGAGGTGATATTGTATACAGAGGGGCAACTGTATACTCCCTGAAGTTCTTCAAACCTGCTGGTTGCTTGAAAAGCACTGCTTTTCTAGGAGTTACTTTAATTATCCAAAATGTTTCAACTAATAAAACTAGCCACTAAAACATTTTTTAATTTTTTTTCAAATTCACACCTGAAAATATATTTTAATGTTTAAAAATATATTAAAAATGCAGGATAATTTTTACTACCTAACTTAACTTAGTACTTAATATTCCTAACACAGTTTGTATATAAAATGATGGTTTGTCAAAACAAGAGATGTTCATGTGGAAGGGGCTGAAGGTTTTGAAGAAAACATTTTAGACTTTATCTAGAATAAATAAGTATTAAAATACGTAACGTAGTAACAGCTATAGCTGTATGAGAGTTAATCACCACACATTGTGTTCTTATGTCTATCCAAATGACAAAATATAATACTGAATTATAGTGAATCATATTATTCAGATGAGTATTACATCAGTAACATTTTCCATGCATAGAGGAAGCAGACTTCTGTTCATTATCTGATGCCCAAATACAGAAGCAGACAGACAACTGAAGAAGTTATTCATAAAACCTGCCTTTTAATAATTATGTTTTCTGAAACATACTGTCCTATTTTCTCTGGTTAAACATAGTTCAGTAACATTTTAATGACATGGAATTTCTACACCTGAGAAAGAAGCTCCTTGCTTGTTTTGAATGTATCTTGGGACTAAACTTGCAATCACATTTTCTTTAATACCTCAGTGTTATTCTTAACTTACATGTGGCATACATTGCCCTTTTGGGAAATAATGTTGAAAATGTTATTGATGGAGGCTGGATCTAAAAATCAATTTAAATTAAATTGATGTGAAAAGAAATATATTGAAACAGGCATGCACAAGAAAGTGTGACTTTTTTATCCTAAGAGCTGTTTCAAACATTTTTTTTTTTTTAACAGTGACAACGCGGCTTAGGCAGTAGCATGTCTTACTACCAATATTCTGAGTTGTTCTGATGAATTTCAGGTTTCCTTCCTTAAGTTCTTTCCATTCTAGTTTGATTTTGGTCTAGAAGTATTGTCAAAGTGAGTGAATATTATTTGATCAAGATATTCCTAGGAAAAGCCTTCCCTAGCATAAGTTCCTCGTTGCATTTACGGATTCACTTATAGATATGTACTTATATCATCTTGGAGAGGTTAGATGAGTTTACCTGCTTTCCTCTACGTGCCTATTTGAGCCTGTTTTTTTCCTTAGTAGCGTAACACAAATTTGTGGATTCAAACACCAGAATCATTCATATAAGTACATGTTTTCTGTAGAGAGAGGGAAAAATAGGAAGATTCAACTTCCAGAGAAGGTTTTGGGAACGTTCACGCAACACAGGAGACCTAATCTTTGGGAAGTGCAAAGGCTCATTCTGAGGCAAAGAGAGGACTGGTAAAGTGATCCATTTAGAGAATGTTTAGTCACAGATTATGTTCCTAAAGAATACATAGAAACAGTGCATGAACTTTATTCAGAACATTGAATCTAATCCAGAAAGTTCATTATCTAACTGTATGTTCTGATGCTATCGTAGTATGATGAGAACATGAAACCGGTTCTCCTCTTGATTCACTGATAATACGGGCAACGTTGCCATCTACATTGTAGTGAATTATATTTTTCAAGTAATCCGAGTAGTGTGTGCCTGTTTGTATGCTGTATGTCTACACGGATGAGACTCTAAAAATATACAAAGATTACAGGGGACCCATTACTGTAAGTACATTTCCTTTGCAAATATTGATGTAATTGGAAGATTCAGTAACCGCAACACAAGTATTCAATTCTGTGTCTTACACCCCCCACCCCACCCCACCACACCCAAATAATACGGTTAAGCTAGTTTTTAAAGCTCAGATATTTACAGTGCTTACAAAACGCGAAGTTCAAAAGTTAAATGAAGGGTTAAAAAGAGTATTGCTCTATTAATTATAAACAGTAATGCACAATTAAGAATTATTTTGGAAATGTACATGTATAGACAAAGGATTTTTTTAGTTGTTTAATAAAATGATTAATAGGGTTTTTCAGATAGTACGCTCAAAGCTATTAAATAATTGAATTTGTATGCAATATAAATACCAGGTTACCATGGCATTATAGATACTTCAAAGAAGCTTTTGGTACCAAAACTGCTGCTGTTAAGAATATGCACTCTAAATAGAGATTGCATTACTGTTTTCCAGACGACAACAATGAATTTTTAGAACCTTTTTAATTAGTTTTTTAACACTTTCTACAGTAAAATGTCAAATACACGTAAATTAAATATAACAAAACAAGTTAGAAATAACGTGTACGCACACAAACACTAATAAGAAAGAGCAAGGTTATAAGGAACATGACTAGAACTTACAAAGAATTAAAGGACAGACTCATAAATTATCTTATTAAAAGACAATTGTTTTCTTTCCCGTCTGTGGAGTAAAAGCTCAGGCTGAGCAGGCATACTTCTGGGAAAAGAGTAACTGCAAAGGCTCCCTGAAGGCCTGAAACTGAAGAACCAAAGCTTTATAGTTTTAACTTTATATATCTCTTGGTTTAGAAATCAAATCATGTAAAACCCTTTAATGTCAGCTTGGAAAAGACTAAATGATAATGATGCAATAACGTTATTATTTTTTTTAATACAAACCAAATCTTTTTCCAAAAAATATTTAAATGGTATCATTTTACAACTGAAGGAGAGGTAATTTTGCGTATTTTGAAGGTCAGACCTCTGATGAGATACTGTTGGTCTTCTCAAGTGTGCTTTCATTTACAGCACTTCCCAAGGAAATACTTGCCAGCTCAGAGCTTCCTGGGTGCTGTGTGCCTGTGCAGCTTAAGACAGACTTAATTTGGTTGATGAACCTGTAACATGTTTGGTCTTGGGAAGATCAGAACTGAGCCAAGGATGACCCTTTGCCTTTGGTCAGCTCAAGGAATACTTTCCCATAGCAAACATCTTAAGCTTTATTGTTCCTAAATTTTCATCTCAGTATCCTCCTTTCAGGTTTCCTCAAGATGGGCGATGTGCTACAGACACGTGAGACATGTTGCTGTGGTAGCTGTGAACACCGTTGAGCAGTGTGCCACTCGTCCTTCTCACAGGGTGCAGGTTCTTGTGGCAGATTTTAAAAATGTGAACTTTTCTCCCCTCATCTCCCTAGCTAAAATGTGAATTAACATGCATGGATACTTCTGTGTTACGATACAGATGATGCTGTAGTCTAAAGGCGGTTATCAGAGATCAGGACTGTTCAGGAGCAGCACACCTTTTGTGGATGCCCACCTTTACAAGGGTGGTCAGTTCCAAACTGCTTGTGGAAAAAGGTTTATGGCTCAAACATAGCATCTAATGTTGCAATGTTGGTAACGACATAGCAAATCTTAGTGAAAGGCTTTACAGGAGGGGAACAGGGGTTCCTTTTTAAAACAAAATTACTGTGACTTATTGATCCTCACCCGTGTACACCCAAGCACTAGGACACATGTCTCCACCTGCCCTGTCTCGAAGTCAGGTGTCCGGATGCTCATCATACCCAGGCAGCCTGTCTGGTCCAGATCTGTTCGCTGGATGCTGGGGAGAGTGAGGATCCTCGTGCCAAGCCCTGCCCACCATCCTGGGGTTTCCCAAACTGGCAACACCTGCAGGTCAGGGAGACCCTCCCTGTCCCTTGTTGGAACCCACTGGGATGATTCTCCTTGCTGAGAGCCATTCCTTGCTGCCTCTCCTGGATGTCTGGAGAAGCAGCACGAGAGGCGAGTGCGGTGCTCGGGACTTACTGAGCAGCTGATGTGGGTGCTGTTAGCTCCTGCCGCTTTGACAGCCCTTCTCCAGGGTCTGCCCCTCCTGTGGCTTCCACACCCGCCTGGCCCCATCATCCCTGCCCTAGTGCTCCTATTGGCACTCTCTGTAAGAAAACAACTTTTCTTGCTGCTGAATGCCATGTACTGATGGCTTTCTAGTTAGCAGCTACCTTATGCTGCTGTATTTGCAAGCCTCACCTACATAGTTTGCTAATTCTTAGGTCAGTTATGCGGCAGCTGAGCTGAAACAGATGGGAACAACCTGTAATGGAAAGCACACCTGAGGGCATGTAACATGCAGGCTGGACAGGCCTAGCATTTTGCTTGGACTTCTGTCTGCCTCGCACGCTGTCTGTGCTTCTTGTAGAGTCTTACGATTGATACCAGATGGACAATGTGGCCTGTGAGTCTTTGCAGAAGGACTTACCTATTGTGGGGAGCAATGCCAGTTTGTATTCCACGTCCAGCTATAATCTGAGTAAGGTGGGGGTGCACAAGCATGAGACTTTACTGGGACGCACCAGCCCAGGTAAGTACAGATGATGTGCAGAAATTTATTTTAGCAATGGTTTAGCTTCATCTGTTCCTTCAGAGTCTATTATTTTTTCATTCTCTGTATAATTGTATTCTGGTTTTGCTACTGAACCCTAAAACTTTCTTTTGTCTTACTGTTAACTAAGTAGCCTGGAAGGCTCTTAGAAGGACCTGTCTTAACTAAAGCTGAATTTCTTTGTGGCTTGTAAAGATGCTAGTGGATGGTCTCTCCTTTAGTATGACTTTTTGGCATTTTCATGAAAGTTTCTAGCAGCCTTGACCCTCAGCAGTTCTTCTCTAACTTCCTCAACTTGGATGCTAGAACTAAAAGCTTCTTCCTCTGAAGTTGTTTCTTTCTTTAGTGGCAGCTTAATAGGAACTTTTGACAGAGCTGGCTGTTATGAGTACATCTCCTTGGAGAGGTTCATTTTGGACAGACAAATCATGACAGTCACATCTGAAATCTTTGTGCTCTGACTGATAGTAAATCTAAAAGGAGGCTTTTAATTCTTTTTTTTT
>VYZM01003363.1:59645-75613 GCA_013398915.1 Dromas ardeola
CTTCTCCTAACTAAATCTTTACTATAACTACTGTGGGTTTTTTTTCACATTAGCTACAAAGATCAGGAGTGATGTACTAAGAGTGTGGATTCAGTTTTGGTGAGATGAATCCTGGTGTGTGCTTCAGAAGGTTCATTGCCTTTTTATAAGTAGCCTTTCAGTCTGTTTGAAGTATTTAAAATCATTTCTTTCCCTTTAGAAATACATTTTGCTGCTGAATTGTGTTACACAGAAGTGAGTCAATTTATGTAAATTACTATTCTGCATGTTGGAGATAAAAATAAATATATAAATAAATTAACAGTTTCAGACATCTGTGACAGAATTTCTAAATGAAACAATGGGAATAGTTAAACTGAAAAATTTGAGAAAAGTAATACATGCTTACCTTTTAATTCTTTAAGTTTAAATGTAAAATGCTACTTCAAAAGGCAGGAGTAAATCTCACACCTTTGGAGTTTTAAATCATCGGTTTGCTTTTAAGCATGTCATTTGTTTGAGTTAATTAGTTTAATTTCCTGATTTCTATTTAAATAAATGCAACTGCAAAACAGAATCTTACTCCTGAGCAGTCCATGCTGATGGAAACTACCTTGCCATGAGAATGTTGTATCGAAAGGTTGGCACCTTGAACAAAATCAGGCCAGTGTTGTTTAGGTAAAAAGTTCCATCTTCTTCCTCCTGAATTCAGTTCTGTGGGAGTTTCTTCAAAGGCAGATTGAAGGTTTCTGAAAAGATACAAGCGCCCAATCTCAGACATCAGAGAAAGTCTGAATGTTAAGAGAAAGTACCTAAATATTCACAGCTTTACATACTGGGAAAAACTATGTAACTCTGTTTTCAAGAATTTTGAGGTGTTTAGAGGGTGTTTGTAGTAGGACATCCAGGGACACCCAGACTGTCTCAGAAAGAGGTTTGGAGATTCAGATCTGATAGTAACATAGATATGCAACCGTAGTCTGTGACCCTGACAATGAGCGGAGATCATTAGTTCAGGCACAATGTTTTACTAGCAAAACCTATCTAGAAGCTAAGATGAAGTGTCTGCATACTCCAGTGCTGTGACAGTTCACTCGTCAAGATAGAGTCGGCCTGTGACCAGCTCTGTGTCGTATAATGCAGCCCTGTCCTAAAGACAGGGGTATGCTGCACTTTAGCATCCAAGTCCTTTAGGACTTTAACTTTTATCCTTTTTCTCAGGCGTTGCCTTCATCAGTCTATTTCTTCATCAGTCTTTCTGCTGATGGTGTTTCATTAGCAGGAATTTTCTCTCTCTTGCTGATTTCCACCTAGAAATGCTCTTTCAGTTATGAGTGAGATGGGCAACTAGACAGCTACAGCAGAATCTGTTTCTGCACATTGGTAGGTGTGTTTTCCTGCACTCTTAAGAAATTCACATACACACACAGATCTAGTCCAGAATATGTCCAATAGTGTTGCTAACAGATTCTTTTTTCCTGTTTTCCTCCTTATTTTCTCTTAAGCCATAAAATAAGGTCTCAAGAGAAGCTTTCTCCACATAGAATATCTTTTTCAGCAAATTACTCTCTGCCTTTAATCCTGCAATGTGTAATTGAAAACTAAAAATGTGATCAATAAGTTCTCAACAGGTTCAGACAAATACAGTAGGATTACTTTTCTCCTTTCCCTCCTGAATTTGATTCACATTGTTTTGATACCTTCCCTCTGACAGGAAAATATCTTTGGGGAGAGTTCGGTTTTCAGGCCTGATATTTTCAGTAGGTACAAGCATCTGAAGGTAGAAGATTTGCATAACCACAAAGCTGTATTTCAAGATCTCTAGCCGTTATCCGTCAAGTATAGAATAAGCAGTGCCAATGTTATTGTTGATTCTGGCTTACAAGCATCTATATAATTTTTTTATTAATTGAATGTAAGATATAAATTTTCATTTTTAAATTCAAGGCAGGAATAAGATTTGACTTCTGTTCTCACCCCTGCTACCCATTGCTTCTTGTTCATTGTCTTTTCCTTTTGCAACATACATTAATGCAGTAAAATGCAAGGAATATTCAGAGTCCGTAACACGTAGGATTTGCTTATTTCCATTGCTTTCTGTCTCTTCCATTCCATGCAAACTCATTTTCCCTCTTATTACTTTAAGTGTATTTTTTAATTAAAAAAAAATAGTTTACGTAAATTTACAAGTGCAACTAAAAATTCAGTAGACTTGAGTTTTAATCAAATATTTTTATTTTGTTTCTTGATAGTCAGCTGCTTGGGAGGCTTTCTTTCAGTTAACTCTGTGGAGGAAAATTTTAAATTATTTTTAGTACACTGAATTTGCTAACATGAATATGTAAAGATTATTGTTTGGATGCCCTGAGTTAGCTTTGTAAGTCTATGAAAGAATAACTTGAAGTCAGGTTTTAATAGAATTGGTTATTTTTGGTTACTAGATCATTTAACTAAACCACAGTTGCAAAAGATGTAAGGTTAGTAGGGAAAATAAATATCATTACTAAATGAGCTGATACAATTGGGGAAAAAAAAAAATGCAGGCAGGTTTTCAGGCCCACAAACTCTCTTTTCCTCAGCCATGACAGTGAAAGTATTTATGGCAAACATTTTTCTGAAACACCAAGCAGCCTGCATAATCTCTTTTCTTGTATTAAACCGGGTTTCTTGTTTTCTTGAACCATTAATTTCATATACTGTGGTCTTTATTTTGTTTTAGCGGGATTTGCAGTTTATCAAAAAGTAAAAGATCAGGGGACTTCTCTAATCAGAGGGTTTGATTGTGGTAAAATATATAGTCAGTGGTACAACTTTATGTCTACAAAGTGGTTTGGATTGATTATTCCAGTTATTGAAGGTAGGAAGGACCAATTGCCTCTTTCTGTAGCCCTGACCATGACTGAAACATGCAAACTTACTTCAAGGAGTCTAGAAATAGCATAGCAAAGATTTCCAAAGAAAACTTCCATTTATCTAGTTATATCATCTTTTCACACCATGAATAAAGAATAGCAATGAAAATTAACCACACTTCCTTTTCCATCAAGTAATGAACACTGACTGCCCCTTCCACTGCTAAAAAGACTGCAGGAGAGAAAGGCCATTAAATACATCTTTTGTGATACAACCCATCTCCAAAATCATGTTGTTGCTCCCGCATAAACCTTGAGAAGATGAAAAACTTTAAGATCAGTCTTTTAATTTTTTGGCCACCTCCAAAATTAACAGAAAAATGAAAATCTAACCAAAATCTAGGTTTGAGGAAATGCGTATACAACATAAAATCATTCAGAGGTTCCTGAATTTGGGCTGGCATTGATTCTTTGTTTTGTGATGAATGTGAACAATTACTATAGAAAGGGTACCACTAATCCGGGTAGACTTGCAGCCTCCTCTAGGTGACCCTGCTCTGGCAGGGGGGTTGGACTAGATGATCTCCAGAGGTCCCTTTCAACTGTACCATTCTGTGATTCTGTGACTCATGTCCTTCTCTGTTTGCTAAAAATGTCTTTATTCTTTATGTTTGTACTCAAGAGCAGTCACACAACGATAGTCCTTCCATGGTGTCACGTTCTTAAGGGAAGACAGATGAAGTCTGATGTCTGTTTTATGTCAGTTTATGCAAAATTATGCAAAAAATGTAGTGGAGACCGTCATCTTATGTTTTAAGTGGGGGTGAGAACAGTGCTGAGCTTACGATTAACTGTTATTGTTTACCCTTTCACATTTTATTTCAAACTGGTGTGCAAGGAATGAGAGAGGACCTGATGGTCCCATCATTCCCAAAGGGCAATCCCATGGCAATCCAAGCATCACCTCTGGCAACTAGTCCCAGGAGCCTGGCAGAAGTGAGCAGCTCTAGGGAGCCCGTGGGCATGTAGGCTCTGGGGCTGGCATAGCACCCGCACAAAGGATGTTTGTCCAGCCATGCTGAGCAGATTCAGATGAGCTTGTGGAGACCTGAAGATTTAAATCCAGATAAAAATGATCGCCTACCTGTGAAGCGTGGGAAACTGCAGCATAAGTATTTAAAAAAAAAAAAAAAAAAGAAATAAGAATACATTTTGCAAATGTTGCTTGGGAGGATTTATCTTCACGGTTAATGAGAATTTTCTTACTTCCTACTTCTGTTTTTTTAAGATGATGTTAGATAAAAGTGGTGGAAAACATGAACGGGCACATGAAAAGATGTCATGATGTAACTGTCTTTCCTGTTACATTTAAAGATTCTGAACAAAGTTGCATGATTTTCACTGGGAGCAAGCAAGTATGCCTTCAGATGGTTTTACTATTTTTTTTTTCCTGTTTGCTTTTGTTTTCATTCCTCCACTTAAGCGCTGAGCATTAGCAACAAATGATGGTAAATCGCAAGCTTTCCACCACCCTGTTACTATGTACCACTTACTGCTTCAACAGGTTTTCTTTTTCTTAAACAAAACAAAACAAAACACATTTTGTTTCCCAAGCAAGATCTTTGCACCACTTACCCTTCTGCAAAAGCTTGTATTCAGTAGCACTGGTGGGAACCAAACTGGATTTTTCAGTTCTGCAGAACATCACACAAATGCTTACTACTACCTAGAGCTGTGCTTACTTAGCATTGGTTCTATTAATAATGGTGTGAAAATAACAGTGCTATAATAAGAAAAGCCATAAATGCTGGCCTAATAATTATATGCTACCATCTAGTTTATGGGTTTTATGGAAACTGCAGTTAGAACGTTACGAAGAATTATACAGAAGATCTTTAATTGCACAATCTTTTAAATTATGCAGTCCGTGAATGCAGTTTTTTCCAGTGCTTCATAGTACAGCAGTTAATTTTATATCCTTGTAGTTCTGGAAACCAAAGAGTTTCTTTTAACAAGTCTATGTTTTGGTATCAGCCAAGTTCTGAGGTTTTCTGATTTATTTTTTTTTTCTTGAGTGCGTCTTTCATAACTAAGTTCTGAATATTACCCTCAGTTTTAATTTTCAAAGAAATCAAGGCTTCCTACTGGCAAGAAATTACATATAGTTTGTGGAGAGAGGGAGGGGGTGGTTACTCAGTAGGTACCAGCATATGATATTGAAGGCGCGTCTCTGCGTCTCTCTAAACAGCAGGCAGCTCCTCAGATTAAAACTCCAGAGTTAGACTCTTGTACAATACAACTCCCAAAGCGAGCTCCCTAGTTCCCATGTGTATCTCAGGCTTGAGCGAAGTGAATACTTCTCTTCTTTTGCATTTAGTGACCAAAACCCAACAGGATAGCGTACCAAGAAGGAACAGATACCACGTTTCAGTGTTCTGGTTTTTTTTCTGTGCTGGGAGTTCCGGTGCATTTGGAGAAGGATCCAAACATCAGCCTGTCCACTGACTTTTACAATGGCATGTCCTGGTTTGAGAAAGTGGTGTAAGTGTAAGCCAGCTGTGGTACAGAGGAATTGTACCAGCATCATTTGGAAGGTTTCTGCTGTGAGATAGCATCATCTGATGTATAATGACCCCCATGAAAAAAATCAAAAAGGCTTTTTTTTCCACCACTGATACTTAGATGGCAAGTGTTTGTAGCTCAGAGATTACCAAATGTGTACTTTGGTTTTAAAAAAAAGGAAAAAAAAAAAGTTTTATCAATTCCGATATCTGTTTTCACATTAGGACTTACCTTTCATACCTGTTTAAGAAGAAATGTTTATATTTGCTTGCCTTTCTGAAAATGTTATCTGTGCTTTATTTGGTATGGATTTCACCGTTAGTCAATTCTGCAGATCCAGTTCCCAGAGAGGACTAGGGGTCAGTCTAGGGCTGAGCTCATGCACCTTTCTGGGAAAGAAAACAATCGTTAATAAGCATAATCTGCATTACATTAAAAGCATATCCTACTGTGCAAACTGGGTAAATTTTTATTGTATATTGGCCTATATTTTTGGATACAACAGAAATATTTTTCACATCCAAAAAGAGTCTGAAAAACATTGTATTTCCAGTGTGTGTCAGTGAGAAGTGAAAGAGGAAGGGCACAAGGACTGGAGATAGCTTATATATTTTTTTTTTGAAACTTCCCAAGAAAATGTGATTAGATTACATGAATTCTCTTAAGAATCTCTTCCTTTTTCTCTCCCACCTTATCAATTATGCATACAAGTGCCTGCAGTATGTATACTTTCTGTACTGAGAAAGTGACCTGGAGGATATCTACGTTTTCCTTGGGAAAAGAAGCTAAACCCAAGCAAATATAGTATACCTCAAGATGTTTTATTCTTTGCTGAGATTGGATGATGATTTACTCAGTTGTAGATGATGGGAAAGAGAAGTCACTGAAAATAAACTCAAGCTGAAGGACTGCAATGACAAGCAGAAAAAAAAAAAAAAAGATTATAAAATAAAAATGCTTAAATTGACTGTCCTCTGCTTTAGCAGGTATGGCCAGCCTTTCTCCAACACCCATTTTCAATCACAATCCACAGAGGAAGAAAAATCCTTTTTGTTATGTTCTGAATTCATTGAACTGTAATCTCAGAATAATATATTCACATCCCAACCTATGTTTTTGTGGGGAAAAAAAATCTCAGGAATATCACTTCTGTGTTGTTTCTTCATTTTAGAAAGATGGACGAGGATTTTTAAAAAGCTGAGGTTAGAAAAATGCCTTTGAGTGAAAAACAACAACAGATGTCTGATTATTCCATGGGAACCTTATTGTCATTCATTCTAAATCTCTTTTTGATGTAGTTTAACATAAATAATTCAGAATAAGTAAAATAGAGTATGAAAAATGTCATTTGACAGAGATAAATTTATAAAGTAGTTGAAAGTGGTGTCAGGATTTTACTAGCTGAATTAAATGTTTACTGCAAGTATACGAGTGTTTCATCGGAAGAGGAAAACACATTGATATTTTTATCATTTATATGTTCCAGCATAAACACACAACTCACCTTCCCAGTCATAAACAGGAATATATAACAATTGTATCCCAAGATGCAGAGTCAATACCATGTTGTACGTGAATGAAACAAGTCTTGCTGCCTTCAAGAAATCCTATTAAATTTAAGTGACTTTTTGTAGGCAATGATGCAACATGCATTAGAGCATCAGAGCAAAATTTGGATCAGAAACCAAGCAAATTGACAGCATTTTTACTAGTGAATATTGAGGGATATTGAAAGTCCTAGAAATGAGAGTAGACTTTGTAAGACAAAAGGAAGGATAAGTAATCATATTCTAGAGAAATAGCTTATTTTACGTTATTAGTTGAAGGAAAATTAAATTATTCACTGATATTTAAGGGTTAGAATTCAATTAAATTTTCATTTATTCATGCCTTTAAAAATTATAATAAATGGTTAATGACTAACAATTTTCATAAGTACATTAGTAACTAATGATGTTAACTGGTATATATGAAAGATTTTAGGTGAATTTAGCGAGAAAGCGTAGCATCTATCATTTCCTATTTTTTCAGAATTCTTTCAAAGGAAGTGTTACATACTTGCATACAGTGTAAAATTTTATCAGTCACATTTTAAAATAATGAAGAAGTTTGTTCACTGGCCCAGAAATAGCAAGCTTGGTTTACAAGACACTAAGATTCATATTAAGAGATAGGCTAGAGTTCAATTATACTTTCTGACTTTATTGATAGTATCTGCAGTTATTTATGTTGGTTGTTAAAATGTTTACATTGATTTATATATTTCACTTATTTAAAAAAACCTGGTTTATGCTTTTTTTTTTCCTTCTTGGTGAGATACGGAAATACCTTTTGAAGAGCTGAAGACCACTTTCCTTTTTCTGCTTTTATCTTCCCCTACAAAAGATAGTAATTTAAACCCCAGTATTAGGAATTCTGCCATTAATTTTAGGGACTCTTTCTATGGTTATTATTGTTTCACTTAAATCTGCTAGGCTATTTGCTAGAAAATAGTACAGTGTGCTTCCTGGACATGTCCATTATGTCTAGATCCACTTGGATCTAAGGAAAATGTGGGTGAATGGTTGGGCGTGGATATTAGGGACCAGCTCTTGGTCTTTGGACTTCATCTGCCTTGATTTAAGTAACCAAGTCTTTTCACGAGCCTTATTGTTTCTGTACCTCTTATTAGGGAAAGAGAAATAACAGTGTTTCCATACCTCTCAGGATGAATAAACATTAGTGTCCTTACATTTTCTTACAAAGAACTCTTTTCATGTTACCTTTACTATTTCTACATGTTACCTTGACTATTCACAACAGTGGAAAACATGGATAGGCTAAACTCAATGTTTTTACCAGCAAGGCTTTTCAAATACAGATCCTTCTAAATCCTTGTGTCGTCTGAGCTCAGCTGCCGAGATCAAATTGGTTGTAATAACCTTGTTTTATAATGCTATCCTGTGTGACAGCCTGTGTCCTGTATGCTGTGCTGTCTCGTTGCTCTGAGCAGCCTAAACAGAGGTGATACATTAGGTATTCACTGAACAGGTTTGCAAGAGGATGGAGCGCTCTGGTTCCTTTCTATAGCCTCACCTTGAAAGATTCAAAGTTCTACACACTGCATCTTGCTCTCTGGGATCACTCAAAAGAAAGGAGTTGGGATGCTCCTGTTGACCATGGACCACACCAGAGTACTTTTCTTTTTTGTGTATATCTTAAGCAGGTTAAAAAAGTAGGATTTAAATAGGATTTAAAAGTTCACAGGGCACTTACAATATGAAATAGCTGTCAACCTGTTTTTGAGATATTTATATTCCTGAATATGGCATGTTATGTTTCCTTTAATGATATTTAATTTGAATAGATGTGTAGCTTAACTTTTATTAATTTTGATATTATTTTTTAGCTCAGGCCTAACGATATTGTCCAGCTTAAAACTTTAAAAAGGGGGGTGCAATTCCCTTTCGTTTGGAAAAAGATGTTAATTGCACTGAAATATACAATGCAGAAAATCTTGGAAGAAAACAAAAAAAATTTCCATATAATGCCTTAAAAAAAATCTTAATGCAGGGTTCCATTTTCCTAGTTACTCCTTCACGAAAAAGGAATAAACTCTGTTAGAACTCTTCAACACGCTTTGCAGCTTCAATAGATTAAGTTGAATAGTTCTCTTTTTACCTGGATTATCACTGCATGTGTATTGAAATCATGTTCCTTGTGAACTGAAATTTGATCTTTGTTAACAAAGGGGACTGTCAGAGCTCTTTAGAAGTCAGCACCGTTATTATGAAGCCTCTTCCTATCTTAGCATTAAGCTACTAGAGCCAATTATGACGTGACACTGCTTTGTAATTAATGCTTAAAATAAATACTTGAAAATAACTGTAACTTAAGAGTAAAATAGCTATTAATATTTTGTTTTTCCTTTTAGCGACACCCTAAAAATGAATCCTTGAGGACATAAGAAAGTGCTTATTTAGTATTGCTTTTAAGATATTTCTTGTATCAGAGAAGTCCCTAGCCGTGAATAATGATTCCACCATGAAGCAGCATAGCTTTCATTAATTTCAGGAGTCTACTTCCAACTATTGTCAGCTTCTGTGCCACCAGACTGTGGCTTCCTAGGAATATTAAGTAAGAGTGGCTGAAAATGTGCAAGAGTGACAGGGGTATGCACATAGCTCTTAATTACAAAGAAAGAGTTCATAAACATTCCTGAGATGAAGTTGAAAAAATGATAAAAACTAGTAAAGAGGGCAAGTCCAAAAGCTGAAGGCTAATGAAGGAAAATAAAGTTGGGTTTTCTTTCTCATTCAGACAACTTTGCCATATGTACTATTGGTATACTAGGCAAATGAACATTTGTGAGTTGGCATCTTCTACTGTAAAATCAATGACTAAAGAAATGGAACAGTAATTATTAAATGTGATTTCTGTTTAAATTTGTATTAAACCAATGTTTTATTTTCTCCAAAAACTTCCAGTGTATTTGAGATTGATTTTTCTATTTCCTGCTCTTATACTTCATTCATTTGATGCTAGATCAGTTTTGTACCATAGCAGATGAGGAAGGAGCAAATTTGTTCAAAGTAAAACCTGATGTATCGAGGCATGTACAACATTTTGTCCATTGAAAATACGGTTTTTGCAGCGAATGGGAGAACACCAGGAGGAAATAAGATTTGCCGGGCTATCACTGGAGACAAAGCGTGTTCCTTGTTCAGTATTTAACCTGTAAATTTTTGCAGCTCAGATTGCAATGATAAGCATGAAGTGAAAATTAGAAGAAATGACAGAATATGGCTGACAGCATTTAAGAAAGTTTGCTCATTTGCGAGCATTTGGCGAACACAGGTTCAGCATGAAGCCTGTGTCCCAGAAAAGTGGCATGACATCCCATAAAATACGGTTAAGCTTATTGCTTAACTACATTTAAGATTGTCTGATAGAATCAAAGTTTAAAGATCAAACTTGCTTAATCTGCATGTAGCGGCTAAAATGGTAAACCCATGATTTATTACATTTCTTCTTCAGCAAGGTTATGTACAGATTTTTTCAGAAGTGATTGAAAACCTTCACCTCAGATTGTGTGAAAATGCAAAGTGGAACATTGATTAAATAGGTGTGTTTTTAGTAAGTTCCTTTAGATCCTCATTTCTTCTCTCTCCAGTCTTCTTTCCAATGAAATTCAGCACTTTTACCTTCTGACTATTGAAACTCTTCAGAAAAAGCATCACTTCTTTGGTAGCAATCAGAGGCCTGAACGGCATGGTATTGCTTCCCTGGTTTGGTAGGTTCTCAGATTAAAAGATAGTTGATTTTTTTTTCTGGGTTGTCTCCAGTTAGAATATGTCTGAAAAGTAGTTTAGAATAAAATCTTCAAACAGAGGTCCAGGCTGCAGCCAGCAAAATTATTTTGAAGGGTAGCGGTGTGACACGAAGGACAGGCACAAACTGAGGAGATTTCAAAGGACTCTGAAAGGTCACAGTAGGGAGAAGGGGCTTACAGGTAAAAAAGGCAGAACAGAAGGATGAACTGAAGAGGTGAAGAGGACAATAGCTCTGCAGAATATAATACACAGTGAAAATTGAATCCATAAAAGATGGAACGCAACACTGGAATAATAAAGATATACTACCTGTGCACTACAAAGTCTGATGAAAAAGTGGAGGGGAGATTCTTTCAAAAAAGGCTATTTGAAGACAAAGTGAGGGTATAGAGAAAATTTCTGTAGATCATGATCAGAAAGGTTAGAAAACACGGGAGGAAAAAATAAAAGGGAAGTCTGTGAAGTAATATAATTGACAAGGTTGACAGCCTCCTTACCAAACTGAAGAAGATAATGAGCATGTGGAGTTACATATTTTTAAATCTGTTGAACAAATGTAATACTCGAGAAGGCAAAACATACTAGTGGGCTTATTTGCAATGCCACTGTCCACGGAGACTTTTAGAAGGGAAACTAAGCTTTTCAGACAACTATTGCAGGAAAAATAAAGCGAAAGATCTTTACTTTGTACAAGCATAACTCTTATGAAGAAGTTACGTGGCTGATTTTTTAAATTTGTCAGTGTTGGTTAAGTAGATCAAAATGCTAATTGATACACAGATATTGAAAAGTAGTCATTCCAAGTACTTGCATAGAATGTCCACATACAAATGGGGAATTAGGGACATAAAGTACACTGAAGCAAAACATGTGATGAATATAAATTACATTTTAAAATACTTTTTTTTTTTTTAAACACTGAAATAGGTATTACCATTAAGCAGTCAGATTTTTTTTGTCTGGATAATTCCTTTTCCGTTATGAATAGCAATCCACTGAGGCCAGTTAAAAGGCTAATTTTGATGGATCTGGTGAGAGCGTAAAGACGGAGACAGGCTCTTTTTAGTGGTGCCCAGTGACAGGACAAGAAGCAATGGGCACAAGCTGAAACATGGGAGGCTCTGTGTGATCCCTGCTGGGACACTGGGGGTGCCATGGGGATTTGTTTACATATAAAGGGGATGTACTATGTATAATTTTCTTACTAGCATTAGCCTATCAAAATGCATCAGCAAAGACTTGTTTTCTTAGGAGGGTTAGCTTTGCAGACTATTGACCAGGGAACATGGGAATTTCTTTTCAATGAATGAAGATGGAATTTAGTATCCAAAATAACCAGATAACCAGTGGCATCTGGTTAATCCATTTTACACCAGTTGAATATGTTTGGTATCAAGTGAATTTGATATATAATACTTACGATGACACCACTCCATTTTTTCATTTTCAGAACTTTAGGTTGACCTATGCCCCTTTTTACCTCATCACCTTTGAAATCACAATGGAATCTAAATACACAGCTAAGGCTAAATAATTGTTTAAGGGTCTTTGAAACAAAAGTGATCTCTTAAATTAGCACATTATGTGATGATAAAGTACTATTCATTCTTGACCCTTTTACTTGATTTTTTTCTTCTCTTACAAGGTGCCTAAACTTTTAACTGCTCTTAAAAATGACTTGCTGACTTCATCTTCTTATAGTTAATACCAGAATACAAAGTGAAATTCTTCCTTGAGCCTTCCTAGTCATCAATTTTCACTCCCTTTTCCTACTTTCATCTTTATTTCTGTCCACATCCCTAGAGTACCTAATTTTGATGGAAAAAGTTCTTCATCTCTAGGCTCTGAATACCGTGAATCTCAATCATATTGCTGTTGATGATTTAGCCTTCTTAATGGTTATAAATATTTAACAGTGGGTGCCATTAGACTAATTAGCGGTATATACTCAAGTCATTTCACATGTGGACTCTTAGAAAATTTTCCTGTTTAATAATTGACACTTAAAATCTTTTTGTTAAAAAATAAAAATCTGTTCTACAAATAGCTCTTGCTATTGTACTGACTCTCAGCTGGGCCGTCTAGCAGTACAACATGAAGGCTTGAAAGATTTCAAATGTAGAATCCGTCTTTTTTCAGTAGCCAGCTGAAAGCATAGATGTTAAAGCACAGAAATATGTCTGTAAACTATATCTGAAAGTTGTACAGTTAGTAGACTGCTACTGGCCAGCTGTTAACACTGCTGGATATTGACACGGGCCTACTCAGGCTCACGCAGGCCTATGGCTCAGCACGGGCCAACAAATACACTTTCTTCTCACTAGCTCGTGTAAACTAGTAATCACTTGTCTTGCTGATAGCTGCAGCCATGGTGAAACTTTTTGCTGATATGTAGGATTTTTAGGGATATTACTAGCTTGTGTAATGAAGCAGCTGTTGATATGAAAACTTTGATACAAAACTAGAATAAAGCCACCTGAAAGTAGAATGATTTAATTATCTTGCCAAATAGACATATCCTCATAAGGTTTTCTATGTGTTTACACATTTTCTATGCCTTTCACTGTGTTTCCACACCCAGGAATTAGTCAGTAATTAGTGAAATTAGCGTGTAGGCAGCACGGCACTAATACTGTGCAAGACGGTCATCTCCCCTTCCTCACCAAGAGCCATCCATCACGATCTTGTCTGAAGCTATTTGCTTTTTTTATTGAGTGCTTTTATTCTTTTGTGTAAATAGAATAAGCTTGTTCTAGATCTGCCTTTTGTGCTGTACGCAATATCTGCGTGACACTTAAAAATACCAGTCAGGAAGTAGTCAGCTGTCTGTTCCTCCATGCTTGGCTTTCAAAATCGTTGCTGGCTTTTTATAACTGAATTCAAGTGGTTGTTTGCATAGCCTGCTTTACTAAATCGCAGCACCTTACCTCTATTTGGTGAGACAAAGCAAGCAAACTTATTTTCCCTGTTATGAATTGGTGAAAGCCAGCTGGGATTCTCAGAGGAACCATGTGGAAGGGATGGGAGATCTGCAAGGTCATTACGGGAGAGCAGGCAGAGTCTGTGGTCAGAAGCAATGGTGATATATCACATTATAAGCATTTTGGCGGGATCTGGGATACCTCTGGAATTTCACATGTAACTATTTGATGCATAAGTTCTCATGCCATCTTTTCTAAGATTTCAGTCTTTTAAGAATCCCTGTGCCGTGTCTGATCATGAATTTTGCATGCCTTTCTTATCTTCGTTCCATAATAATGCACTTTACTGAGACACGAAGACCTTGTGAAATCAGAGCTCTAAGTGTCATTACAGTGTGGCTTTCTCAGGTGGCAATTTCAGTTATCACCAAATATTTGTAAGATAGGGAGTAACACGAAGTTATATGTGTCAGGTACACTAGAACTTTCTATCAAAAGGCTGAAGATCTTGTGCTCAAGAGAGTGACTTCTTGGGAAGAAGCTGGAATGATAGAACAAAATTCCAAATAGAGACATTTGTAGGCTTTTCCTATTCGGTTCAATCTTACCCTATTTCAATGTGTGCAATGAAACAAAGGCTAGGAAAATAGAAAGAAAATAAACAATACCCTGTTAAAACCCTTCTGCAAAAGCATCTTTTCAAACTAGCAAACTTATTTCAGGCTTCCTTATGAATGTAAAAGTTAACCAAAAAAAAAAAAATTAAGCCTTGAAAATAAGTAGGTACTTTAACAGAAATGAAGAAATTACACCCCTCTTTTTCCTGTGGACTTGTTTTTTTGTGGAATATTGCCATCAATAATTCAAAATTGTTCTGTGAACATTATGCTTGCATACTTGTGAACCCCATAACCATTCAGTGAGTAGCACAAGTGTATTTGAGTGGCACTAAAAAAAAAGAAACACAATGAAAAACAGTGAACTTACCATCAAGTAAATAAAAGTAAAATCCCAGTCTTCTTTTATTACCAGGACTGATGAGGCATGAAAAAGAAAGAATCCATTGTGAGATACAGATCTCATGCTTAGTTTTCAGGGCTGACAGATGAAAAAATCCCGAACAGGTACCAAACAGAAGGATGTCTTTTTTTTTTTTCTTTTGAATTCTTAACATACTGACTAGATTACTAGTCACCCTCCACTCTCAAATCATAATCGAAGTTTAATATAGGTTTTGTATCATTTTTATCAAGCATTTTTCCAGTTTAATTTCACACACAAAAAAAACCCACTTGAAATTATGGTATACTCACGTAAAATAAGAATAACAATAAAAATCCTATAGAGATGCAGAAAAACTTTTTAAAATTATGCTTCTACAAGTAGGTAAGATCAACACTGAGAGATGAAGGAAGAAAAAAGGGAAAAAAAAAACAAACCAAAAAGTAATAGCAATACTGAAAGTTATAAATTTCAAAAGCATCTGCTTTTTCTAGGCAACTTAATCCTAGTTTCAAAGCCCTTAAGGAGCCTTAACCACATGGATTTTCAATATCACTTAGGGGTAAGTTACACAGTGAAGTTGCTTCAGGGCCATATGTTACCAAGCCTCAGCTGCTATGCAGTAATGGCCTTCACTTTGCAATAATTGTGATTTAGTCCATAGCGAATGCACGGCCTTCTGAGATAATTCAGCCCACAATTAGAACGCCAAGGGGACTTCACACACGACGCAGGCAACAATTGCCAATGTCAGTGGTATCCAGTAACTTCTCTGTGTGCCTTTTTTCTATATACTAAGTGTATTTCTAATGAATTTCCATTTCAAAAGTGCAAATAGGTACCAAATAGAACTTCTTAAAGCCAGGCTCATAAATACTCCTTATAGTATCAATAGACAAGTACCTTTAATTGCTTTTTGAAAGCAGGATTTAAAATTGGATTGGTTTCTTACAAAAGTTCATTAATGTTTCCTTTTAATCCAAATATTTTACTCAGTATGTAGGAAAAGGAAGAAATCCTTACGCAAGAACACAAATACGGTGCAAACAAGGTTGCATTTTTATCTAACGTGGAAGATATGTTTTCATACTATTTAACATAGGTTGCTTAAATCTATATTATTAAAAACAAATGATACAAGTTTTGAAGGACAAATCTACAAACTTTAAAACTTCCCCCAAACTTACTAAATTTAGTGGTCCCATTGTATAAGCTACAGAAAGTAAGTTTAGACTATATCAGGAAAAAAGTACTTTTTTACATTATAAATTACCAAAAAATCTTTTTTTCCATATAGCTTTCAGCAGCCTTTTAGCTGCAGGGGGTTTGGGTGTTTTTTG
>VYZM01003363.1:75649-88138 GCA_013398915.1 Dromas ardeola
AAAACCATGAATATTGAAGGTTTTATAATGATTGATTTAAAGATTAATGCTAAAATGTACGTGTTTGATTGTGGAAAATAATGCCAATGCTGAAATGGGAAGCTCAAGGATCATCAAAAACTTTGGGGAAACCAAAAACATTGAAACGGACTGTCTTGTTCCAATGCAGGAAATTTATAAATATCTTTTATCGTGTGATTTTCTAAGGTTCCATTTTCAGATGGATAATAGCTATTTCACACAAGAAAATGTTTTAATGGTATTTTTTCTGCATTCTAAGTATGATTTTTTTGCGTCTATGCCACGTCCAGTTTTCACGTTCACTCTGATTTAATGTCTGAGAAATCACATCAGTGAACTCACGGAATAGAGATGTGGTGTAATATTCTTTCTAATTCGAGTTCTGATCCTTAAATAATAGTAAAAATTGCCAGAAAGGCAAGTAATAAATTAAGTACTCAGAGTAAAAGTCTTAAAGCATCCATCTTCATGCCTGAGAAACAGACTTTGGGTGTGGGGTTTGCACATTTTTAACCTGTCACTATTAGTTAGGGGAGCAAAACAAGAGCTTTGGGTTCAGTTTAGCATGTTACCGCCCCAGTCGGTTTGAGGTGTGGTGTTTTGCTTGGGGTGGATTCTGAATGTCTCCCCATCCACAACTACAGATGGAATTAAAACTCATCCTCACACAAGACAGTGAAACAAATTTTAGATTATCTGTTTCTCACGTTTATTTATATAAGGAGATAGAAAGTCAAAGTATGTCTTTAAATCTCTATTTAAATTCAAACAGGTGTAAGTCGCAGATGCAGCTTTCTGAGGAACGGCTTTCAGAGTGCTGGTTGTGGTGGTGTCAGCTTTAACTGTCCCAGCCCTTCCAGGCTCCATCCTTTCCTGACCTGAGCCTCTGCGTCAACTGCAATTAGATTCCTTATGGCTTCTAGAGAAAAGCAAGGGCTTTAAATACAGAACACTTAATGGGCTCATGTAGTGATATGACAGGGAAGCTGGGATGAACCCATGTGTGTTTTGGTACGTGGCTGGATGACAATAATTGATGTCCTGTCTTAGTTGTCAGCTATCTCTAGTTTAAGCATATGGCATATGACTGAGCTAACAGCAAGGCGATACGTCATTGTCAGCGCTGGGGTGTGTCTTTTCTCAGTGCAAGGGGTACCTGATGAGACACCAACATCAAATTACGGTAGGCTTGGGAGCTGATTCTCCTCTTGATTAATGATACTAATTGAAGTTAAAGTCTGCGCACACATCAAGGGCAGAACAGAACCTTCTTCATTTGTCTCTTTCTACACAGCTGACACCCACTCTTTGTGGAGAAGTTCCGGCAAGCGTAGGCTTATAAACATTTAAGGTTCCTGCTTTCTTGCCATAGGATGCTAATAAATCCCACTATCATATCAGTTTTAATGGGAGTTATTTATGCTCAACACTTGGTTTGTTGTTTTTTTTAAAAAAAGAAAAGCTCTGGGATCATACATATTGCATTCTGCTAAGCATTTCTTTAAAAAAACCCCAAGCTTTATAATGACAATAGGAGTGACAACTTACCTACTAACTGCTTATGTTGAAACTCAAGGTTTGGACCGGAGTTATCAACATACGGGACAAGGTTCTCAAACCTGTCAGCACGAACAGATCAGGTTTTCTGTTCTGTTATGTTTGTGGGTGATTTACTGATTTTCTGGTTATTGATGAAGAAGGTGCATCTCTCTGTATTGATGCTTGTCTATGACTGGAAACATGGAACTGTATACAGTAATTGTTCTGTTTTGCTTCTAAACTTGGAGTCACTCTTGGGGCCCTAAAATAAATTTTTGGGAGTTTATAATTGCTGAAGAGAAATGAGCTCTTACCGACTCAAAATTGATGAAATTTATATTGCTCTGATTTATGCTACTTACAAAAAGCTAAATAAACCACTAACAGTTATCTGTCATTTAAAAGGAAAAAATGAATAGCTGATAATGTCTGGGTAGCTTGAAATCCTTGCTATTGTGCAGTTCATATCTTCTTTACAAACTTACTTTCTTACTGTAATGAGTAGTGAAGGCCTTTCACAAAAAAATTATAGAAGTTTTAAGTTCAAAACTGTTTAAAATGGTAACTAGTAACTGCTATTAGCATAGATTTGAAATAAAACTAGAATCTTTTAAGATAAAATATTAGTTACTTCTCGAACACCTGAAAATACAGCTTTTTGATCCATTCTTTCGCCTTACCTACTCTTTTCAAGTTTAATATGTTAATGTTCCCTGCATACAGCTTTATTCTGCTCCTTAAAATGAGAATTGTAAATTTCCGCACATATTAATGTTGGTTGTTGGGTTTTATTTGCAAATTAGGAAAAGATTCAGACTGGTATTGCAAAGACCACTAGGTGAAAGAGGATGTGGAATTGAAGGAAGTTTTGTGTGCGATAGGAAATGTGTCCATCATTAGGATGTCTGGGTGCTTTGTCAGCCAGTTGTTAAGATGAAGTTACTATATATAAAAAGTTAAAGTTTATTAGAAATATTTTTGTGGCAAGGTTTTAGTTAGATCTTTACTTAAGTTTTTTTCTTTAAAGTTACTGGAAGCTGTCTGGCTACTTGAAATTTTTTTACTGCCTCCTGTTGTGACAAGACTTAAAAGCAGTCTGAGGGAAAAATCGACATTAAATCCTCTGCATTGAGGGACCAGAATAGTTGGACAACATTGAACCTGAACACTGTGAAATGTGAGTTAATGGAAGTGGGTAGGAATTGTCCAGTTTTCATTAGTGCAGTCAAGGACAATGATAGTACACCACAACTTGATAAAATAAGGTGTCTTAATCATAGTAGTATGTACTCCTGTCTGTTTGGGGAGTCTGTATCTGTCAACCTTGCTGTTGGACAATTAAGTGGCAAGAAAAATAATCACCAAGCCTGCTGCTAAGTTTAGAAATACAAACTCATTCAAACCTAAGCCAGAGATAACAAGTGCCCTGAAATTCCTAAACCAACAATAATGTCCCTTGGGTTTGTAGCGCTCTGCTTTTGCTTTTAAAACAGATGGAAAGCCGTGCCCTGCATTTTTCACGGCGATGGGCTGATTATGTGGCCGTGGAAGCCAGGGGTGTTTCAGTGCTGCTGGTTCCTAGGAGAGGAGCACAGGACGGTATATAGGTTGCAGGGGGACTGTATCCATCAAATTCCTTCTTTCACATCAGGACATCATTTAGAGGGGCAGTGTGTTGGTACTTTAAATGACTGCTGTACAAAAGCAGAGCCTATATTCCCTTATGCATATATTATTATATAAAGGATTTGGTTCCTATGCTAGTGATAAATCAGTTTTTCATATTACAAGCTGGTAAGGATCGTCTGCTCCAGGAAGTTAGTATGTGTTGCACCATGGGGCAAAAATATTTTACTGGTCTGTTAAAATTATAGTACGAGTCCACACAGCTGCAAGTTCCCTTGTGAAGACCTGTTAACCCATCCACATTGGCAATTGCAGACCGACATTTTGTAGGCTTCAGGTGTGCTAGCCCTACAAGCCTCATACACAAACACAACGTCTGTCTGGATTCACAGTGCTGGATATGAGGTAGTATTCGTAACACTGAAAAGAAAATTATATAATTCATGGAAACATGGCTGCTAAGCCTAGATGGTCCTATGTTATGGAACAAATTTACGCAACAAGGTCTCTACTAACTTCAGAATTTCTGCATTGTGCCCTGTTCTGCTCTGGTTTAGAGAATGAAGTATCAGTGAGAAATAGTGCACCATAAATTCAAATCCAGTTTCCCAAACATTGTATTTTCCCACACAAAGAAGAGTTTGGTTGCTTGTCTATTTTTTTTCTTATATCATCTACAACACCCCTACATGGATAAGGCAGGTGCAAAACATGCAAAAAAGCCTGTAGCTAAGTAATAATATATAGAAAAATACAGAGCAACGTGTTCAAGTGTTTTGCATCAAAAGCTTTATTCAGCAGTGCCAATAGAAAAGCATATAAACTGTAGGAGTTCAAATGTAAAATGGAAATCAGAAAGTAAGGGAAAACTTGAGGAGCAATTAGTTGATATTAAAAAGAACATTGATCAGTATATCCAAAGCAAGAACCCTTTTGCTTTTCTTGCAGAGTTATGGAAGTAATTATAGATGATGAAAACATTACAGGAAAATACTTGATTTATTTACTTGATTGAAAACAAACATCCTTCCTCATTCTCTTAGAGAAAGAACAACAAAAAAAGCAGTGAAGAGATACTAATAACCAAAGGTTATATTAAAAAGTGTTTTTTTGCACTCTCTAAGCTTTGTCAAAATGTAGAGGTAGAACAGCTTTTGGTACCTGGATCATCCAGGTCACAGTGATTTCCCACCATGAATGAAGTCACTGGCATGACACTCACAAAGATGTCTCAGATTAAGTTTACACAATAAGACTAAACAGCAAATAAAGGAGAAATACAGAAAGAGGTTACAATTATTGAAAGAGCGTAAAATCACAGATGAAAAACGGTTCTTTTCAAGTTTCAAATATTAAAAATTGAAGGTAGTTAAGAAGAGGAAGTAAGATGATAGGTTTAATGTGAGGGATAAAAGCAATTCCTATGAGTTAAATATGAGGAATAATATCCCAAGGGGAAATAATGATACTCCTATCACTTAGCACTTTTGTAATTGGGTTGCATAACACATTCTGAAATACACGGTACTGAAGGGAGCAATTCTGCACTGTCAGGCCATTAATTTGTTACTCTTAATAAATCTCTTATGTATTATGCTTATAAAATGTAAAATGTACAGATACTTTTCCTTCTTGATAGCCTAAGCACTTCTGTTGTGTGCAGCACTTGCACGTATGCAGTCATCTACATGCATAATTTATTTAGCTGCGTAGAAAAATGAGCCACAAGTGTTCACAGTAAGAGAGTTAATCAATAAGTCTCAGAATGTATCATTGTGAAAGGGATGCTGTGTTTGTTGACTTTAGGACCATCCAGGACTTCATTAACTTGATTCTTTCAAAGATATTACCTGAAGAACAGACTCACCTAGATCATTTACTGCATATAATTTGAATTTGCTCAAATGATGTTGACATCAGCGATCAGATAATGATATGCTTATCTTGTTTCAGACGTTTTTAGTACATCACTGATGATATATTTCTTTTGAGGCTCAAAATCTAGTCTAAATAAATTGTTTTCACTAAATGTGATTATGTCAACTAACATAATCCTAAAGAAGACACAAAGTTTCTAAGGAACTCTCATGTTCTCCTTCTGTTGAATTAGCTGCATTTAATCTTTTCTGAACTATCTAGCACAGAAAAATAAAATCTCAGGACTGACTGCTATTAGCCAAGTTCTTTACATTCACAAAAGAACAGGAATTTCTTGTTTACAATAGTTAGAGTAAGAACCCAAAGATGTAATGAAGATGCCAGACACCTGCAACTATAATCAGGGGGAAAAAAAATTAAGAGTGTCTGAACAGATAAGAACCAGATAAAGACTACAGAACAGTTCATAAGTTATACAGTTAATCAAATGCACTTAGGCTTTTTTCTGGAATTAATAATACAAACCCAAAAAGTTTACATGTATAGGATACTGAACTGGTACTTGAACTCACCAGTTGGCTCACAGTTGGACACAGAAAGGTGCATAGTTTTAATTTTTGCTATCCGGAGCTGTTCCATTTATTTTAATTTGGATTTTTGAAAGTTTTTTCTTGATTTTATGAATGTATTTTTAGATTCAGTTAACTACTAAACTTGTACCAACCTTGCATTTTCTTTCTCTTTCCTGACAAAGCCTCCTATACAACGGGAATGCAGACCCATGTTTTGTGGATGCTTTTACTTCTGTATTTCAAGAGTGAAAATAAATAGTAACTCATTACACAACAGGAAGGGAAGAGGTGGGGAATGGGGAAGGAAGATCCATAGATTTTTAACCTTGGCTTCTTTCTAGTCATTATTATATTGTCAGGCATTGGTTTTTTTAATAAGCATACGAAGCAGTGGAAATCTGAAGACAACATTACTGAAAGGCAGAACCTCTCTGTCTGCTGTCAGTAGTATATGTGTAGAAAAAGGGCTTGCAATCATCTCTGTATTTACTGTATTTCAATGCACAGATGACTGATGACTCAAATTACTTATTGATCATAACTAGACTTGCACAGCTAATGATGTAATATACTGAAATCCAGGTATTTCTGCTTAATTAGTCATGCACTTGCAAGAAGAGATGTTTGTGTACGTTATATTGGTAGAATACATAACAAAAGATCAATCAAGCTTCTATCGAAGTACAGATTCTAATAATAATCTAGACAGTAATGTCAGCAAAAGTCATTAGTATAGAAAGCAGGCCAATTTTGTCTCTTTTTCAATGGCAAATATTAAATAAATTTCCAACTTCCTTTAAAAAAATCACAGAGGATTATTTCATTAAATGAAATCTTTAAAGAAATCTCTTACTATATTGATTATTATATTATTCCTTACTCTGTTTGCCTTTTTCTTTTCCTGCCTGAAACTCCTGTTTCTGTAATCCTGCACTGAATACTATAGAACTTTATATACGGATGCTACATTTTATAGTAGTGGAATTGCTCTCCTTTGGAGAGGAGCAGCAAAAAAAAAATGACAGAGGAGACTAGAAGAGGTTACTTTCTATCCAGGGTGCCAGCACTGGCTTGTGAGGGAGGGAATAGATTTTATGCAATCAAATGTTGGTTTGAGTGATTTTTATGCAGTGTTGGGATTTTCCTGCTATGAGGCTGCCAGATTGTCTGGAGTGTAAATTATGCAAGCACTCAATTTTACTTGCGGTGGTCTAATTCTTTAACTGAAGGACTCAGAATCTGACTGGTGTCTTTACAGATATTTGGAAAAACTGTAGGACAGGATAATTCTTAGTATACTGAAAGAAATACACAACAGACTTCCATACCAATAGCTCGTGTCTACAGCGGAATAGATTTAAGGCCAGGAAGCAGTAGGGCCTAGAAGGCGGTCAGAAAGTCATCAGGAAAAATGACAACATAGCTAAAAAATGGAAATCATAAGTGAGGAAGAAGTTGTCTGTTGAAACCCTTCTGAGAGGTAAAGACTGTTTCTTTTGCTAGGTGGAGGAACACCCTTCTCCTTTGACAACAGAGGAGATGTTGTTCATCTGCTGAGAATTCCTGTGGGATCATGCATCTGAAGAATCGTACATGGGAGAGAAGTCCCTCTGTGCTTCCTGGGAGAGCCTGGTTTGCAAGATAAATGCTTGAAAATGGGATTCCTGTAAGTATGCCAATAAGCAGCTTCTAGGAGCCTTGACAGTTTGCTGGTGAAAATTCTGGAGAGGCTTAAAAGCTGTGATTAATTTTTCATCTAAATTTTTTTATTATGTTTTTGGATCTGAAACACATAGGTTCCCTAGACCTATGGATCTGTATCCTAGCCGTTTGTTGAAATGTTAACTGAATATCCTCTGTACCAGTGATTTAAATATAAAATATGTGTTTTAATCGTTAAAGAACATAGAAGTTTCTTAAGAGACACCGCACCAGTCATCCGACTGATTTTTAAATGGCTCTCCAGATTAGAATACGTTGAAGATGGGCATTACTGTAAAATATCAGCACCTCAGTATTGTACATACTTGTTGGTAGTCGGTGTAACAGTTTATCATAGTTACTGGTGATATGCAGGGATAGGAGTAACAGACATCACATAGCACAGATCTTAATATTTCGAATTTTCTTTTAAAGTGTGAGTCTTAAATTGGCCTTTGACAGAACCTATAGAAAGGAAGGAAGGCATAATTCATGGTTTGGAAAGTGATAATCATTATAATTCCATCAAAAGGACGTAAGCGGCTAAACTCATTGCTCCTTCAGATTCAGCATGTAGGCATTTTGTATGCAAATACATTTATTGATATATCCATAAAGAATTAAAAAAAAGAAAATGGATTTAATCCAGTCATACATGTTATAATGCCTGAAGATATTTCTATAAAAGCATGCAAACAAAAGCAGAAGTGGACTGACTTCATATTGTAAAGAACGGAGTGAAATTTTGGTGGAATCTACTAATCTAATCTGCAATTATCCTTCAAGTTCCTGATGCTGTCCAATTAAAGACAATAGCAACATTGATATGTATTTTATTTAACATTGAATTTAGTCCTATAACCTGGAGTGGGATTTGATGAAGTCATAGTGTAAAGTAGCTAATCATTAAATATTGCATTTTTCTTTTCTTTCTGATCTTTGCATCTTTTAGATACTTTATTTCAATCATACTGTTTAAAAATGTAAGTTAAGCAGTATATTATATTTCTGACAATTGTCGAGAGCAACAGAGCAACCAGGAATTCCAATATGTTAGAGACAATAAAGCAAAAAAGGTGACAATAGAAGGCAAGTAGTACCTAGCAGTTTTAATACAATTGTCTGGGCATTAAACCAATATTAATATAAACCCATCTCTGCGAGTTTTAAAAAAAAAAAGCAAACTTCATTTTCTAATGAATACAGCAATATTTTAGTTTATCGCTGTGCTTTTAATAAGGCAGATCTTAGTGCTGTTGGGTATCATTTAAATTAACCTTGTTGAGACTAAGGTTAATGAGAGCATTTATCAATGTGATCTAAGAGGAGAATGTTTTGTTCAGAACAGCTTTCTAGTAAACTACAATAACTTTGATAAGCCCTTTTCTTTACAAGTTAACACGAGTGGAAATTTGAATTCCCACACTTTGAATGTGCCTTCACTTTTCAAAATTAGAATGAAGAATGTGTGTATGCAAGTATGACAATGTATTTTTCCTTGGCTTATATTCATACTAACTTGAAGAGGGTTTCACAGTGTGTAACTTAAGGTGGCGCTTGGGTTAACATTTGTTTAATTTATGCTTTTTTGTCTTCTATGCATTATTTTTGCCCTCTGTTCACGTTCTTCATCAGTGCTCTGAACAACCTATACCTTCTTCGTTCCCACAGAATATATGAAGTTATATTTGAACTCATGTTTAGGATGCAAACTAAGTTGTCTTTATACCCTTGAGAAAGAAAAGTACTGCTATCAGGAATAATTAGGTTTTAATTGTCATTGACAAGTTGCTATGTATGTGGCTTTGTCAGACCTTGTTTATTCCTTCTTCGTGCTTTCTTTCATCCCTGTATTTAACATCCCTGGTATTTCCTTTGAATGTATCAGTTTTGATTTCTTGGATAATTTTGATTTCGTGGGCCACGAAGATGATCAGAGGGCTGGAACACCTCTGCTATGAGGACAGGCTGAGAGAGTTGGGGTTGTTCAGCCTGGAGAAGAGATGGCTCGGGGGAGACTTTATAGCAGCCTTCCAGTACCTAAAGGGGGCCTACAGGAGAGATGGGGAGGGGCTCTTGATCAGGGAGTGTAATGATAGGACGAGGGGGAACGGTTTTAAACTGAAAGAGGGGAGATTTAGATTAGCCATTAGGAAGAAATTCTTCACTATGAGGGTGGTGAGACACTGGAACAGGTTGCCCAGGGAAGTTGTGGATGCCCCATCCCTGGAGGTGTTCAAGACCAGGCTGGATGGGGCATTGAGCAACCTGGTCTAGTGGGAGGTGTCCCTGCCCATGGCAGGGGGGTTGGAACTAGATGATCTTTAAGGTCCTTTCCAACTCGAACCATTCTATGATTCTATGATAAAATAACTAAACTCACAGTTATTAAAAATACTGAAAAAAGGTTGAAGAAAAACTTAGTACTTACTAGCAGGCTCCACGTAACCTTTTCTTATTCCTTCAGTTTATTTGAATTGTGCCCTGGCTTAATTCTATTAACCAGAGTAAAGAACACAGAGGGTCAATAGATACTGCACAAAAATTGCTTATAAGTGTTCAAGACTTTATCCCTTGGCGTTGATAATGGATCAATATCTGGCCAGATTTTGCGTTCTTTTGGGGGAATACGGTGATGAAAAAAAGCTTATTCCTTTTATAAGTAATTATTTACTTAAAAGACTCCTTGGCCTTTCTAAACCCCGTTGCTTTTTGAGTGTCATGCACAATCCACACTTATCCTTTTGTCTAATCAATAGGTATTAGATGTTCATCCAAATTTACTAGCTGTGTCAGCTTTTAGGTGCCTCTTCTTGGCTATGATGTGCTACTGTTTTACCACTTTAGGAGGACTTTTGAATGCTGTGGAGTTGCTACATTCCTTTTTGTTTGGTGTAACTGCAAAAGGAGTGTGAATACACTAAGAAAAGAATGTTGTAAAGTGCTAGAGCCTTCCATCGTGTCACTCTCCTTCAGTATCTAGAGGCTCTTAGTTATAAAGCTGAACAAGATTGTGGCCCGCAAGCTAAATTCCTCTCTAAACAATCCCTGTTTTCCTCCTTGCTTATGTCCCCAGCACCAAAAAGGAGAGAGCAAAAAGATTCAAGGAATAGTTCAGAGATCACAGCTTCATGCTATAGTGTGGCAGCTTTTCGCTGAGCCAAAGTGTCGAGGTGGTGGCTCTTTTCATAAAGGAGAAATATCTACAGGCAGAGCCCTGTAAAGAGCCATCAACTTTGTCATTCTTTTCTGCTGCCTTCTGTAATATCTAGCTACCCCGAGGGAATGTTTCAGAGCTCGTTTCTCTTGGATTGTTTGTGAAAGGTGGAAAAAAAAGATGAACAAGTTAAGGTAGACTGGGGATGGGAATCCTAAGCGATCATTGGCTGCCCAAACACTTGGATGAGAGTCTCTGTGTATACTCTTGGTAGGTTTTTCCATATGCCCACGCATGAAAGCTCTGTTCTTATTAAAATACTCCCTTCTTTCTTAGTCGGAAAAAAAGTTAATTCAAGTAAAGTCATTCTAGAGGACGTTCACAGAAACACAAGGAAAAACAGGGGAAATGCCAGGGAAGGAGAATGCATTTTGCTGCATTTACTCAGTTCCATTTTAAAATGCCACTGGTGTTTGGCATTTAGCCATTTGTTAGAGAAAACAGATTCCCAGTCTCAGAGTCCTAATGATGTTCTAGAGATTAGAAGGGAAAATTATAATTAATTTTGTGTAAAGTCCAAAGGCGAAATGCACTTGAGTTAGAAAAAAAAAAAATTGTCCTATTTCAAGTGCTGTCATTCTTCAGAGTGATGATGGGGACATACACAGGAAGAGGGGCTAATGAGCTGCTGTTTTCTAATCAAAGCAGAAAAATCTAGTGGCAAAATGACAGGCTGCCCATTTCAATGTCATTTACAAAATGACAAAAATAGCCCATTGCTTACTCAATGAAGAAAGAATTACAAATCTTATTGCTAATGAATATTTTTGTTGTCTTTTTTCTTAATAGGTCAAATGTATGTGCTTTAGTTCAGCGTATTTTATGTAAAAATGACACACCTACTATATTTCTTACAGTTTACTGATTAGTCAAAGGAGGCAGATATTGATAGATGCTGTCTTTTTTTACAGTCTTTTCCAGTTGAGAAGTTCTTCCAGTTTCCCATGTGTGTATATCTGTGCCTGCCTATCTGTCTTGATTAATAATAGATACATAACATAATTAAGAATGGAATGTTTGTGCAGCAGTGCAAGATGGCAGTTTCCTGAAGAAACTAGAAAGAAAATGTTGAGAAACACTGATTTGATCCCACATGGAAAAATGGTCTGCCAAGATGATACACTTGAAAACTACCAAAAAAACTTTTAAAAAAATTGAGTGGGGAGAAACAAAAATGGAGAAGAATGGTATAATAACAGAAAAAAATGAGAAGAACGGGCCTGTTCACCTAATAAGGTGTTGTTATAGAGAAGGAAATACAAAAAGAAGAAATATGTTGAGTAGTTTTGAAAAATTGCAAAGTAATCTTGACTCCCTAGGTCTCTTCAAGTTTAAGCCATTCTCCAATAAATGCTCTGATTATTTGTCATTGGTTTTTTTTAATGTCATCTGCTCCATTATTTCCTAAGGTAGTAGTTAGGTAACTACAACTGATGAGTAAAACAAACAGGAAATCCTGGGAAAGAGCATCTCTTAAGGCTTTTTGAATATTTAACCAGATGGAATTCCCTTCACTTCATAATATTTTATAAAGAAAACAATAACTTTGTGTTCTAATTTTTCTGAGATTTGTACCCAAACTTAACAATAGCAGTGATGTCCACTATAAATCATGCTGTGGTAGCATTCTCAAGGGAAGAAACAGCCCTTGAAGATTTGACATTCAATTTGTGTGTGTTTCAAATAAGAGAAGCAACATTAGCCTTTCAAAGTGAAGTAGTCTTAAAAATTATGTCAGGGATATTTTTTCTTCACCTATACAAAAACATCAGGTTCTCATCTTCCGTGAGTCAGGTTTCTTGAAGCACCCTCCCCCCTTCACCTCTTCCCAACCTATACCTAATCAGGTTACCCTGTATCACATGGCACATAGAAGTATCATTATCCACTTCTTTAAGATTTCGACCGAGCTTTAGAGAACAATTGTTGTCAATG
>VYZM01003365.1:26236-42350 GCA_013398915.1 Dromas ardeola
GGCTGGTGACACACGGGGGACACCGCAGGGACGGCCACCGCACCCCAGGAAAAGATGCTACAGCAGGGATTGAGATAGCAAAGAGCCCCGCGGCTTGCACAGACAATTCGGCATTGCTGACACCACTCCCCAGGGACTGTGCCCCCCCGGAAAGCTTCATCCGCTGCTCTCCTTGTCCGTCCCCCCCCCCCCGGGCAGGGGGCTGCACTGCTCCGCTNGCCCGGCACTGGCCCCTGGGCACACGGGCTGCAGGGCGAGGCCAGCAAGGCTGAGAGCCCGAGCAGCGCAGGGTGCGGAGAAAACCAGGGGTGCAGCACAAAGGCAGCCCAGATCTGGGGGTTTTTCGGGGTGCTGGTAATGCAGCTGTGGCTGGGGTGCCACAGGTAAAGCCCTCGGGACTCGCCCGTACCCAGCTGGGGACAAGCAGCCCAGGACAGAGGGAGGGTTAGAGGCGAGGGAAACACTGCTGGGAACCACAAAAATAAAGCCATGAGGAACAGTGTGGCAGCACGGGAGCCAAACAGCTTAAATTCCTGCCCCTGCCCCACCAGGGCGACGCTGCCTTGGAGCACGGTCTTGCTACAGCACCCGGCTTGACACCTCCTGACCCCTGCGTGAGGTGCAGACCCAAAACAGGGGCAGGACTTGGGGGGTATTTTGCATTCTTCACCCCTTTTCGGTCCCTGATGCCTGGCTGGAGCTGGCAGCAGCCGAGGGCAGGAGCCTGCGGTGGCTTCGCCCTGCGGAGAGCCCGGCCAGGGATCTCCAGGGCTGCTCCTCAGCCCGGTCCCGGAGGGATGAGCTCCAACCATTTGTGCGCTTGGCCAAGGCAAAAAAAAGCCCCTTTCATTCCCCTTCTCCCAAGCTGGCAGTTTTTTTCCTTGTTTTTTTTTTCCTTTAGCAGACAGTTCCCAGTGGCTATAATCATACGAGCCTCCCCCCGTCGGCCATTAAATGGGCACCTTCTCATATATATACACATATAATAATATATATAATTTATAGAGAAATGACTTTTGTAAACAATCTTCTTCTACTCCGGAAGGAAGTGTAGTCCGTGGCATAATGCAGCTACAAACACGTGTCTCAAAGAGGGAACCGGCAGCTCCGGGGAGGGGGTGGGAGCCCCGTGCCACCCCCCAGCCTCCCCCCACGTCCCCAGCGGGACAGTTCTCGGGTGGGTGGGGGTGGAACCGGCCGGCTCATTTTGGGTGTCAGCGGTTTCAGCTGAAGCAAACTGGTCCGACTGTGAAACCAAACTGGTGGGAGGTGTCGCCGTTGTGGAAGACGGCCAGGTCCCGCAGGGGCAGCAGGGAGAGCTCCTCGGTGGCGAACTGGAAGATGGTGTCGGTGATGGAGGACTCGTTGTCCAGCTGAAATGAGCACCGGGGGCAGCTGAGCGGCACCGAAACCCTCGGCCACGGGGCCTGAAGGACCGTCTCAGAGCACCCGCTGTCGCCTTCGCTGCCCCGGTGTCTCCTTGATGCACCCAACAGCCCCACAGGTCTCCAGCCCTGCATGGCTTCTCCAGGGAGGTGGCCTCCCCCGTGTCCCCCGGAGCCCACTGCGTCCCCTGCCCCATCCCATCCCGCTCCCCAAGACCAGGGCAGCTCCTTGGACCCTGGAAAGGATGCTCTCCATCCCCATCCCACCGCGTGAAGCCTCATCCCTCAGGTCTACCCAAACCCTGGGGGTGCATCACATCCCGAGGGGCTCTGCAAATATCGGGGCTGGGGGGGGGTGTCTTCCAGGCAGAGAAGAGGCTCCGGCCATGGCCAGGCTTACCACGCAACCGTGCAGGCTGGCCGCGTAGCTTTGCTCCCGGGAGTCGGCCAGGAAGAGGATTTCCTTCTCCGGCTGGGGCTGGCCCTGCTCGGGAGCCGGTCTGCAGGAGTAGGAGACCTTCTGGGTGGCCAGGCGGCTGTGCAGGCGCAGGAAGCGGAGCTGCACCGGGCTGGCCCCCCCATACTCCAGCTGCAGGGGCAAGGAGAGAGAGAAACCGGGTGACGGGGGGCTGCTTGGAGGGGTCCGTGCTATCCCCAAACTGGGCAGGATTAAGCCCTCTGCTAAAGCACTGGTTTTGGATTTTCTCGCAGAGGGAGGTGTCGCCTCCCACCGTGCACAGCCAGCGAGACCCTGTGCCCAGGCATCGCCCCACCGTGGTGGGACAAGCACTAGGAGACCCCCGACGCCATGAGATGGGCTTCGTGTCCCCTTGGCTGTCCCGGCTGGGTACTCACCAGGAAGCCCCCGGGCAGGGCGCTGAACCACTCGAAGGTGTCCTCGGAGGTGTAGGCGCTCAGCCAAGCCTTGATGGGGACCTGCGGGGAGCAGGGACCATGTCACGTTGTCCCAGCGGGGGACAGTGGCGCCACCAGGACGAGGAGCCAGCTGTACCAACCCATGTGTGGCGTGACCCGTCCCTGTAGGCTGGTCACACACATCCTCACCCCAAACTGCTCCACCAGCTCCCTGCGATGGCAGTGGTCACCATGGCAAGGGACTGGCCACACTGTCCCTCTCCAGTCGCACCAACCCCCGTCCTCACCCACCCCGAGGGGGAACGCGGGGCTGAAGCCACCCCATGAAAGCCACCCCATACCTGGTTGCGGACGGGGGCTATGCAGGTCTCACCCCCCGCCGTGAAGTTGCAGAAGGCCACCAGCGCGTCCTGGGGGCCGCCCTGGTTGGGGTCGATGTAGTATTGCCCTGGAGGGAGGCAGAGGGGAGGTTCCTGGCACCCGTTTTTTGGCAGGGGGGGAGGATGCCACGCGGTGCCAGCTCAGCTCAGCTCGTGGCACATCCCTGGCTGCCACCTCCATCCTCCTGGGATGCAGCCTGGCTGCCATCCCGTTGCTCCGGAGATCCCCAGTTGAGCTCATCCCCCAAATCCCTTCTTAATGGCAAAGAGCTGCCCGTCCCCCCGTGTTGGACCCGGATCCAGACAGCCCTCCCAGCGCCGGAACGGCGCTGGGAGGGCTGTCCGGATCCGGGTCCAACACGGGGGGACCCCATGTGCATCCCAGTACCGTCGGGAAGGTTGGGATAAGCCAGCAGCAGCTCCTTGCAGGTGGCCGCTGGGTTGGTTTTGGTGCCGTTGGGATGCTGGATGAGGGCTTGCAGCTCCTGGCTCAGGGTGTCCAGCAGAGTCCAGACCGCGGTGTAATTCAGGTGGTTGGTGGGATAAATTAGGTGCTAAAAGAGAAGAAAAAAAAAACCCAAAACCAAACGGGGGGATATAACCAAGCTGATATTAGCCCAGAGCATCATCAGGTGGTCAGGGAGGGGACGGGACATGCAAGGGACAAGGACAAGTGTGGTGGGAGAGGGATTAAGTGTATCTGCTTGCTCTTTGTGCAAGGAGCTTGTGCACAGAGGACCTCAGGAGGAGTGGGACATGGGACAGCATCGCTGTCAGCCCTTCCCCCCGGGGTGGCACCCACCGAATCGGGGATGGAAACCCCTCGTCCCCGCGCAGCATCACTTCCCCATTGCACTCACCTGCAGCTCCTCCTGGGACAGCATCAGTGCGGGCCCACGGGGACCAGGGGGGCCGGCGAGACCCTGGGTGACAATGACAATGCCGGTGATGCTGGATACTCCCCACAAGCCCCCTCCCCGCCCCTGGCTACGTTTGCAGCTCCTCCAAAGGCGCCAGCAGCCGGCCGTCCCCATGGCGTGGCATGGTGGGACCTCGCTGCCAAATTTGGGGGAGGAATTGGGAAATTTTGGCATGAGGGACATTAGCGGCTCTGCTCACCGGCAGCCCTGGCGTGCCCCTGGGTCCCGGCAGTCCCGGGAAGCCTTTTAGCCCCTGGCGAAGGACGAGGCGCAGGACGGAAGAAAAGCAAGGCGATGAGATGCTGCCGTGCCGAGCGGCACCCAAGGGTGTCCCATGGGGCCACCCCACACCCCCGGGAGAGAGCAGGAGGGGACGTGCCCCACGACAGGGCTGAGCCCGGCTCCTGGCGCTCCCCCCTACTTACTTTGGGTCCGGACAAGCCCTGGAAGAGAAGGACAAGACCCAGCTCAGAGGGAGGAAGGTGGGATCAAAGCCTCATCCCAGCGTAAGCCCCCTGGGACCAAGAGCGAATCCCAAACCTGCTGGGAGGGAAAGGGACTCACCGGTGTCCCAGGGATGCCAGGGTGTCCCCGCGGGCCAGGGGGACCAGCGTCACCCTGCAAAGACACCGGAGGAGGTCAGGGCACCGCATGGGGCATCCCCCAACCCTACGTCCTTCTATACCCCAGCCCCTTCCCCAGGGGGATTTTGCACAGAAAAATGAGGAATTCACCCCAAATCATCATCTCGGTTGCTGCTGTCCTCCTCCACCCTGCCCTTACCTGCTGTCCCTTGGGTCCCGTCCTCCCAGGGACGCCGTGGGGTCCCGGCTTGCCCTAGGAGATGGGTCAGGGTGTCACACGGAGTGACAAGGGACCAAGGGGAGGGAGGAAAAAGAGGAAAACCCTTTCACGCACCTTGAAGCCATCATCCCCTTGCTGGCCCAGGTCGCCCACGCTGCCCTTCTCGCCCTAGGAGAGAGTCAGGGAGAGCTTTGGTGGCAAAGAGGAGGGTAGAATCCCCCCCCGGGACACCCACCCGGGCAGGGGGCTCTGTCCCGGAGGGTGGGCATTGGGAACCCTGCTCTAGTTACTCCATCAGGGGTAGGCAACAGAGGTTTTGCTGACCCTGGCAAGGAGATACCTGCCTGGGGACATTTCCCCAGGCCAAAGATCTCCTGGCCTCCAGCCAGCAGCTGGAAATGGGAAATTCCCAGTTACGGCTGGCTGCAAAATTTCTGGAAAAAAAAAAAACAAACACAAACCAACCAACCCACCCAAACCATCCTTTTGATTTGGTGGAATCCCCTGCACCCATATTGCTGGGGAAGGAGGAGGCGTGGTGGAGCGTCTGCCTCCCCTGCTCAGCTGCAAAAGCAAAACCGAAAGTATTTTATCCCAGCCTAAAATAACGTTCAAGAACACACCTCGGGAAGTTCCCAGGAAACACTTGGAGCAAATAACGACATTTTCTCTTGCTGAAATCTGGTGGAGCAGGGGAAGAAAGCCCAGCGCAGCAGCTGCCTGCAGCCTCCCCTCCGCCCGCCTTCCCAGGCTCTGGCCTTGCTCAGCGCCCTGGACTTTGGCTTCTGCCATTGCTCATTTAGCTCGCAATCAATTCAAGCTTTATTTATTCCCGGGGTTTCATTTTCCTGAAGGCTGCGAACAACTACCCGCTGCCAGGGACTGTTTGTCACTCTTATTTACAGCCTTGCGGCTGACAGATGGGACCGTGAGGACGCGCTTGGCTTCTCGGGCCAAGGTTGGATCCATCAGCTCATCGGTAACGGCCCAGAGGAGGTCCGTGCCCGTGCTGCGTCAGCATCGATGCTGAGAGCAGGGGATTAAAAAAGAACGTACACGCTGCTGCTTGCAGCTCCAGGAGGACGGAGAGGCTGGAAAAGGACCTGGTTTGGGAGAAAGTCTAAAGGTCCCATCTCCCAGCACCTGGGGACACGGTGGTCAACGCCCAAAGAAGGACGCTGCAGTGATCAGGGGGAAGAAGAGGGGAATAAGTGACGGCATACAGCAAACTAAATGCTAACTTGTGCTTGGAGTCCCTGCCCGGGGCTCAAGTGCCAGGTACATGTCACCTACCTTGTGTCCTTTGGGTCCAGGGTCTCCTTTCATGCCCTTCAGCCCCGGGATGCCCTAAGAGAGAAATGATGTGGCATCACCTGCGGCATCACCCTGCGGCTGAGCTGCTCCCGTCGGCCCCCTGGCACGGAGGGCCCTCGCCACATCCGAGGTTGCCACCAGGATTCTGAGAATTTCAGGCAGTTCTAGAAACTTTTGAGTCGATTCTCATAAAATCTTTGATTTTTGCTTTCGGGCGGATCCCTCGGCAAACCCCATTAAAAATGCAGTTCAGGTCCCTTGGCTGACTGCAGAACATCTCGGTTTTTTCTTCTGTGAAGTTTCCAAAGCGGGGATTTTTATTTTAAATAGAGAAAAATCTATTCCCAGTAATTAAAAAAAAGATATTTGAGCAGGTTTTTTGAGCAATGCCGGCTGCTGCAGTGCAGCCAGTCCCTCCAGCCATGGCAGCTCTCGGGCAACGTGGGCACAGCCTTCTACGAGCGCTCAGCACCGCCAGGCACCAGACACTGAACTGGAAGGGAAGTATTTGGCCTCTAGAACAACGTATCGGAGATTATGTGATTTGCCTGACTGCACACACGCTGCTGGATGCCAGTTTGGGAGGAGAAGGCAAGACGAGATGGGTGAACGATGGATGGATGAAACACCTAGAAACTTCACTCGTTTTAAGTGGGTCTCTGCTTCGCTTGCCCGCAGAGCTGGGTTGCACCGTGGTACCTGTGGGGCCAAACAGGGAGCAGCCGGCACCCCAAAACCTCCAAGCTAATACTCACGTAGGGTCCCTGGGGGCCCTGGGGTCCTTCCAGCCCCTCGTCACCTGGGTAGCCCTGAAATGCAAAAGCAAGAGAGCCTGTGGGCACAGCAGTGCGGCCGAGAGCAAGGGAGCGATGCCCTGGTGCCTCCTGCAGGGAGGGCAGCCCCTGGGGGCTGGGGGTGAGGGGGATGCCCCCCTTGGACTGGAAGGGACTGGGGACACAGAGCACTCCAGCTACGCCACGTCCCTCTATTGACCCATCCTTTTCTAAGCCGGGGGCTGGGGCAGGTGGGAGCACCCCCCGGCTCAGGAGCACCTCCGAGCTGCCAGGGTGCCAAAGCAGCCCTCGCCCCGCCGGGGCAAAGCCACCTACCTTGGGTCCTCGGGGACCTCTCGGGGGCCGGTGGCCCGCCTTGCCTCGCTTGCCCTGGGAACAACAGATTAAAGACTCGTGAGCAATTCCAGCCTGTTAAAGACACTCAGCCGCTGCCCCACATCCCCCTCACTGCCCCCCAGGGATGCTGAGCCCCCAGCAAACCGGGTCCCCTCTGAAAGACCTCCACAGGCTCCAAGCATCAGCCCCATGCCTCCCACCACCCTCCATGGGGACAATGGTGCCCCTTACCCGTCTGCCAGCTTCTCCGGGGATCCCTTCTTCCCCTTTGTGCCCCACATCGCCCTGGGGGAAGAAGAGACGGGAGATGGGGGTCACCAGCCTGGCCACGTCCCGGACTGGGACGGGGGAAAAGGGGCTGCTGCCTGCATGGAGATGGGGACAGAGCTCACCCCAGGGGCTGTGGGACCCTGGGGATGGACACCAAGGCCATGGTGCAGAGCTGGCCAGTGAAGGGGATGTCCCCTGTCCCCCGCCAAGGGCACCTGAGCCAGGATGGAGGCAGCTCTGGGGGGGATGAGCTGCGGAGATCTGTCAGCCCCTCACCCAAAAACTAGCCAGGGCAGCCCAAGGGCATCTAAGGGCTCTGTGTTTGCCAGGCACCCATGCCCAGTTGCCTTTACAGAGGGGAGAAACGGGCCCCCTGGGGGCGGTTCCCGCTGGTTTCTCGCCATGGACCACAACGGGGTTGAGCAGCTCAGGCTTGGCCACCCCATGGCTGGTGGCTGGTCTCCCTTGGATGCCATCCGCAGAAGAGGATTTCGGAGGTACCTTTTCTCCTTTGCGACCTTTGCGCCCTCTAAGACCGGCTTGTCCCGGAGACCCCTAAAATCCCAAAAGAGAAGGAAATCCCTCTGTGAGGATGCTGCGCCAGGGATGCCCCCTCCCTCCCCGCTCTCTCCACGGTGTGCACAGGAGGATGCTCTAAGCTGACGTCTCTATTTGAGATTTTTGCCCCTCTCTGGAGCAGGTTTGGGTGTTTCAGCGGGAGCAGGAGATGCTGCAGCCGGGAGATGCCAGCATCCCACCGCCTGTGCCAGGGAGAACCAATATGGCTCCATCCCACTCCTCACCGTTTGCCCCATTTTTCCCAGCTTGCCCGGCTCCCCTTTCGCACCCGCCAGGCCCTAGGAAGGAAAACAAAAATCAACACAACTCCACAAAAAAAAACAAGCTCCGGGGTTATCCACCCAAATCCCGGGCAGGCTGTCAGAGTGGCACAGACCCGGGCTGCGAGCAAAGCCGGAGGCGGAGAAGTGGGGCAGCAGAGGAGCCCACTCACCTCGGTGCCGCTCGGCCCCGTGGGTCCAGCTTCGCCCGGTGGCCCGAGAAGACCCTGAATTCATTTGGGGAGAAAAAGCAAGGCTGGCGTCAGCTCCGGGTTACGTGGGGGGAGGCGGGAGGGCGAGTACAGAGCCTTGGCCCAGGGTCTGGGCTGGGGTTGTTCCCCCCCTGGTGCAGGAGCTGTGCCGAGGAGGGACACCCTGCAGGGATGTCCCCTGTGGCACAGAGAGGAGTTACCTGCCGGCCCGGTTCTCCCTTGGTGCCCACGGTTCCTCTGGCTCCTTCGTGCCCGGTGAAGCCCCGGAGCCCGGGGGTGCCCGTCGGTCCCTGGGCACCCGCTGCGCCCTGCGGTGCACAGGGATGGGGACACCGGTTACGTCCCAGCCCAACCCCATCTGGAGCAGGGTCCGAGCAGCTGCCCCTCGAGGGGCTTCGACGACACCGAGCGATGGCTCTTGCTGTCTGCTTTGCAAATCCACCCGGAGTTTATTCCGCATCCCGACCTCTCCCAGCAAAGGCAATAGCCCCCAGTTAAGGACATGTCTTGCCTGGGCAGACCGGCTCTGCAGCATGGGGAAACTGGGATGCAAATGGGATTTCTCCTGCAGGTGAGTGCAGGACACCAATAATGCATCTGTGGTTCCGGGCACGTCAGGGCCACGACCATCAGATGCATCTCAGGGCAGCACAAGTGCTGCTGAGCACTGGGTGGTTCCTGAGACCCCTGGCCTCAGGGACACCCGTGGATCCGATCTGGGAAAGCAGAATGGGGGAAGCCAAACACCCTGGACCTGCTTCAGGCAGATTCCCACAGCCGAGCGTTAATTGCACACTTTTTAATAGCTGTATTAAAATGCCTTTACAGAGCTTTGGCTTTAGGGAAACCAAGGAAACGATGACTCGGTTCCAAAGCCATTGCAGGGCAGGACCCGTGAGACACAGCCCGGCACTCGGGCTGGCAGAGCTCGCTTTGGGGCCACCCCCCGGGTGACACACAGCCCCAGGCTCTGCTGCTCCATCACAAGATGCCACCAAACCTCTTTCCCAGGCAAGTTTTGCAGGGGCAGGGTCGGTACTCACCGCTGGGCCAGGCTTGCCACCATCTCCCTTGAGTCCGTCATCTCCAGCGAGTCCCTGCGGTGATGTTGGGGGTTTAGAATAAGCCCGTCACCACCATGTCCTTCGCCCTCAGGCCCTCTGCAGGCATTTTAAGCATCCTCTCCCTCATACCATGTTCAGCTGGCCAAGGCACGTGCCCAGGCACCGCGTGGGAATGAACACGATGCGATAGCAGGAAAGGGTCTTCCACAAAGCATCCCTGGGTACCAGACTGAAATGGTCTGATTTTTGGGGTGGGGGCACGGAATTACCTCCTGGGAGTCAGTGCCAAGACGTGAGGCGTTAAAAACCCCTCCTCACTCCTGAGCCCCCTGGCCGGGGCAGTTAAGGGGCAATAAATCCTTTGGGCTTTGGTTTATATTGGGAACAGTGAAGCACTGGGGAAGCCTTTGGCAGCTCCCGGCTCTACAAGATCCCAGGCATCAGTACCTCTAATCCTGCAGCACCAGCAGGTCCGTCCATGCCTCGTGGCCCTGGGTCTCCCTGGGGAGGAAGGGGAAACAGCTCTGTCCCAGGACAACAAGGCAGGGGTCGTCCCATGGCAGGTCCCCCAGGTCACCAGCCTGCCCAGGTCCGACCCAGCTCCTCCACCACAGCCAGCCCCACCACGTCCCCCATCAGCCAGAAAGCAGAGCTTGGGAAAAGGCCAGAAAAGGGCATTTCACCCAGAGATGAAGAGTTGGAGCCATCACCCCACCGTACCTTCGCTCCCTCGGGACCGTCAAGCCCAGGAGGACCTCGGAGACCCGTCCCACCCTGTTCGGGGCACAAGCAAAGGAGCCCCATTGATTCAACCCTGCCCAGTGCTCCCAGTCACAGCCACGTCCCCCCGCCAGGTCCGCGATCAGTCAAAACGGGAGGAGGGACACGAGCTGACTTACAAACCATCCTCTGGCTCCAGCAGGTCCCACAGCTCCGCTGACACCGACCTGGCCCTGGGACACAGAGGGAGACGTGCTCAGCAGGGTGCCAGCCCGGCCGGGGGGCAGGAGGCTGGAGCGTGGCCGGAGGCAGCGTTAACTCGGCAAGTCCAAACCGTCCTTTTGTGCCAACAAGACCCAATTTTGGAGTCACGCCCATGAGACATAAAACTCCCTAATTAATGGAGATTTGCCAATTCCCAGTATTTTCTGCAGCTCCTGGAGCCCAAGGTTTCCCACTGGGGGTGAGCCCCCCTCCTCGGCACACAGCACCCAACGCTGGGAGCCCAGCGGGCTGAGGCAGACCCTCTCTGTACTTGCCAGCAAACCTTCTTGCCCCTTCTCTCCTTTATGGCCTTTTTCTCCGAGTTCCCCCGTAGCAGCTCCCCGGCCAGGCGCCCCAGGAAGGCCCCTGGGGCCAGCATCGCCCTGTTCAGGGATGGAGACAGAGTTGTCACCACAAAGAAGAAAAAGGAATAGCGATTAAATGAGCTTCTGCACACAGAGGACGTGTTCCACCCTCTCAGTGGGTGCCGCAGACAGCAGTTCACCCCAGGGTGCTCAGGAGAGGTGCTGATGCCAGGTCTGAGCCCTGCATCTCCAGTGGTCCTCAGCCATGGGGACACCCCACCATGGCAAATAGACTAGAAGAGGCTGAGCAGCCTACAGGTGTCCCCAAGGTGCTGCAAGGAGGGACAGAGTTAGAGACACTCCTCACCTTCTGTCCCTGCTGTCCTGGCTCTCCCGGGTCTCCAGCATCACCAGCGTCACCCTGCCCGGAGGGGAAATATTGGCATCAGACGCAGCGGCTGCGCCCCATCCCCATCCCAGGGTGGGTTAAAAGCTGAGCTCTGACTTCCATGGGCTTCTCCAGCCTCCTCTGGCTGGGATTTTGGTGCAGGGTAAGAGGTGGCCCCGCAGCTTCGCCTGCACCAGGAGGCCACCCCCTGCTGTCACCCACGCTAGCCCAAAAGTGAACGAGGACAAAATGCTGAGCACAACCAAGCGGCACCTCGCCCAGCAAGGGGACCCCCAGAGCATCCCCCCCTCCTTCCGCGGGGGCACCTCAGCCTGTCTGCAGCGAAGTCATAGCACGGGCAGTTGTCCGGAGCCAGTGCAGCAGGTGGCAGACCTTTCCCATCCCCATCCCATCCCCATCCCCTGGCAGAGGACACCGTGGTGTCAGCCAGCACACGTACCTCCTTCCCTTGCTCCCCAGGCCTCCCCGGCGGCCCCTCTGGCCCATCGTCCCCAGGATCCCCGATGGCCCCTCTGATGCCGGGAGCTCCACAGGTTCCTGCCTCTCCCTGGACAGGACAAAGACGACCAGGATTATTCTTGGCTGAGTTTTCCAGCTGACCCTGGCTCTGCCTTCCATCGTTTCTCACCATCCAGCAGCTCCAGTTTCCCTTGTACCATGTACCCAAGCTTTGAGGGGACGCGGACCCCCCTACCATGCCCAGCATCATAAACCCCCAGGCATGAGCACGCTGGGGGTAGATTTCAAACAGTCCTACGTGGATTTAGGCACCTCCCTGCCCCTGTAGCAGCGGCACCAGGCAAACCCAGTGCCACCAGTGGTATCAGCCCCAGCGGGAACTGACCTGCTCGCCTTTGGGCCCCAGCTGACCCTCAGCTCCCGGCAGTCCCGGCGGTCCCTGGGGAGGAAACACACAGGATCCCTAGCACAGCTCCTTTACCCTGCGTTGCACAAAGCCTTTGGCTCAGCCAACGCAGACACAGCTTTAATTTTCTTTTTTAGTTGAAGACCAGCAACCTCCTCCCTTTCTCTCCCACCCCTGGAGAAGGCACACAGGCAGAGGGAGGCTGGAGCCGAGGGAAGGACAGGGTGCCGCGGTTGACGTACCTGCTCGCCAACCAGCCCGCTGACGCCGGCTTCCCCGGGATCTCCCGCATCACCCTGCCAGAGGACACCCGGACATCAGGACAGACTGCCATGGTGGTCCTCCACGCAGGTGCTCTGCACACCCCACTGCCCCGGCCCCTGCAGGAGGGCTTGCAAGGCTCTTCTCCCACCGCACACTAGACATGTAAATCCCCATCCCATTGGGCAAAGCCAGTGGCCAAACTGGGAGGAATGCTTGCACCTAGCGCCCAGGGGAGGAAAAACACCCCTTTGGGCAAGCAGAGTGAGCCCAAGGCTCTGTCTGCCTAGGCAGCTCAAGACTCACTTTCTCTGTCCTTACCTTCTCTCCTCTCATCCCCGAAGGCCCTTCAGGTCCGTTTGGACCTTCTCGGCCCTGAAAACAAACAGTCCATATCAGCAGCAAGGCATGGCACTGACTCAGGAGGCCTTTGCAGCTCCTGAGCTGGGTCTGGGATGCCCCAGCACACCATGTGCCCCCGGGCAGAGAAACCACATGCAGTTTCTCAACCCCCTTGCACCACCTTCCCTTTTCCCCCCCTTCCTGCAGGTGCTTTTGGAAGCTCCCTAAAAGCATTACACCAGCAAAATGTTGCACCCTGTCCTACCAGCTGAGGCAGGAGGTTGTGATGGGCATCGATCGAAGGAGCCACATATCTGCACTCACCGGGTACCCACGTGGGCCAGCAGCACCAGCTGCTCCGGGAGCCCCCGTTTCTCCTGCCGAGCCAGGCTTTCCAGGGATGCCATCCAGCCCCCGTGCGCCAGGAACACCCTGCAAGGCCAAAAGGCCATTTAGATACCCCAAAACGCAGAGTGGGGTGCAGCTCCAGGAAGGGCAATGCGAGCATGAGCCCCGTGCCTGAAGGAGTTGGGCCACCATCTGGTCTGCAAGGAGCCACCTGCACTGGCGGGTACCAGTGCCTCATCATTGCCGGTGCAGGAGAGCACTGCTGTCCCCATACCCGACGTGTCACCACCCAGCTACCCATGCAGTGTTTGGGTCATTCTCTGGCCCATGACCAGCCCAGGGATGAAGCTGCCTCCAGTGTGGGCACCTGTATTTCATCCCATCGGACATCACCCAACTTCAGCCTACAGAGCATCTCTGCCGGTTACAGCTCTCCCACTTACAGGCAGCCCTGGAAGCCCTCGAGGACCCGGGTCTCCTGCTCTGCCCTGAAACAAGAAGGATGCTCAGCAGCGTGGTCACGGCCAGCAGGCGCGGGGGACCCCGAGCAGGGCGAGACTTCTCTCGGACAGTCCCTGTGTGCCTGGGCCACCTCCATGGTGAGGTATCAGGACAAAGCCCAGCCAACAACAAGCGGGACCAGGGGTCTGGGATCCACGCTGCTAATGCTATAGTAGCACACGGTATATATCGCAGAGCATTGTACATCCGCAGGGGACAGTGGGAGAGGGAGCGGAGCAAGCCAAGCACGCGGGGAACACGGAGAGCCCTACCTGGGAGCCAGGAGCGCCTCGTGGACCAGGGGGACCTGGCAGGGCCTGGGGGAGGAGAGACCCATCACAGCTCCACATTGCAGCCCCAACTGCTCCCCTCTCCCCAGTTTAGCTCCTTGATGCCAGCGGCAAAGATTTCCCATTTTCCCATGCCCAGCCCAGCAAAGGCGACTGGCTCAGTGCTTCGCCAGGAGGGCTGGGGCTGCCCAGGGCGGCAGCAAACAGCACTCACCTTGGGACCAGCTTTTCCTGGAAATCCCGGTGGGCCTTGGGCTCCCATTTCTCCCTGTTGGGAAGCAAGAAAAAATTCCTTTCTGCCATATGTTTTAATGCAGTAGTCTCTTAAGGAAAGAAAAACTCAGGAGCCTGGTAAGCCTAAAGAAAGATGGGGAGGGATTTTTTTATCAGGGAGTGTAATGATAGGACAAGGGGGAATGGTTTCAAACTGAAAGAGGGGAGATTGAGATGAGATCTGAGGAAGAAATTCTTTGCTGTGAGGGTGGTGAGCCCCTGGCCCAGGTTGCCCAGAGAAGCTGTGGCTGCCCCATCCCTGGAGGGGTTCAAGGCCAGGTTGGACGGGGCTTGGAGCAACCTGGGCTGGTGGGAGGTGTCCCTGCCCGGGGCAGGGGGTGGCACTGGGTGGGCTTTAAGATCCCATCTAACCCGAACCATTCCATGATTCTATGATCTTATGACGCTGGTTCAGCATCTTATGATGCTGGCGTGGGACCCAGCTCCAGCCGTCCTCCTCCTGCTGCCCCTGCAACCTCCTTGGTATGGCTGATGACCATCACCACCCAAAACCATCCATTGGGATCAACAGCTCAACCCAAAAACATTTCCGAAGCCCGGACCCCAGCGCATCCCCTGGCTGCAGCGCTGGATTTCCCAGCCCTACCTTGTCTCCCCTGCGCCCCGGCCTCCCGCGGTCGCCGGCAGGTCCCGGGTAGCCCTATGGAGAGCAGGGCATTAGGAGGCAGCCAGGGCTGCCCGGCATCTCCGGGGATTTGGGAGAAGGCGGCTGCTGAGGCTCAGCTCTTGCCTGGGGAAAGGCAGGACCCTGCGCACGGCAGGAGCCCTGGCAGGATGGCGAGTCCCTGGCTGGAGGCAGCTGCCCCAGCGATTGCCCCCCATCCCCGCCACTGCCTGCAGGCAGCACCGAGCCCCCTCCGCGGCCAGGTCTGTCACTTACATAGATGCCAACAGGTCCTTGTGGCCCCTCGGAGCCAGGCTTCCCAGGCAGCCCCTGCCAGGTGAGATGAGGGTATTAACAAATCTCCACTCCCGGGATGCGGTCAGCATCTTCCCCCATTCTTAGTGTCCATGTCTGGACCCATGGGATCCCCCCAGGTCTCCCCATGGCAGCCAAGAGCCTCTCAGGGCTGTTCACCACCATCATAGCTCCAACCAGCCCTCCCCAGCATGCTCATGACACCCCCCCAGCTCCCAGGTTTCACCTTTGGGCCGGGGGAACCTGGGTCTCCATCAGGTCCAGGTTTTCCCAGAGAGCCCTTTGGAAAGAGGGAGGTGGTGACAGTCAAAAGGCTGTGATGAGACAAGGCCCACCGAGCCACCGCTGCTGCCTCTGTGCTCATGGACAAGCATCATCTGTAACTGGGTTTGCTGGGGATAGACTCTGCCACCGTGGCCCATCCTGGTGGCTCCTGCACACCAGTGCCCCATGGCTGGCTCTCCGGCAGGGCTGTCACCAGGGAGGGTGACAACATTCCCTCTTGGGGTAGTCACCAAGCCCAGCTGAGAGCGGGCTCTCAGGGAGGAGCTCTTCCAGTTGCAGGAGCTGCTCTGGGTCTCCATCCCGGTGGGCAAAGACGTGGGACTGTCTTCCCTGAAACCGTGCCACCCATTTCTGCCTGGGATGGAGCAGGTGCTGTGATCCCCTCCCAGGACCACGCTGCTATTCAGCCTCCCAGGTGGGAAGGGTTTCCATGGGCTGCAGTCCCCCATGGAGACCCCCCCTAGGCTTGGGGAAGCTGCAAAGTCCCTTGGGCAGGCTGATTCCCTGGGGAAATTATTTTATTCTTCTCTAACCCCAACCCTTTCTGCCACTCAGGCTTTTTTATGCCTTTTAACAAGAAAAAATTCAGGTCCTGCAGATGCCCCAATCCCCTACCAGTGGGACCAGCCCTTGCTGGACATCTCACTGACTTCCCACCCACGCTGCTTGGCTGACTAAGAAAACACAGAGTTCGTGCAGAAGTTTTTTTCCTTACTATCGATCCCGGAGGTCCTGCGTGTCCGCGGCCCCCCTGCAAGCCGGCAAAACCCTGGAAGAAAGGGCAGAAGATGAGCGATGGAGGAGGAGAAGAAGTAGGAGGGATGGAGAAGGTCTCCCCTGGCGGTACGTGGTCCAAGACCAACCCAAACCAGAGCCCAGCGGCAGGGGCCAGGCGCAGGCGGACGGCGCAGCCTGTCGAAGGCAGCGCTGGTGCTTCCCACTTCAAACCAGCTCTTGGCTTTCTGGCTGCTGAAGCTGTGTGTGGACACGCACACGACGCCCACGCATCTCGGCAGCTAACAGCAATCTCAGAGGTGCTTCTCTTTGACCCAGAGCAGAACATTTTTCGTGTTTTGTTTTGAGGGAAGTGCCGGCTTTTTTTGCCTCTTTTTTTTTT
>VYZM01003365.1:46752-127196 GCA_013398915.1 Dromas ardeola
TGTCTCCTTTGGCTCCCAGGTCTCCCTTGGCTCCAGCCAGACCTCGACAGCCCTGCAAGAGCAGCAGACGTGGAGGACGCGCTCAGGAAACCACGTTATGCCACTCTGTGCAACCAAAGCATGCTGCGAGCTGATTTTGGCGTCAAAGAAAGTTAATTTTGCCCAATTTAGATCAGGGCTTTGCTCCCGATGGGCCTTTGGAAGCAGGTACATGCTTGATCCGCTCCTCGTGGCTGGGGGGCTCCAGAACTTCTGGGTTCATTCACCACCAAACCCTTAGTGCCCCCAGCACCCCGTGCCAATCCCAACCCCAGTTCCCCCAGCAGGTAGGACACCCGCAGCAGGTGGTGGCATCCCAGCTGCACCATGGTGATAGCAGCACAATGATGACGAGCATCTCCTCCTTGTTACTGCGTTTCTTAACACAGGCTAAACACTCCCACTCCCCTTGCCGCCTCCCCAGAGCAGACGATATCTTAGGAGACACTGTCGTGTCTGAAAGCTTCTCTTATTATAGCAAGGCATGTCCAAGTGCAGCTCTGCTTTCCCAAACGACAGCATTTGCCACCTATTCAAACGTCAAGGCCAAACACAGGCAAAGAACGCGAAGCTGGTGCTTTGAGCTCCCCTGCATCCCGAGCCAGGCACGGCGTGGGTGCCATCACTCACCCGCTCTCCTTGGGTGCCTTTTGAACCTGGCAGGCCAATAAACCCCTTCAGAGAGAGACACAAAATGCAAGTTAATTAAAAAAAAAAAAAAAACAACAAAAAAAAACCAACAAAAAGGAAAATATCGCATGCACTCATGGAGGCTCATAACCCTACAGGGATGGAAAGATGCTGATAAATGGGAGACACCAGTTTAGATCTGCAGAGCTACTGCTTGCCACGGTGGGATCTGCTCCCCAGTAGGGACCAGGGGAGGCATCAGGCTACCCCCACCCATCCAGCAGCCCCCATCATGAGGCCGAGGTCCTTGTTAGGCTCCAAAACGCACCACCCACATCCCACCCCACGTCCCTCTCGCAAGCACCAGTTTTCACCTCTGCACGTTGGGGTTTCAGCACGTGAGAAGCAAATGCTCCGAGGGCTGTGCCCAGCTGGGACGCCATGGGTCGGGCAGGAGGAAAGCCAGGCTGTCCCGGCCTCCTTACCCTTTGGGAAAGAGCAGCTCAGCACCCAAACCCCTCGGGAAAAGGGGTGCACCTCATCGCGCACCAGGGGAGGGATAGGCAGGGCTGGGGCATCTCTACTGGAAAACCCATAGGAAAAAATAAAAATAAAAATAAATAATCAAGGTCCCTGCAAGCAGCAGAGTCAGAGGAGCTTTGGAGTTTGGAGATGAGGAGGGTGGCCATAGGGATGTGGCCATCAAGCCCACCAGCCCTTGTGCCACAAACACCGTAGGGCACTGCGGGGAGCAGGGCATTACTCCGTGGTGCTTTGTGGGGCTGTGAGGGGGAAGGACAAAGGCATCCCTCACCCAGCCACCCGCTCCCATGGACTTACCCCAGGGCCCTCCTGTCCCAGCTGTCCCCTCAGCCCGGGGACCCCGTCTGCGCCCTGCAAGAGAGGTGTAGGATGAGCCCCTGCCATGCAGGGCAGAGAGTGCCCGGCCCCACCGTGTCCCCTCCCCGGGGTTGCCGGGGACCTCCAGGCTTCCATTGCAAAGTCTACTGCAATTGCTGTCCCCTCTCCCCACCGAAAGCCAGGGCAGGGACACCTCACCCCACCCGTCCCTCCAGGGGAAGCCCTCAAGCCCAGACTTCATCCCCACCGAGGTCAAAGCCAGCCAACGAGAAGCTCTTACGGTGTCTCCTTTGGGACCAACGCATCCCTCCATCCCAGCTGGACCCTGGGGAAAAGCAAAGGCGGCGGGTGGTTTGGGAGAAGAGAGATACTGCTCGCTGTCCTGCCCTGCGGATGAGACCCCAGCCCATAGGAACCCTGCCCGGCCCCCCAGGAGCTGCCTGTCACACCCCAGGGACAGTGTCTCCATCAGCTCACCCTTCCCTTGGCCCCCCCTACATGGATGTCCTGCCCAGGGGACATGGCTCTTCCCAGCCACCCACTCCTGGGTGCCCATAAAGACCTGCAGGGTCAAGGACATGTCCCTGCTCATTGCAGGGGGGTTGGACTAGATGGCCTTTAAAGGTCCCTTCCAACCCAACACATTCTATGATTCTATGACATCGTGCCCATTTGCAAAGGGCGGGACAAGTCCCAGCAGCTCCTTCCTCGCTCAGCCACCACATAGGACACCCGCACCTCGGAGACATGGTGGGCTCCAAGCCAGCACCCGCTTACCTGCGTGCCCCCAGGGCCGGGGGAGCCGCGTCTCCCCTGCAAGCCCTGCGGTCCCTGTGAAGCAACGTAGGATGAGGGGCTGCTGTTAGAGTCAAACCCCTGCACGCACCGTGCAGAGCCCGCGGTGCAAAACCTCTCCCGGGAAACATCGCACTGCTGAGGAGCTCCAGGGCGAGGGGACAGCAAAGGGCTACCAAGATGATGAGGGGACTGGAACACCTCTCTTATGAAGAAAGGCTGAGGGATTTGGGACTTTTTAGTCTGGAAAAAAGATGACTGAAGGGGGGATCTTATCAATGCTTATAAATACTGACAGGGTGGGTGTCAGGAGGATGGGGCCAGACTCTTCTCAGTGGTGCCCAGTGACAGGACAAGAGGTAACGGGCACAAACTTGAACATGGGAAGTTCCACCTCAACGTGAGGAGGAACTTCTTTCCTGTGAGGGTGGCAGAGCCCTGGCACAGGCTGCCCAGAGAGGTGGTGGAGTCTCCGTCTCTGGAGACATCCCAAACCCGCCTGGACGCGTTCCTGTGCCACCTGCTCTGGGTGACCCTGCTCTGGCAGGGGGTTGGAGTGGGTGATCTCCAGAGGTCCCTTCCGACCCCAGCTATTCTGTGATTCTGTGGGACCCCCCCCGCCACTGAAGGGGTACAGAAAGGATTCCCACCCCCGTCTCTGTCCCTTTGCAGATTTTAGGGTGGGTTGAGATCGCAGGCCAGCTGGAGGAGACCCCTCCGGGCTGGGTGACCCCGGGACACCCTCCTACCCCAGCACCCACACCAGCTCTCCTAAGACACGCCATCACCGCGAGTTTCGCTCATCCCTCAGGGCAGGTGCATACCCACGTACCTTGGGGCCCCGGGGGCCGGGCAAGCCAGGAGGGCCCATTTCTCCCTGGGGAGAGAGCAGGGAAAGGACGGGGTGAGCGCAGGGGCCAGAAAATCTCAAATAGCAGAGGAGGGGAACCAGGGCAGACCCACCTGAGAGCCGTTGACACCTTGGCATCCGACAGATCCTGGCTGGCCCGGGTCTCCCTGCAATGCGAGAGCGTGCTCAGCCCCACGGCAAGGTGCACCATGCAGGAGGAGACGGGATGGGCCCCCCCCAGCCATCTCCCATGGCAGAAGGCGCAGCCCTGGGCTCGTGGGGATGCTGGAGGGGCTTTACTGGTGTGCATGAGTTTTAACACCATTTATCCTTTTGCAATTTTCCCTGCACTACCATGAGGCTGTATTTTGAGGAGATACATCCTTTTCAGGTGTAAATCGGCACAAGGGATGAAGCTGGGCAGGACATCGTGGCATCATTTCCCTCTGAGGGTGGTGAGCCCCTGGCCCAGGTTGCCCAGAGAAGCTGTGGCTGCCCCATCCCTGGAGGGGTTCAAGGCCAGGTTGGACGGGGCTTGGAGCAACCTGGGCTGGTGGGAGGTGTCCCTGCCCAGGGCAGGGGGTGGAACTAGATAGTCTTTAAGGTCTCTTCCAACCCGAACCATTCCATGATTCTATGTCCCAGCCTGCACATGGTGGTCCTGCCCCGCTCTTGCTGCTCACCAGACGGCAGCAGCTCCCCCAGACCAGCCACCACCTGGGTTTCAGTGGCGGTTTGAACCAAACGGCTGTGACTTACCATGGGTCCGGCAGGGCCTGGGGGACCCACTGAGCCACCTTCTCCCTGGAGCAGGAGAGAAAGGAGGACATTTTTCTAGCCTATTTTCTCTGATTCTCTCCTTTTAGTCTTCACCTCCCAAATTCTCCCTTTTCTTTGCATCAAGCATCAGCTACTTGACATCCCTTCAAAGAGCGACCTGGCAGCCCCTAGCTCTCCCCTTCATACTGGAAGGTGCTTCCATTCACCCACAGAATCACTTCAATTTTCCTTTTAAATCCTCTGCAAACCCTTCCCTGGCTGAGATGCCTCCCAGAGACGTGGCAGCAGTTCAGCTCTTGGCATGCCGAGAGCAGCACGAAAAAACCCAGATGCTGTCAGCCCAGGATTCATCTCAGCTGAAGGTGGTCACCTAAAATAAACTGCAATGCAATGTGCTCTGCAAAGGCTCGTGTCTCTTCATCGCCAGCCAGGAGAACGAGCTGGGATGCAAATGTCCATGCAGGAGATGTTGGAGGCGAGGGGAGGCTCCTGCCCCTGATGTGCAGAGGGACAACACGCCTGGTTGTTCCAGGGCAATTTCCCCATTAATAAGAGCCACTTCCAGGACAAAGACACAGATGCAAAAATGCAAAAGGATCATGAAGACATAGTTTAAGGTCCAGCTTTCAGGAAAAAAGAATATTAAATAAGGATTTTGTAAAAGCGAACCACAAAGTGGTGGCAGTGACATGCAAAGCCCAAGCCCTCCCTCCTCAGACCCGTCTTTCCAGTGGGGAGCAGAAGGGGAAGGAGCCTCCTCGGGGAGGGCTGGTGACACAGAGAAAGCAAAACCACTCACCTCCGGCCCCATGGGGCCCTGGAAGCCCATCGCACCCTTCAGACCCGGCATCCCCTGGGAGAGAAGCCGGGAGGAGGGCGTCAGCAAGGTGCCCACCCCGAGGCAGCAGCTGCCTTTGGCCCATCCCTTGCAGGAGGGTCAGGGAGAGAACACAGGGAGAGACCTCGAGGGCTTTGCCCAAAGCCAGGAGAACGTGGGCTGGAGCCAGGGATGGAGCTGGGGCCATCACAGACAAGCCAAGGGGTCAGCCTGGGAAAGGGGATGGAGGGAAGGAGCAATGACAAGACACCCCGGGCTTCCCCGTTAACTCACGTGAAGCCCAGCAGGACCTGGCAGGCCGTTTTCTCCCTTCACCCCCTGGAAAAGCCAAGAGCAGCCTGAGCGATGGAGGACAGGGTGACCTGGGGCCGGGGAGGCCATGGCAGGGAAAGGAGCAACCTCCTGCCCAACCCCGGTAGGGCTGCGAAGAGCAGGGACAGACACCCTCACCTTCGCTCCCTTCTCTCCTTTCTCCCCAGCCGGTCCAGGGTCACCCAGGAAACCCTGAAATGGGAACAACAAGGACGTGTGAGCCCCAGCTGGGCCATCAGGAGCTAAAAGGTGGCGGCTGTGCCCCAAAGGGCTGTGGGTGCCGTTCCGGGGGATTGGGACCCTCAAGCTTGTGCTAAATGAGGCAGCCCCAGAAGAAACAACCCGTCTGCTTGTCCCCAGCACAGGGGACAGCCGCCCTGCTGTGGCTGCTCCACTCCTGTGTCCCAAGCTGGGGTTACACCACGCCATGCACAATGGTGACACGGAGGCGTCCCAGCGCCCGCAGGGCTGGGACGGGGCTCTCTGCAGCGGGTGGCAGGGCCATGCCCATGGCCTGTGCCTGTGAGATGCCCCGGTGCCCTGAGCTGCACACGGTGGCAGCGGGGAAGAACAAGAAAAGCTTCTTGGGCTCGTGCAAGCGATGCAAAGCTTCACGTGTCCGCGGCTGCTGAGAGGGAAGCCCAAGGGCAAGAGATTCTCCATCTGGGTGCCGGGGTGATGCTCACAGGCAAGAGGCCACAAAGTACGGGCCAGAAAAGATATACGATAAACCACGTGGGATTGCCGTTTCAGAAGGAAGAAACTGGGTTTCAGACACCCCAGCCTGATCAGACCTTGAAGGAGATCAGTGCCAAATCTCTTGGGGAGGTCTAAGCATTTTGGCTTAAAAAGACTGAGTGGGAGGGAAGCAACAGAAACCACTAGTATTTGTTTTTTTATGGACTTTTTATATCCTGTCTGACTAACCCCTGGAACAACGTGGTGAGGAGCCACAGGACATGCACTAGCAGCCCCTGTGACACCCCTGGGCTGGGGCAGCTCGGGGCTCAGGGCACTTGCACGGCTGGAGGCTGAGCGGTCACAGAGGTGAAGGTGGTCACCAGCCATATCCCCCACGGCTGGAGGGTGGCAACAGGGCATCCCACACTAATACAACATCAGGCTGGCACGCGTGTGCCCGCAGGCTGGGGGGGGACGGGACGTGGCTAGTGGGTATATATGTGCTGGGACTGGGGCTGGCACCGAATCGTGCCCACAGCACTGAGCTGACTGTTGGCACCGAATCATGCCCACAGCAAGCGAGAGCCAGCTTACCTCTTCTCCCTTCTCGCCAGCCAGCCCCCGGTCCCCCTGGAAGCCCTGCAGTCCCTGGGGAGAGGGAGGAAGGAGCAGAGCAGGCGCTGAGGGGCTGCCCCGTGCCTCCCACCCGTGCCCAGCTCCAGCCCCGCTCCCACCTCCCCGCCGTGTCACCAGCTGCTGCCTCCTGCCCAGGGCCATCCCGGGGGGCTCCTGGGAGCCTCAGAGCCCTCAGTCCCCGACACCATTCCCCAAAAGACCCCGGAGAAAACTCCCAGCCCAGGTGTATTGCTCATATTCCCCAGGGATTGATGCCAGGGGTCTGGAAAAGGGCAAGGACTGTCACACCACCAAGTGACCAGCTTCATAGCTTCAACACTATCCAGGCAGCCCATAAATGCTCTCATTTCTTTCTTACTCCCCCCAGTTATTTTCTCCTGTAGAAGCAACCAGGAGGTCCAGATGCAGAAGAGCAGCCCAGCCCTCGTGCCCATGCCCACCCCAATGCAGGATCTGCAGCGCTTGGGTTATCCTAGCTGCACCTTAACGCACGCATGTGATGTTTTACAGCCTTTTTTGGGGGGGAAACATGAACCTCAAGGCACTAATCCAGGACTGGACGGGACTTTGAGCAACCTGGTCTAGTGGGAGGCATCCCTGCCCAGGGACTAGATGGTCTTTAAGGTCCCTTCCAATGCAAACCATTCTGTGATTCTATGACTGCCTGGGTTTGTAGGTTTACGAGGAGTATTTTAGTTAAAGGAAGCAAGTGAACATTAAGAGCAGGAGAATTAGGAGCCCCTTGTCTCCTGCCCAGGGCTTGGGGCTGCAGGCTGTCCACCCAACGCTGGCCATTCCATGGCCCTGCAGGTTGTCCACCTGATGCTGGCCATTCCATGGCCCTGCTTGCCCACGGCTCACCTGCTCTCCCGGCAGCCCCCATGGCCCAGGTTTGCCATCCAGGCCAGGAAAGCCATCCGAGCCGGGGTAACCCACACGTCCTGGCAAGCCCTGGAGTCCTGGTTCACCCTGAGGAGAAAAAAGCCAAAAGCATGGAATATTAAAAAATCCACATCATTGTGAAACCAATAAATTAAATGTCGAGCTCTGCCTGCCCCGTGCTTTTGAAGCAACATCTGCTAAGCACCGTGTGCCTCGCAAGGAGACGGGGAGGGCTGGCGGGGGGAGAAGCTTCATGCATCCAGGTGCTGCGAGTGTTGGGCGTGTGGATCTGCCCAGGCTCTCCGAAAGAAACCGTGGGGGGGTCGCAACCAGTGGCTGTACAGCAAGAAATAAAGTGGACGGCAGGAAAGAAGTGATGCATTAGGAGAAAATCAAGCGAAAGCCCTCTGCATCTGCTTCTTGGCTCTGGGGCTTACGCTCAAAGCCATTTCTGATGCTTTCCCACACGCAAGAGCCTGAGCAGACCCTCTGGACCGGGCATCACCAGCTAAAGCTTAGGGGTAGCTTTTTTTTCACCCCTTACCTCACTGGCAATTCTGAACTAAGGCAGGATAAAGAGCAGTCTGGAACAAAGAGATGATGTTTCCCTTCAGCTCACTTTGATTGTTTGGATTTCTCCAAAATTTTGGAACGTTTTGGCAAGTCCAAAAACTGGACTTTGTTTTAGTTTGTAAAGTTGGAGTTTGGAGGAAGGGCAGAAGGACGTGGTTCTCTCAGTTATTTCTCAGGTGAAGAATCGGGTTGCGAAAATATAAAAGCTTGTTTTGGGGAGGTTTGCTTTTCCAGCTCCCTCTCTCAAGAACTTCAGCATCGCACAGGCAGCCACACACATCCCCTGTGCTCGGGAACGCCCACATATGCTGGGGGCACCCAGCCCAAACCCCAGCATTTTCACCCCATTCCACTTCCAGTCCCAGCTTCAGGGAATATTTGTTATTTCTGATTTTTCAAGAGAGAGACCTGGCCCGTGATGCACCTCTGGCTGTGCTCTGCGGCGGGTGAGCCCGAGCAGATGGGCCCAATGCAAAACAGACCATGGGCAAACCCAACCCAACCCAGCCGTGCGCTCAAGGGCTGAAGCAGGTGGACGAAATCCCTCCTCCTCTTCCTCACCCCTGCTGCCATTGGTCAGCCTCACTTGGGTAGGGAGTGGAGACCTGGTGGAGCCCGAACGGGCATCAAAGACCTCTTGGGACAAGATCTAGTAGAAACATGAACCTTAACCACAGCCACCTCAGAGTGGTGGACTCTGGTCAAGAGCCGAGTCCAAAGTTGAGTTGGGTTTCCCTGTTGGGAACCTGCCGTGCAAAGCTTCTGGCAGATATCGAAGCAAAAGCAGGAGAGCAGGGGGCTGGGGACAGGGCTGCGGCCGTGACACAGCCCCCCAAACACAAGACATCAGCCTTGCAGGCGGACTGTGATGGGTGGAAAAAATTTGCTCCTTTCCATTTCTGTGCTAATCCCCCCCCAAGCTGCCGACGCCCCTCGCAGATCCTGTTTATGTGAAGACGGAGAATAACTTTGGCACCTTTTGATTAAGCTACGCCAACAGATCCCAGTGTTTACACTCAACCGGCTTAACAGACTCAGTGACACCTTCCAGATGTTGGCAGCTGGTAAAACACTATCCCTGAGGTGCATCCCTGCTGCAAGGGAGTGGGACCGGGGGTGACAGGACACCTGGCGGCATGACGTGTGATGGAGAGCAGACACAGCGCCTGTCGGCGTAGCTGCACTTCTTGCCCAAGATATCAACTCTAACTTTTGCCATGAGCTTTTGGGACTCAAAGATTCAACACAGCTGCCAGGAACCAGCCTGGGTCCTGCTCAACAGCCTGTCCAAATCCTCCTTCAGCATCGATCCCTGTGAGCCCAGCCTGTCCTTAACTTCTCTTCTCAACCCAGTGGAAAAGCCATCCCAGTTTTGGAGAGGAAGACACAATGGCAAAGAAGATGGCAGGAGGAAAGGAAGGTCATTGCTGAGAGGGAGCCAAGGGGATGACGGTACCACGGGTAAGGTTGTTGAGGAGATGCTAGACAGGATGGGAAACACTGGAGGGCTGAAGGAAGATGATTGCTCCAGTAGATGGGTGAGCAGGGAGGTGAGGAGAAGCAGGGGTGGGCGCTGCTGTCCCTTCGGAGCAGCCCAGCAGCAACCAGGACAAATGAGCAAGAGGCAGGGGGTGCTGGGGGACACCTGCGCATCAGCTCTGTTGAGAGGGACAAGATTTGGGATGCAACAGCTCTTCCCACGAGGGCTGGGTACCAGTGAGCACGGGTGGGAGAGCAGGTGGAAAGCTCCAGTGATGCTGGGAGATGGGACCTCTGCTCTCCTTTCCTTTTACCCGTGGGTCATCCAAGCCCCCCAGGCAGCTCTGCTCACTCGGTGCCGGGGGTGGTGGCCGGGTCCCATGGCACAGCAGCTCCCATCACAGAGCATAGGCAGAGCTTGCACGTCCCTTCGGCCAGAGCCATGGGGACGGAGGGGAGTTGTTTCCAGAAGGTGACAAAAGGACAGAACACTTTCGGGACAATCGTGCCAACTTGTGTCCACCCGCCTGGGAGGCCATTGGGTGACACTGGGGACATGGCAGAGTCCAGCACCCAAAGGGACCGTGTTGAGCCTGTGAGCCTGCTGGAGCAAGGCACTGCAAAACAGGGTGAGAGAAGCTGCAGCATGGACCTGGTCAGGGGAATGGGCTTGCAGTGGAGAGCCACCCCTGCCAGCCACAGCAAGGTCCCCAGAAAGGGGACCGGGGCATCACCTCCCACCACCCCAGTATCTGAAGGGGGCCTACAGGAAAGCTGGGGAGGGAATTTTTGCAAGGGCGTGTAGTGATAGGATGAGGGGTGATGGCTTCAAACTGGAAGAGGGGAGGTTTAAATTAGGTATCAGGAAGAAATTTTTCCCTCTGAGGGGGGTGATCCCCTGGCCCAGGTTGCCCAGAGAAGCTGTGGCTGCCCCATCCCTGGAGGGGTTCAAGGCCAGGTTGGACGGGGCTTGGAGCAACCTGGGCTGGTGGGAGGTGTCCCTGCCCAGGGCAGGGGGCTTGGAACGAGATGGGCTTTAACATCCCTTCCAACCAAAACCATTCTGTGATTCTATGACCCTTCAAACCAGGCACACATTTCCTTGCACAGTTCCCAAACTGGCAGCAAACCCAACTGTTACGGTTCTCCCTCACCCAGTGGCTCCAGGGTTTGACCCAAGGGGGGCAGGGTCTCCGAGGGTCCCCAGGACACTCAACCCCCCCAAACTTGGCTCTCCTCACAGCCAAGCCCCTCAGCCCCCCCGCAGCCGGGCGTCCCCGCCAGCACCCCCACTCACCATGTACCCCCGCCGGCCTTTCTGCCCCGGCTCCCCCGGCTCCCCGCAGGGTCCCTGCGAACAAACCGGGATCGAGTCAACAAACATGTCCCCCCGCCCCGTCCCACCCTGTGCTGAGAGCAGCCCGGCGGAGGCTGTGATGGGTGGGACAACGAGCAATGCACAGAGGTGGCCTCGGGAAGGGCAGGATGGGATGATTCGCATCCCTCGGACACCCCCCTCCCCACCCATCTTCAGGGTCTGTGGTCAGGGCAGGTTTGGAGGTGGCAACAGACGCGGTTCCCCGTTGGCTTTGGTGGCCTATGGGAGGTCGGGATGGGGAGTTTTCCCTTCGTTTCTCCGGCTTCATGGCACTGCCCTGTTGGCAGAGGTCAGCCGGGGGGGTGAAGCATCACCCAGCAGTCCTGGGGGCTGCGTGGGCATGGGGCTGCAGACCCGCCAGCATGGGGCTGGCCTCCCGCAAGTACCACATCAGCCCTTCTCTGTCTTTTTTTTGTGCCTCTGGGAGGGATCCACATGGTCCCCGTCCAAACACGGGGGCAGGAACCCGATGCCCTGGGGAAGAAAAGCCAGCGCCGCTCAGCTGGCAGGGACAGAGGGGCAGGGGCTGCGTCTGCCAGCGAAACCCAGGGAGTTACAGATCAAACATCACCCGGATTTCGCTGGGAAGCAGACAAGCAACCCATTAGACTTCTTTGAAACCCAATCCCAAGGCCCGTAATTACAGCGCGCCAGAAGACACCAGACAGCAGATACTTCTCGGGGCAGCCCAGGACCGTGCGAGTGACAGGGGACATCGACCCTGCAAGCTGCCAGGGTGGCAGCAGGGCCAGCAGCACCCCGCCATGGAGGGGATAACCAGGGGTTTTCTTACTTACAGGTGCTCCTGTCTTCCCTGGATGTCCTGGGGGCCCGGGGGCGCCGGGTTTTCTCTGGATTAAAAAAACAAAAGTAAAACAAATTTCACTGATGAAGTGCCTGGAGAGAGGAAGACCCAGCTGACCAAGCCGAGGAAAAACTGAATCACAGAAAGTTGCTTAACAGCGAGACTCACCGGCCAGCCTGCATGTAGGAGCTGGTAAAACGATGATTGCTGAAACGAGAAGGAGGGGGAAAAGCAAAATGTTAAAAAAACCCCACGCTAAATCCTTTTCTGCTGGCTTCAAATTCTTTTTCCTGTTGCTTGGGAAGACACAGCAATGAACCAGTCCCCTAATTGATTTTCTTTTTATACTATGTGCATGCAAGTCACAGGACAAGGCTTAATCTGAGGACAGCGTGTAGGAGATAAAGAACCGCTGGCCTCGTTAGCACGTGAAGACAGAGACCCCACTGCTGGAGTCTGACGAAACTCGGCTCCCCCACGGACACCCCGGCAGCCTTGGGACACCAGGAAAGTTTTGCATGTTGGAGAGGTGGGAAATGTGTTGTTGGTGAGCGCAGGTACCGTCATATCTAGCCCAGGTTGAACTAAAACCAGCTGTTTTGACACTGCAGTTTGTCCCAGGTGGGAAACCTTGTCCCAACCAGCCCCGTCTGAAGCCCCAAATGGGAGATGCTCGGGCAGTCGTGGCCAGCAGGCTTTCTGCTCGCTGCTCCTGGCGGCCAAATCTGTCATGCATCCCCAATTTCTTAGAAGATCAGATGACCACAAAGAGGTAAAAAAAAAAAAACACTCAAAAGCCACAGGGTGGGCTAATCCCATTGTAGCCACGTCTAATCCCACCGTATTTCAAAGCCAGCGTAAAGGTCCTGAAGGCTCCCGGCGCAGCCTCCTCTCCGCACACTTCCCAGCCAGGTTTCTCCAAGTTTTGGGAGAGGACCAGGAAACAAAACGATGCCTATCTTCACCTACCAGCCATGCTCCTGCCCTCCCAGCAACACAAACCACAGCCACTCAGGAGGCAAACCCCACCTTTCCTCCTCTTTCTCCTCCTCCTCTTCCTCCCCATGGCGAGGCCAGACATATGGTCCAGGCAGCTCCTCCAAATCCTGGCTTGCATCAAAGGCTAAGAAAAGCCTCCCCCCCTCCTTGTTCCTCACCCCAATCCCCAGCAGCTGGAGGGGCAGGATTCCCACATGCTCCCCAGCTTCAGCCTCCGGGGCGCCGGGAAACCCCCTCCTGTCCCCCCTGCCCTCCAAAGATCCATCCTCTGATACCAGAGGAGAGCGAAGGGAAAAAGCCAAGGAACTCATTAACGAAAATAAACACAGACCTTTCAACATATGGAAATATTTCTAATAATAAGCAGGGCTCTCAGGGGCAGATGATGGATGGATGCATTTAACCAGCTCTAGCACCGCACCAGGCATCTCGGTTCCTTTCAATTTGATCCCAAATTGATTACTGTGAGTGAACCGGTGCAGCCCTTGCCAGCCTGCCTGGGCCAGGCCACGGTCCTCTTGTCCAGCCAGTTCTCATTTCCCTCAAAAACTACTCACAACAACTTTTTTTGGGGGGTTGGAGCACGGCCAATGCCTTGTCTCAGGAATCAGTGAACTCAGGTTCACTTGGGACAGGATATTATTTCATTAGGCTTCAAAAAAAAAAAAAAATCCAACCTTTTAAAAAGGGGGGAAAAAAAAAATCCCACAGGAGATGTGAACTCTTATTTCAGAGCACCAGATGCCAAGGAGAGAGAGAAGAGAAATTAATTGCCTTCTGCAATTTCAGCAGGAAATAGTCGGGGCTTTGCTCGCTGCAGCTCCGGTCGGGGGGGAGCGGCGTGACGGGTACAGGGGAGGGGATGGAGGATGGGGAGCGATCGCCGTAGGGATCTGTCCTCCTGCAAAACTCCAGCCTGAAAGCAGGGCAGAGAAAAACCTGCCGACAGCTCTGCAGGGAGCAGGTTTTGTCCTGCAGCATGGGCTTGGTCATCTCCCCAGCCCACACGGTGACCACCATCCCCTGCCCACACGGTGACCACCCTCCCCAGCCCACCCCATGGCCACAAAGCCACGGAGTCACAGACCTGCGTTAGCCATCGGCCTTTGAGCAGCAGGCAATCCCTAAAGGTTGCTTCCTTTTTGCATGGAGCAATATTTTCTTTTGCTCCAAGGTTACCAGCCCCCATTGCCCTGCAGGAGGTCCTGTTCTCCTTCCTTCCCCGGCTTCTGGGACTCCACCGCTACCGGAGTCAACGCTGCCAGAACAAGACAGCAAGACTCGCTGCCCCTCGAGTTATACCCAGACAACTTTTTGGCAAGCCCAATGTCTGTCAACATGTCGTGAACAAAAATGCAGGAGAGGGACTTGGGGCAGAATCCCAGTGGCCTTAAGTTGGTTTTGCTCAATTCCCTTGAACATCAAAGTCTTGTTTCACCGGGAATGAGTAGGAGAGGCTATTGAGCATCCCAACAGCCATAACTGCTCTGGGACAATCACCGATGTCCCTTGCTCTCCTGGTCCATCGTACTGCATTACATCCCCCGGCCTGAGAGGGGGCTCCTCTGACTTGCGTTTCCAAAGGCTGAGTCAACACCAAACCCCAGCAGCCCAGGATGTCCCGCCCCTGCCACCCCCAGATCACAAGCACTCAGCTCACAAGAGCAGCACTGTCCCAACCCACTGCCTGTCTCCATCTTCCCCCCCACAGCAAGTTGTGGGGGGCCGCAGAAGCAGACAGCACCCCCACTCTCACAGCAGCCAGCACTCAGCTCCTCACCCCTGCTCTATCTCAACAAAGATTAGCCAAACCCAGCCCGCGGCTTTACGCTCCCGTTTCCTGCTGCCGAGCGAAAACGCCGCCGGCAGTGCCGGGGTCATACGGCCACAGACGCAATAGCCCAGTGAGGCTTTCGGGTGCCCCACGTCACCCTTGCCAGACACTGCCTTCCCCTCCAGATCGGCACTTGGCCAAAAGCACCAGGCCAAGTGCCAGCACACAAAATCACCGGGAGCCCGCGGCCAGGACCCCGGCAGCCTTCCAGCTTCGGCTTCCCAAACGCAGACGAGACCGTCTGCTCCCTCCAGCATTCCCAACGCCTAAGCACCGAAGGCGGGGGGTACGCCAAAGAAATCACACCCTACAGCAACATCCGCAGGCACGAACGTCTCTGCCTGCAGAAGAACAGAGCCTGAGGTCCCTTTCCAAATGCAGGCAGGAAAAAAATAATGCAATTCTGACTCGATGTGCAGGGCAAAGAGCATCAGCAGCCCCCCAAAGTGCGGTAACCGTGCCCTGACAACAGTAATTGGTTATGCAGATATCTACCCCAAACACCCCGTGAGGAAGGCGATTGCCCTGGTGCAGCCACGAAGATGCTCTCTGGCACTGCAGGCTTCTTCCAGCCAACACTTCCAGCTCGCTTCTCCTGTCCCCATTTACTCTGGTCGGGCACTGCGTGCCTGTGATGGGTCTTGGGAGCATTGATAACAGCACAGCACCCACTCTAGAGCGGCAGGAGGACAGGAGAACATGGAGGTCCTCCAGGTCAACCACGATATTTCCCAATGATCAGCTCTCCTGCGCTTCCCAGGAGGAATCTGATCTCCTCTAAGGCAGGTATTTATCTTCTGCAGCTGCTTTGACCCAATCCAACACAAAACTGCAAGGTCTGGCCAAGGACTTCTGGTCGGTCAATCCAAGCTCAGAGCCACACCAGCGCAGGGCCACTCGCCATCTCACACATCTGGCCAGCAGGGTCCCTTCCTCGGGGTGTGCTGACAGAGCAGTTGTCCTCCTCACTGTATTGTCTTGCCAGCATTAAAGGCATTTGCCCTGGATCAGAGGGTGCCATTACCCCTCCTCACAAACGGAGGAGTTGAAGGTAAGTTAAATGTCCTGCCCAAGGTCATTCAAGCTTTTAGAGAGTCAGAGCACTGAGCCCAGCCAGAGAGCAACCCTGCTCCCGGGACCTCCAGCCCCATGTTGGTAAAGTACCTAAAGCAGTTAGGAACCCAATGCCTTTGGCCATTGCCCTGCCTGGCTCAGGCAAGGCTCGAGAGGGAGCTTGAAATTAAGCTTAATCACAGCAGTCACTGTGCCATCATGAGTCGGGGAGCCCGGACGAGGCACTGGGCCATTGAAGTGGTGGTTCCCATGGTGCGTGGAGCTTTGCAGCCAGCCGCGCAGCAGCTGAAGCACTCCTGCCTTGAAGCACTCCTGCCTGCCCGCAGAGGTCCCGTCCCCGCTCCCGTGCTCCTCACAGCAGCAGGGCTCAGGTGAGAAAATAGCTCGTCCTGGCAAGAAGCTCGACGGGCACAAACCCCACGAGCCAAAGCCGCGGCACACAGCTGGGCCATGGCAGCCGACAGGGATGTGGTGAAAAACAGGAGGGAAGCAACGAGTAACACAGAGCAGAAGGGCTGCTTTCTGCACGGCTTGGACCTTCTTTGGCTCCTGTCCTACAGAAGGTGGGCATGAACCACCCTTGGGAGGCTGTGGATGTGTGTGGACCATGGGAACCTCTCTCCTTGGCGTCCTCCCTCTGCCCCCACCTGCCCACCCCACCTTCATCCTCCCACCCAACAGATTGGGAACCACAAACCATCAGGAAGCCTTCCTCCCAGCTCTCATCCCGGCAGAGCAGAGGTGCCCGCACTGGAGGTGCAAGCGGAGCTCCCCAAGCACTCGCCCACCGCGGCCGTGACTCACCGTGAATGTCTGCCAGTCCTCCCTGGAGTTCCTCCAGAGGACGATGGTGGGGACACCGGGGATGCCCACAGGGCCCGGATCACCTGGGGGGCCCATCCGCCCCATGGCTCCAGGGTACCCCTGGGGAGACAAAGGCAGCTCCTTAAAACCAGCCAGGGTTTAACAGTCAACATAGGCTGGACACAGGCTCTGACTCAGGTCAGCCTCTGGGTCTGGGCACATTCCTGGGTTCAAACCAGCTCTTAAGACCTAAATAACCCTGACGACCGGCAAAAGCAATGAGCTTCGTATAGACGTGACTGTGCCCAGACCCATCTAAATGCCACAGGTATCAGAGCTGATGCACATAGAAGCGGCAGAACTCCTGGGGCAACACGTTTGCCCCTCTGCAGCTTGGGAAAGATGGAAACTACTGTGCATCGGTGGTTGGGAGCACTCTCGCTGTTTTACTAATGGGGAAACTGAGGCACCACCGTTAACCCAGAGCACCTCCAAGCCTCTGTCAGTGCACTGGGCAACGCTGGCTGCAGCAGGAGACCCAGCTGTGCCGTGCAGGTGGCTCCACGCCAGGCTCCTGGAGCAGGAGGGCAGCCGTGGGTCTCACCAACGCGGCGCTGGAGGGCAGACGTCCCTCCACGATGAGCCGGTGGATGTAGCATGGGGCTGGACTTTGGGACACGCCAGCACACCCCTCCTCTGGGTGACCTGAGCGAAAGCTGCGTCATGCCCCTGCTCTGCCGCCTTTGCAGAGCCGTGAAGTGGCTCAGAGGGAAGAGAGCAGCTTGTCCAGGCTGTCAGCTCCGTCCTGAGCCTGGGCTTAAAATACCCGGTAAAAATAGTTCTTTCCTCTTCCAGACACACATGAAAGGCCACCAGCCTGCAGCTTCAGAAGCTCACGCTGCCCTCTTGATGAAAAACACCCAAACCAACCCAAACCTTCTGTGGTGTTTGCCCCAGACCCTTATCCCATCCCATCCCTTCCCCCATTTTCCTGGATACTCACTTTGTCTCCTTTGGGTCCCACCAGGCCACGTCTCCCAGGACAGCCCTGAAAGGCAAAGGAGGAGAGCTCTGTCACCCCGAAAGGGGACACCCCACAACCAGCGGAGATCCCACGGTGGCTGGGTGACCTGTGCCGTGGCCAGGGCCATCCCAGCCCCAGGGAAGCAGGAACAGAAACGGCTGATTCAGACCAAACCAGGGGCACCAAGTCTCCAAGAAATACCCTGAGGAGTGGTGGGGTGGGAGGTGCACCCTATTTTATGCCGTTCCCTTCCCACTCTCCTGCCCTGGCATCAGAAAAAGCAGCTCTGCTCGGCCAGTGTAATTCTGCGGCATCCATCCATCACAGGAACGCCCCAGACCATATGGCCAGGGAGCAGGAGCACGTTTCCTGACACCTGGAGAGGAAAGGCCGTGTGTTAGGAAAAAATCCCGTAAAGCTGGATCGCGGCCACACACTCCAACAGTAGTTTGGATGAGGACGCAAACATCTGCGTCTTCTAACTTGTGCGAGATCTGATCTAGCCCACCTCTAGTCAAAAGTGCACGTTTTGGCCAAGCGGTGACCCCACTTCAGGGCTTACCAAAGCATCTGTCGGGACAGAAATAAAGTCAGATGGGAGATCCCGGCTTTTCTCGAGGAAAGAAATCTACCTGGAGGATGTCAGCAGAGACTGAGAACATGCCGGGCTGCGGCACAGCGGCTGCTGCAGAGCTGCGGCTCCCGTGGCTTCAATTACAGCCCCCGGTTTTGTTCCGAGCTTGCAAACAGCCTTTGTCGGAGCCTAGCAGCAAGCCTGGGAACGCACACGGAATCACCGCCCCCCCCCAGCACGGCTACATCCCTGCGGCCACCGAGGCAGCCCCGACCTCGCTGCCCTGTGCCCATGGGATGGGTACGAAGGCCACGCTGCGTGTCCAGAAGCAGCTTTGGCACGGAGGGATGCTTCAGCAAAGGGACTTTGGCGACCTAAAGTGCCCAGATCTGAAGCCCATGGGGCTCTGGGGCTCAGTGTCCCCTCCCTGGGTGCCGTGCCCCCCAAGCTCCGTCGGTGTATGGTTCATGACAACAGGCACAGGCAGCAACAGCGATGCTGGCAACTCTGCTCTGATTTTTAAACCTTGGGTATTAGAATCATAGAATCATTTAGGTCGGAAAAGATCTTAAGAACTTTAAGATCTCTCTTAAGACCAAACCCAACACTGCCGAGTCCACCATTGCTGAAGGAGGTAAAATAAAGCAATTCCTGCCCACTCTACCCAATATGAAAACGTGCACCAGAAGGGGCAGGGAGCCCTCCCAGTGCCCCTCTATTTATCCGCCCAGCACCCCCCTTTAAGGAGCTGGATGTGTGCTGCTGAGAGACCAGTTCTGCAGGAAGGTACCCAGTTTGGAGTCACTGGGATTTTACTGTGAGCACCACGAGCCCACCGGGGTCAGGCTCATCCTCTCCACCCTGGGTGCAGATATAAATTAGATCCTTCAATAAGTCCTGCCTCCCCATGATCCCCCTCAGAAGAGCTATGGGGTCCAGTCACTTCTTCTGGCCACAGCCTCTAGCTTATCTCCTGCATGGACACCCGCTGGCCAAGGTCCACAGCTGCGATACGCCAGCAGTTGGGGGTGCCCAATGGACCCTTCCTCCAACATGGCCACCGGTGGGTCACGGCACTCCACTGAGGACACTTAAAGGCACCAGGGCCCTCTCTGAGATGGCCAAAGAGCCGTTCCTCCTCCTGCTCCTCCCCAGGCACTGGCCATGGCCGCCCCCAGCATGAACACCAAGGTTGCAAAGCCAACACGTGCAGTCCTAGCGCACGGTGGAGGGACAGGACCAAGCCATGGGCACAACAGCACCCCCTGAAATTTGCCAGCATCTATTTCTCTCCCTTAAGCAGCTCCCAAGCTGATGCTATTTTGTGCAAACCAAAAAGAACAACCGCGAGCACCAGGAAAAACGAACCCAAGGGCTGTAGCATTTCAGGAGAGAAAAATGAAAATCAATCCAAGAGATCTCATCTGGAAGGCAGCCGGTGTTGTGCCCTGCGAACCACAGGCAGCACCATCCCTCCCTCCTGCTGCCCAGTCCCGGGTGCTGGGGAGCAGGGGGTGGTTCCCAAGGGGAAAGCACGGAGAAGGCTTCGCATTTGCCCATCGCCCAAGTTCACGCCGTCCCTGACAGGAGATGCCTCCAGCAGGATTCAATTTAAGCCTACGAATAGAAACCGCATCTCTGCTCCTCACCAGCCAGTGCTAAGTCTGAGTAACAGAAACCAAAAAAGAAAAAGAAAAGCCTGTGGGGACGCACCGACAGCTGGGAACCCCCGTGAAACACTCTCTGTGAAAGCCAAGGAGCTTTTGAATACGGCCAACACAATGCAATCCCTGCAAGGAGGATTAGCCAGATCATAAAAATCATTGGCTTTTAAAGTAAGAAACACTTTCCACTTCTCACAACGTTCTGCCTTTTTTCCCCACTGATCTCCAGTGCCTTTACAGTGGGGGATGACTGGGATGGGAACTGAGGGCACGTGGTCTGTGGGGTCTACAGTCCATAAACGCTCTGGACAGCATTAGGGCACGATCAGGACTTGGCAGGATGATCAATAAACCTCCGTCCACATTTCCCAACTGGAACAGCTACTCAAAGTGTTTCTGCAAAGGCATAAAAATCTCTGAGGGTGGCAAACCAGACATACATGAACCTGCACCAAGGGAGAGGACCCATCACACGGTGGGGCCGGGCTGGAGGTCCGTGCCTCACTGATTTCCCTGATCGACACTGCCAGTGAAAGAGGGTAAAAACCCCACATATGAAAAGGTTGATGCTAAAACCCCATTTCCAAACCTTTCCTCTAATAATAACAAGAGATGTCACCCTCAGACACCCACCCTGCCTCACGCCCAGGTCCCGGTTGCAAGGCTGCCCGAGGTGATGCAGTAAGAGGGTGACCCACAAGCCCAGCGTCCATCATCGCTGCCAAAACCAGAGGTAAGGCAAAGTCCCATTCCCAAAGAAAAAAACACAAATTGCTTTTAATGAAGTTTTCCAAGGCAAGGGCACCAATTCTTTGGTTTCCCTTCTATAGGATACATTTAAACGCCTGAAACATCCACCCCACCTTTGGTGGCATCACCAGGAGCATGGGCCATGGCAGCAGTGAGGCGTGTGGGCATGAGTTCAGGGTGCCCAGCCTGGGCAGCAGTCCCAAAACACGCTCTATGTGCCCAGAACCCCCCCCGGCTCAGGATGGGGCTTGGTGGGATGGAGACCCACGGAGGCAGGAGGACCTTTGGGGACCAGTAGCAAGGGCAGAGCCCGCCTGCCCTCAGCCCTGAGGAGCGGTAACAAAACATCAGGAAACATTGGCAGGCTCAGCACATAATTTTAGCTAAAATAATAGCTCTAACCATGCACGGCATGTGCCGCTGCAGAGCTTCAAGCCTACACCCGCTTGCGCCAGCATCTCAAACCCAAACTCCTAATGGCGGGATGGAGCTGCCTGTACCTGTGTTTCCACCCAGGATGCTCACGACCAAGAGAAAACCCACCTCAATGCTTTCTACGGGGGGAAAAAGCAATTCCCTCCCAGCTGGGTCCCCTCCTCGCGCTGCCTCCCCTCCTGCCAGCTGACAGCAGGGCTGTCAAATGCCATGACGTTTCCTCCACTCCCGGGATTTTTTCATCCTTCAGCATCTGTTCCTTTTTGCCATTTTCTTCTATTTTTGCAGGCAATAGCTGCAGCAGCAAGGAGATGGCTCGAGGGGGAAGCTAACGGTCCTATATTTAACCGTTATCCTACGAAGCCTGGCTCATCGATGACGAATTTAGTGCCAGGTCCCTCAAATACAGCTGTAAAACCAGCCGCGTGTGGAGACCTGCCCTGCGGCATCCAGATGAACCCCCCAGGGCAGCCCCGAGCTCAGGGCATCCCAGACGGCTTTCGTGAGGGTCTCTGCCCGTGGGGGGAGGAGAAGATGCCCGTGGTCACTTCTGGCAGCAGCACTGGGTAAATGAAATGCAATTTTTCAAATGAAAATTTAGCCAAATTAGAGAAAACATTTTGGCAGAAGAAATAAACGTGGGAAAATATGTAAAAACATTTTTCAGCTACTTCTCAATGACAACTAATGACTTCTCTAAAGATTTATCTACTCTAAGTATACCATTTTTTTAAATTTCCCTTTTTTCTTCCACGACGGTGGATGAATAATCTGAAAAATAATGACAACTTATTTCGAGAGAAATTCAATGCTCTGCTTTGAACCGCCACAAATTTTGGGATGTCGCAACGATAGAGAAGCAAAGGCCAGCGATGCCAGCGGGGACCACGGGCTGACGCCTGGGGTTTGGTGCGGGGACGGGGGCTGGAGGAGACGGCTCAGCCCTGCTCCGAGCCCTTCAGCCGGCCTCTGGGCAGGACCAGGGGGAAATGAAAACCGACAATGTGGTTAAATAACTTGAGACCATCTCTGGGGGAGGAGGGGCAAGGGAATCATCTTCTCCACTCCAGTTGCCGGTCGAGTTTCTTCAGGGACATCAGAAAACCTTCTCTCAGGGCCAGGCTGGTGCCCAGCCCCATGTTGCCTGCACGGAGAAGGTTTCCCTGCCCAGTTTCCCACGGCGAGCTGCTGGCCTGTGCCCACCACCCGCTCTGGAGGGGAAGATGCACCACCACCCGTCCCTCCCCTCCCGCAGCCATCACCTCCGCCACTCACCGGCAGCCCTGGTGGTCCCGGCAGCCCCGGTGGTCCCGGCTTCACATGACCCTGCTGCACATGTACCACTGGCGAGATGGGGTGCCCCGGGTGGTCAAGGTTGTCCCCAAGCCCTGGGACAGCAGGGCTGGGTGCTACTGGAGGATGCTCTGGGACACCCACTGCTGACCCCGTCCCCAGGGGACCTCTGGGGGCAGCTGCCTGACGTGCCAATGGGGAGACCTTGGTGAAGGTGGCAGGTGCGTCCAGGTCAGTGATGGCATCGCCGGGTTTGCCAGGTGAGAGCTGCCGCCGGGTGCCCGTATCACCCGTCAACTTCTCCGTGGTGACGTTCTCCTCCCGGGGGTCAGAGGCACGCTCCTTCTTGGCTGCTCTCTGTGTTTTGATGGAGGGACCTGGGTGGATAAATGCACCATCAGGTATCACCAGGCATCGCAATGGTGAGCAGGAGAAACAGAGGAAACCATGACTATGGACTCACCGGAGCTACCAGGGACCCACAGGCTGCTCCAGCCAAACCCTGGCCTGCCGGGGCCTGTGATTTTATTATAGGTGGAGTTCAACAGCTCAAAGCCTTCATCCTCAATAGAAAGGCTGCCCTCCTCTTCCTCAGCCGACGACATCTCGGTAGCAGAGAGTGAATTCAGGGTGCTCCCATCCGGCTGGAGGTTGAGGGTCTCCTGGGCATCCTCCCACGTCCAAGGCGGCCCCAGGGTCAAATCTGAACTGGTGAGTCTGGAATCCTGAAAAGGAAGAAGGAAAAAAAATAAAAAATATTTGGAATTTTCACTTCTTCCCCCCCGCTTTCTCTGCTCAACACGCTTGTGCTTCCTAATTTCCCACGTGCGCGACTGCTGCTGTGGGGGACGAGGCAGCCCCAGGCGGGACCCCCCCGCGCTCCGGGGCAGCTCCTCAGCAACGGGCAGCTCAGTTTATCCACCCGCGAAACAAAACTCGCCCTCCGCAAAGGACACGAGCCAGATGTCGGCGTGGGCCATGCTAACACGAACCTCCTCCTCACAGTCCCGCTGTGATGATCGCACACACCGTTTTCTACGCTGGAGGGGGCATCGAGAGAAAAGCCCAAAGCTTAATGACAGAAATCCAAACTTGAGAGAAATTACTAAAACAATTAAAGCAAATGCATAGAGTTACACTGGGGATCGGTCTGCCCCTTCGGCCTTTGACTTTGCTGCTTCGGCATATTTGGAGGCTCCTGGTAGTGTTGGGGGAATGGTACAGGAGCTTGCAGCCCCCACCACACATCTCCTCCCCAGCCGAGCAGCTGCAAACCTGGCAAATCTCCGAGGGTCGGGGAGGGAAGGCAGACACAAGCCCAAGTGGTGTCTCCTGGCTGCTTGCGGCAAATTAATTGAAGGCAGTGGCTGGCAAGGGACTCACTCTGTCTTCAGCGGCCACGTTAAATGGTCCCTGCAGGACACTGCAGGTCGCAATGGCTCTTTCAGCCCTACAACCACCAGTGGAGCCCAGGCACTACCCATGGATGGGGGAAAACTGCAATGTCGATAGAAATATCTGCACTCAAGGCCAAAGCGCTGCATGTGAAAAAGGAGTTAAACTTCAGAGAGTTACCTGCATTTAAAATGCACATCAGTTTTCCATCCAACACCAGTGTCAGTGTCTCAGACTGGGCTTGCACGCTGAGCCGTGCGCCACGGACCCAGAGTTGGGTAGGTTGGTGGATGTGAAGGACCTTCACTTCTCCTGTAACAGCTGGCAGCATCTCCATCAGCCCCCCATGCCCACCACCCCCAGCTCAGAGCCTGCCCCGCGCTCCCACTGAGCTCCACAGGGCATGGACAACCTGGCGCATGGCACCGAGAAGAGCTGGTGGGACCTCAGCCCTGGCTGGTGGCTTCTTGGGGTCGTTGCCATGCAGCTGATGAAGACACAGTCTGCGAGAAGTCACTAGAGGGAGATGCAGGCCCACGCTTGCCTTGCGGGGCTGCAGAAGGGGAGCAGAGAGGTACAGAGAGACATGGAGCATCCTTCTCATCATCCTTCCCATCCTTTCTTCTGCTGATTGAACCCATTTCTTGGCTCTGATTCTGCTCTGCACCAGGGACCCGAGATGAATGCTTGCTTGGGAGCACCAAGGTGGATTTGTAAGAACAGGAAGTAGAAAAAAGAATAACTTCATTGCCAGAACTTGTGATTTTGCAGGTAAGAACGCAATGGTATTGTGGCCAAGCCCCACTTCTGGAGGGCCCCGGGAAGCGAAGGAGCTCCAAAGGCAGCAGGAGCTGCTGAAGCCTTTGCTCTGCTGCTGGATGCCACACCATCGGACTGGAGATTTCCAAATTCTCCCCATCCCAAGGGGGGAGGAAAAGTGAAAGTTTTCATTTTTCAATTTTCAAATGTCAAGTTTGGAGATTTGTTTTTAAAAACAATGGAAATGCTTTCCTCCTGATTGTGAAAGCTTTTTCTGGGTGGGTCCTGTCTTTGTTAAATAGAATCCGTTATAATTTACTTTGATTTCAAGCTTTCATGCACAAGTGATTTTGTAAGCTAAAACCCATCTCAAAACAGAAAAAAGAGCGGGGCTTTTTCTAAATATGGAAATGAAGTACTTTGACAACCTTTTTTTCACTTCTAAAATCTACCCCAAAAAGACTCTTTCCCCACAAGAAGTTCTAACCAGGGCAAATCAGTATCCTCCTGAAAAATTGGCAGTGCCAAAAACTACTGCCGATACCAGCCATGGACACAACTGGACACCTCCACCGAGCATCTCCACCCTCACACCCACAGGAGGAGGACGGCCGGGCCCACAGTGCACCCACTTTCATTAGTTCCTCTACTGTTGGGGTAAGAAAATACACGAGGGATATATCTAAGACTACGTGTAGGTATCAGAGGAAACCACCCCGGGCCATACCCAGGTCTCGCGCTACCTGACCCCTGTTGCTCTCTAACCCCTGGAGCTGCAACCAAGAGGGGCTTGGGGCCACCCCCCCCCTCAACTCCCCTTGAAGCCATAACACTCACCCCCAAAGAGACAGTATTTTTCTGAGCCTCTGTGTATAGAGGTTTTTGGAAAAGTAGGGATCTTCCCACTTCCTCAGCCCTTCACACAAATTTTTCACCCCACTTGCAGACAGACACTTGACCCCCAAAGGGAGAGGCAACGGCAGCGGTGACGTGTCCGTGTTACTCTACGCCTCTGGCCAGCGCTATGCCCCAAACCAAAGGACCAGCATTCCTCTATCACCAGGATTTTTATGCCCCAAATAGCACCAATAGCCATATTTTTAAAGAACGGTGTCTACAGTAGGTGTTAAGTAGGCAAGTGGCAAACTATCACCAAGGAGGAAGGGTTGAGAAAAGACAGGATGAGGCAGAAAAGACAAAAAACAAAGGAAACAGAGATGGCAAGAGGGAAAGCAAAGACCAGAGGTGACCAGCCAGCCCCTCTTTCCCCAGAGACCTCTAAAGAGGACCCGTGGTCCTGCCTTGCAGACTGGAAAACCCCCTGGATGCAGGAGAGAAGGGAGAAACGATTTAGAAGAGGAAAAGACAACCCTAATTCATCTCCAGCCAGCTCCCTTGAGCTGGCTTTAGCAATTAGATGCTCTCACATTTTCTCTTGAGCACTACCTGGCCCACGGTTTGATTTCCAGGAGAGCTCGTTACCATCGCAGCCCTAGAGAGCAAGGGACGATGAACACTGTGTTTCCTAAACATACCCAGGGTCTGGGTAAAATTCAGGGAGATTGAAGAAAGCAAGCTGCAAAAGCTCTGCGCAAAGTCATCGGAGCAAAGCACCTGAAGGGGACAGGCTGCGATGAAGCTGTTTTCATTGGGAGAAACACTAACGTACAACGAACGAGCCTGCAGAGTTCGGAACAAATTAAAACATGCTGCCAATTAAAACACAGCGGGTTTGCTGCCTTCGAGGCGGAAGGAAATCAGGCTTCAAATGGTGAGAGCAGGGAAGCAGTCAGTGCTGCTCATCCACAGTGCGGGCAGGCTGGACCTGGAGTATTATGGCAAGCTCTTGAGTGTGGCTAGCTGGCATGTCCCTGTCCTTGCCCAAGTGTCCTTGGGGGCCAGTCTGTGCCCTCAGTGCCATGGGACCCTGGGAAGCTTCTGGTGGTGGTCGGTTTGAGGACGGACTTGCAAGCTGGGCAAAGCTCACCATGTGGACACACTCTGCACTGCATTAGAATTGCACTGAATGATTATTTTTTTGGTGGTAGATTAGTTTTCGGGCAGATGAGGGAGCTGCACTGACCCCCCTGCAGCCTACAGAGCACGGAGCTCAGTGGGGCAACACTAGGAACGGGACCCAAGGGCAGGACAAGCCCTGTCCCTGCCACCCTTACCCCAGCTAATCAGAAACTCCATCTGGAATGTAGCACTTTTCCAGCAGAAGGTCCCGCGGTATAGCTTAAGCTGTTCACAAATGTTAGAAAAGAACCGAGGAAAGAGCATCCCCTCCCCTGCGACAGCATCCACGCAGCCCGGAGAGAGAACCAGCACAGCCCTGCCAGCCACATTCTCCTCTAAGATCCAAATCTCACGGAAACCAGACAACAGCTCATCAACCCCGCGGGCATTTTTTTCCAACCCCAACCGAAGTTGCTGGAACAGGGTTTGAAGCCATGTAGCATGTGGGGAGGGCGAGGACAAGAGCATCAGCTTTACCTGCTGCAAGGTCAGCTTCGTGGCCCCCTACGGCAGCCGAGGCTCTCAGGAGGACCAGGTAGGAGCCTTTGCTGCTTTCCCATCACACATGTTTTTAGGTTTATGATTTCCCTCTCCTTCCACTTGGGTCCAAGGCAAAACAGGGCTGTGAAACTAGAGCTGAGGAAACGCAGAAACCCGCCCTCGCCACCAGGGGCATTCTCCTTCTGTCTCCATTTTGTAGCCCCTTCATCCACAGTGTCGTCATTTCTTTTTCTTCGCCGCACAGCATTACCCACTGTCGGGGAGAAGGAGCCCCGAGGGATTAACAAAAACGTGTACTAAAAGCAGACACTATTCACCCAGGTCAGCCCCTACACAGCCACACATTGCCCAGCCGATGCAGAGACCAGCAGCGCCCGGAATTAAATTAGCCTATCAAATAGGTCAGAATCAATGGATTCAATTACACGAGGATAAAACCCTTCAGAGGCTCCGTCGGTGTAACATATAAACCAGATTTCAGATCCAGTTAAGAGCCCCCCTATCACTAGCTTTAACTAACTCGGTTTGTGGTCCTGTTTCTGTTTAAGCAGGGCGACTGCGAGCTGGCAGCGGTCAGTAAAGAGCTGTCACACACACACTCTACAACAGCACTTTTTTTTTTTTTTTTTTTTTTTTTTTTTAAACTAATACCATTAAAAAAAACCCTAGTTTATTTTACAAAGTCCTTCCGGGCAAGAAATCAAATAGAGAGCTGCGGAAAAAGCGTTCTGGCTAAAACTCAACTCCATCATTTGTGCATCTTAAAAACGGTTCAGCTGTTAATTACGAGCAACCACATTCCCCGCAAGGTCACCTTCCCACAGAGGGTGCGAGAGGAGCCAAAGGGGAACCGAAGGGACCCGCAGGCACCTGGTTCACCCTTCTCAGCCCAGCGGGGCCCGTTCCTTGCCCACCCCCAGCAAGGAGAAACCACGACAGAGACCCACGTCCACCTCAGGAAGGGAACCACAGAGGACAGGGCAGACCTGGAGACTCTGCAGAGCCACGGTTGAGGTGCCCTCAGCTCCACTCAACAGACCCACAAACCCCACGCTTGGCCACAGACACCACTGCTGTCCACCTTCCCAGCACCCAGCTCTTGTGGCTCACCCAGGAGGAGTTTCTGGGTAGTCTGAGATGCTAATTGCTCCTCTTAATGCACTATAATTAGCAGCCACTAGCTCACTTTCCTCCCTGAACAATGCGGTCCGCAGCCTGCATAATTTGTTAGCAAACCACGGCAAAACTGGCGGCAGCTCCATACCACACGCTCCAACATCTGCCCAGCAAATATATTGAGCATTATTTGTAAACCTCCAACTCCAGCAGCTGGGAGGCTGGAGAAGAGCATCTGAAACATGAAAGGGGCTGAAAACTCATCTCAGGGGGAGGCAGAGGCAGTTTATTTCCCTCCCCATCCTCCTCCTGGCACAAAGGAGGTGGGGAGGTGAGGACCAGGCGTTAGATGCTCCTCCACGAGCCTCTTCTTGCAGCCACGCACGGTAATTAAACCCTCTGCAATCCCAGCTGCGTGATTCAATTTTGGGTTTGGCACATAGCAAATCCAACAAGAAACAAGAGCTGGTGGGGGCAGGGACTTGGCCTGTTTGTAAGTTCCAATTAAAATAGTTTTAAAAATCTACTCGTTCCTGGTTAGCTTTGGGGTTTGCTATTTCTAGTCCTATTTTGTAGCGGGCGTGCGGAGGACCTCTTCAGCCACCCCCAAAGAATTTCATGGGTTTTTTATTTTGTAACCAAACTTTTCATTCATGAACAGATAAGAAAGGGCTTTTCAATCTGAAAGCGAAAATATTTCATTTGAGATGGAACAAAAAGCAGTGCCGAGCCCTGCCTCCGGCTGCCGTGACCTGGGTACCAGGATCTGCCACAGGTTCCCATCTCCTGCGGCGCCTGAGCCACCCAAAGATGCAGGAAAACCCACAACAGGCATTTTCTCCTTTCATTTAATTAGGCACTGCCATCTTTTTGGGGAAAACAGGGTTCGTTCACTTCCAAGCTCCATCTTGGAGACCACAGACATTATCACCATCTCCCAACCTAAACCCCAATGCTGGGAACGGAGCTCCAGCCACGTGGTTGCCCACCAAGACCTGAGGTTGCAGAAGACTTGTTGGCTTCACGATGGCCCTGCTCTCACCTAGAGCTTCCTTCTAGCCAAGGTCTTTGCTAATAATTAACAGTAAGTCAAGGAAATAAAAGCACCCAACAGCGCCATAAAAGGGAGGATCTGGGCACCAGATCAACAGCGTGGCCTGGCCCAGGGCGCTGGGGGAAGGAGCAGAGGGCAGGGGCCGCTCAAGGCTTTCCCACTGCGGGGATCCACCAGTTTCACAAAGGACAAGGATGGACAAGTTCAAGGGCTGCTACAGCAAGGGAAAAACCTTGCTGGATGATTTCACATTCCCTGTTCACACGCAGAAGTAGTCACACGCAGAGCCAGCCGCACGCATGTATCTCCAAACTGGGCACCAAGGCAGAATACCCAGGTGTTTAACTGCACACGGAGCATCTCCGGGGTGAGCAGTGGCCTGCCCTGGTCCCCAGAGCCCACCGGCCAGGGGGTGCCGGCAGATTTTTCAGGACATTTTCTCATCTGCAGCACTGGCTGCTGCCATGGAGACTGGGCTCGGGTTTCCATGGGCTGCCACGGGAATGCCTGCAGTGAGAAAGCTCTTAAAATCAATGGGCTGTTACGCAGGAGTCTTTTTTTTTTTTTTTAAATTTTGCTGTTAAACTGCTAAAAAAGAGAAGCCACCTGATGCCTAGATGTACCTTGAAGTCCCAGGCAAAGAGGCTGCAAGGGTCCCATGGAATCCATTAAAAGAAATCAGCGGAGGCATTGCTCCACTCAGAAAAACCAGGGGGGAAGGTTTCTAAACACCTTCCCTTCACCCCATCACGCACCACCAGTAGTAGACATCCTCACGCTGTCCCCCCAGAGACGCTGGCATATGCTTGCAAAAGCTTGCCTGAAGACACGATAAAATTGGGTCCCTGATGCAACCAAACCGGCCCTGACAGCACCTGCCTCATCGCCCCAGCCTCATTGAGCTGGAAGGAGGTGTTGCTCAAGGTTTGGAGCCTGCCCCCACGCGGGTGCTCATCAGCATCACCACGGTCCTCCCTGCCCAGCCGGGGTGCTGTAACAGTGCTACCAAGGTCTCCTGCAAAGTCTGAGGAGCCCCTCGGGAGGGAACCTCAATCCTCATTTATATAGAATCATAGAATCGTTCAGGTTGGAAAAGACCCTTGGGATCATCGAGTCCAACCATCAGCCCCACTCTACAAAGTTCTCCCCTACACCATATCCCCCAGCACCACATCTAAACGACTCTTCAACACATTCAGGGATGGGGACTCCACCACCTCCCTGGGCAGCCTATTCCAGGGTCTGACCACTCCTTCGGGGAAGAATTTTTTCCTAATGCCCAGTCTAAACCCACCCTGTTGCAGCTTGAAGCCGTTCCCTCTTGTTCTATCGCTAATTACCTGTGAGAAGACACCAGCACCCCCGACCTCTCTACAATGTCCTCTCAAGTAGTTGCAGAGAGTGATGAGTTCTCCCCTCAGCCTCCTCTTCCTCAAACTAAACAGTCCCAGCTCCCTCAATCGCTCTTCTTAAGATTGATTCTCCAGGCCCTTCACCAGCTTCGTTGCCCTCCTCCGCACTCGCTCCAGCACCTCGGTATCTCTCTTGAAGAGACATGGCCCAGACAAGCTCCCAAGAGGGGGGCAAATGTCAGCAGAGATACATAACCCCCTGGGTGACTGTCACCACAGGAGAGCAGCTCCCTCGAGGGGAGGAAGGTGAATATTTCTCCTCTGTGCAACAGTCCCTGAGGGGGATACAAACCATAGCCATTTCTTTACGAGTTCAAACCAAGAATTTAGGTTTTTTCCTTCCAAAAATTAAACTGCAAAGTAGTGTGGTTTCAACGTTACATTTGTATTGCTTTTGGGGGTTTTCTGATTAAAAACACTGTCTTGAAATATAGTTTTAATAGTGAAAAAAAAATAAAAATCCAAGTCCTCCAGCTCTCCAACATGACCTGTATTTCTCCCTCCAACCAATTTTGCCAGTTTTGATCCAAAGTGCTAATTCCCTTAAAACACATTTTGCAACAAATGAAACCACAGTATTGAAAAGTTTCAGCTATGGCCACCTGTAAGAGACTTTGGTGCCTCATTCAGTACATCTTGAAGAGGAAAATTAAAGATATCAGCACCTCTCTGCTCCACGGGGCATCGCGGGGGCTGGATGATGAAGCCAGAAATCATTTGACAGGTAGAAGAGGGAGGGAGGCCTGGTTTAAAGAGATGCTGGAGACCCCACCTCGTGAAAACAACTCCGCAAAGCCAAGGATTTAAAAGCCAGTTCTTCAAAGGAAAGTCACCTGTGGATAAGACAGCCAGGCACGGCTGGCAGATGGCACCGGGTGAGGAGGAGTACGGTGGGAAGCCAGGGCTTGGAGCCTGGGCTCTGTCCCCACTTCCCTAAAACACCAGATTTAAATGTTATTTTTACCAGATGCCCAGATCTTATTAAGAAGCAGCTGTGAGGCACCGCAGGGGCGGGAGCTGAAGCATTCAGGTACTCAATAGGTGAAGCCAGCACAGAACAAATCCACAGCACACCCACCAGGCAGGGGATGATGTATCCCAGCGGGAAGCCGGGGTCCAGCCCTGGCAGCCTGCACTAACACGGCATGGAATTCCTACACATTGCAGACGAGCGTTTTTTTTTTTTTTTTTTAGTTCAACTTCAATGTCCGGCATGGGAAAGGTCTATACTGGCAACTCTCATCTGGTGAGCTCAGGGAGGAATGGGTCTTTCAGCTAAAAGTTACTGGTCTCTGAGGCACAAGTAATCACGACTGAATTATAGTGGTTCTGTGTAAACAGAGCAAAAAAGCCAAAATCAATAGCATACATGCTAGCTCCTTTAAATAGACCAAATTAGAGAAGAACCAGCTGAGAAAAATAAATTGGGAACTGCTTTAAACAGTTGTGCAAAAGCACGAGAGTCGAGGCAGAAGGCACACGGGTTTAAATCCCCCAGAAATTAGATATGGGAAGTGGGGAACGAGCACAAATTGGAAGCAGCCATTAAGGACGGTAAAACTGAAGAGGGGGAAAAAAAAAAAAAGGAATCAGCATGTGATAAGCAATGCAGAGTCTATGGTTTATAGAAAATTGACTTGGACAAGGAAGATAAAGACAGGAGAAGTCTCTGCCCCGGCCATCCCTCGCTGCAGCCCAGGGTCCCTGTTGCAGACCCCGCCACGTGGAAGGGACCGAAAGAGGTGGGAAGACGGAGCCAGGGAAGCCACATTTCTGTCAACGTTTGGGAAAAGGCAGATGACACAACCAGATGACAACGAAGTGCTTTCCATTCCAGAAGTGACAAGGAGGAGGGGTTTCTCAACCCCCATGCCGATAATTCAAACTAAAAAGCGTTAAAATAGCAGGCTCTCCTGAACACGAGCACTGATTTCTCCATTTGGCTCAGAAAGCTGGGGAAGCTCCAGGGGACTGGGAAAAGGCTTTATGTTGTGCCAATATGCAAAAACAAAAACAAAAAACCCCAGGCAAACAGGAGGCCTTGAGTAATTACAGACCTCTTCCCTCAAGCCGAGCCCAAGCAAAATAACAGAGCAACCGATATGGGGCTCATTAATAACGAAACCACAGATAATGTAATTAATGCCATGGTTTTGAAAAGAGTTGCTGTGTAACTAACTTGGTATCTTGCCTGAGGAGATTAAGAGTGTTTTGTTGACAAAGATAACAGTGTTGATGTAATGATCCTAGACTTCTGTAGGGCTTTTCAGTTAGTGCAGCTCGATACCATGGTCCAAAAACTCAGCTGACTTCCTAAATGGGAACCAGGTTAAAACCCAGCTCAGTCTACAGGAGCCCAGACAACCAGGGTAACGCGCTGCCCTAGTTTTCAGCTAGGTCAGGCTAGGTAAAACGTATTTCAAAGCTTAGCGTCTTCTCTCAAGAAACACGTTTTTGTTAATAGAAGCCTCTTCTATCCAAGAGGCAAAGGTACAATACGATTTACAAGCTCAAGATCAGAGAAAGACAATTTTAAACTATTTTTTTCCAGCACATTCTAACATCAAGCCCCTGCAAGAGGCTCGGTTATGGGAAAGTTGAAAATCAAGGCTGGAACCCTTGCAAAGCAAGCTGCACTGATTTAAAGGAGGAATAATTGCCAGGAAATCTTATGGGCTGCGGTCAGCAGTAGATCAGGTCAGACATAATTATACCATTGGATCTGCAGCATCCACAGCAGGAGTCTGGGGATGAGAAACCCCTCCTGGTGCTCAGCACAGCCTCCCTCCGCTCTGCACCGGCCCTTGCTTCCACAGAGGGGAGTTCAGAGGGCTGCAACCCTCAGCAGGCATCACCCTGTCCTTCTTCAGGTGCTTTGGGCCAGCAGTGCAGGGTCTGGTGTACAGGAGACATTTGCTCAACCAAAACAGGAATAGCTCAGCCCAGTGATCCCCCAACATCACTGCTTGGTGTAACCCAAGGCAGCAATACTTGCTCACAAGTTTCATATATGGCTCCCGGGTGCTGGATTTGAGAAGTCAATATGTTGTACGCCTAAATAATATACAAGATAAGTTGGTTTTGGAGGTCCAAGTGAGATGCCTCGCAAGTGCCCTGTTTCCACAGGGAGATGTTCAGGGCTCCTTGGTATCCTATCCCAGCAATCAGAAACTGGAGCAACCCAAGCTCAACACCCAGGGGCCAAATTCAGACTGGAAAGACTCGGAGGGACACCCCATGCTCCCTGCTGCGTTCTCAAAGAGCACGAGTGCCTCTCCTCCAACAGCCCTTTCCAAAGCAAAGCAAAAAAACCCCATTTTTGAGTGACCCTCGGGCAGAGAGCAGCCTTGCTGGTGGTTGCACGCAGGAGAAGTGGCTGCCCCAGGCACACGGCCACGGACCTGCAGCAGGACAGGAGACACTGGTGGGAAGCACAAAGTCCCATGAAGATGCTCAAGCTGACCAAGCCAAGCCCTTGCTGCAGTACTGCTGGCATACAGCAAGCCATAAAAGTCAGCAAGGGCACAAAAACTGAACCCAGGCAGAGGTCAGATCCTAAATGGTTGAAGAGTAGCTGTAATTCTCGCTAGAGGATGCCTCATGGCTTGGTTAGATGGAACAGCACTTTATTTCTTTGATATTGGGTGGTGGTTAAAAACCACTGTGGTTCAGATCAACACACTCTTTTCACTCCATTTATCGCACAGTGGATTTGAGGTGCAATACGTTATCCATAGACACTTTATCCTACCTGAAAATCCAGTTTCAGAGATCTTCAGATGGCTGAGTTTATCAGAGCTGACAGAAACGAGAACACTCATCTCAAGATAACGTCCGAGCGCCATGGAGACATTGCTGGGCTCGAGCTGTCAGACACACGTACCCCCCCAGCCTTTGCTACAAACCCACAGGGATAATTGGGATTAGTCTGGGTTATCCAAGGACCTGGCAGCCCCAAAGGCCAAGAGAACCAGTGGGGTGGAGAAGTGGCAGTTCCACCATGGGTACTTGTCTCTATCAGACAGGATGGACCAAGTGCAAGCAGTTTGTGACAGGTGTTTTGAAGACTGACATCCTGGGTATGGATGTCTCCCGAGTTACACAGGCTTCAGACTGCTCTGATTTTAAAGGAAGGATGCTCTGGTAGTACTTCGACATTAGGCAAAGATGCTAACAAAAAATCTCCATTAACTGCTGTCAAAAGTTATCTTTAAGATGGACCTTCCTCCTAGTTTAAGTAGAGCCAGCATTTCCTTTGACACACACAAAATATTGTTTCCCCCTCTTCTCTCCATATAAATTATCTCTAATCCTCAAGAGCACCACGTAGTGATTTGCTTTATTCAGCCGGGATGATTCTTGGTATGATCAAAAACTAGCAACAAAGTCTTGTAAAGTAAGACCTTTTATTCTGTATTCTGGATATTTAAAAACCTCAACAAAAAAAAAAAAAAAAAGAATTTTTAGTTAAAAAAACTCAGACTCTGTAACAAACAACAAAACCTCATAAAAAAATTAAAACCATTTTTTTTTTGCCATCCAGGTCATAATTACGTCCAAGCCCATTTTGCTCCGTGTTCCCTGCTGCCACTAAGCATTGCCCGACCCAGCAGAAAAACACACTCATGGATGGTACCACACAGGAGCATCTTCCCCCGCTCAAGCGTGTACAGAATTTGGAGCAGAGTCAAGAACTTGCCCAGCACGCTCTTTGCTTCCTTTGGCCTCCTGCTGCCTGGAAGCGTTTGTGAAGAATTACTTACAAGGAGCTGAGTGACACATGCCATAGCCATAAAGCCAGAACAGTGACACCAGCCTCACCCCACAATTTCCCTTTCCGGCTGGAGGACGGCCTGCAGCCTGCTTGGGGATCCCTCCCAGCCCATCACCGTGGAATCGGGCCACCCGCTAAGTGGAAAGACGCCACGCTGCAAAGTAAGACTCTCGCCAAGCTCGAACAGCAGAGTCCAGGCTGAAAACTTTAAATCCTTGCAGAAGTGCTCAGATACTTGTAAGAGAACCTACCTTGGGGTTGGTTTTAGCTGTGAAGCCCAAAGAGCATGGCCAAGCCATCCCCGCTGCCAGAACGCTGTATTTGTATGCACAGCCTTGGACTGCTCCTGCGCTGTTACTATTTAGGGAGCTAGCAGCACTTTTAGGATTGAATGAGACTGAAAAAGTCACTGCAACACCACTTCTGTTCAATAACTAATCTGAGCGTGAAAGAACAGACATGCCATGAACACATCAAGTGTTTTCACAGAGTTTTCACAGCATTTTTACAACAAGAAGAAATCTCAGAAGTATCTTGAACTGCCCAGATAATTAAACCTGTGAAATTTGGTCTCTTTGGACATCAGTGGGATTTAGGCTTTCCTTGACTTTCATTTGAATGGCTTTAGGATCCCAGGTTAAATTGCTTTGGAAAAAGCCATTCAGTTTAGTAATCAACTCCGCACTCTTGCTCATGGTCAGTACAGGCAGACAAAGAGAAGACAAAAGGAAGGAGAAGTGGCTCAATACCATCCGTGTCTCAAAGATTACTTAGAAATTACAATCTACCCCTCAAAAAACTAAAATCCACCAAAGAAGTTCACTGCAATTCAGGTATAATTTAGGCTGCCAGTAACAACCAACTAATCTATTGCCTTCATCCACTTACATCTTCCTCCGCCATCACCCTAGCCCTCCATTAATTATTTAGCTCTAATTGGCAATTAAGGAATTCACCGATTCACTAATTTACATCTCAATGAACAAAGGCACAGAAAGTGTAACTACAAAATATAGCTTTGGATCGTTCCTGCAGCGGAGCTGATCTGCTCCTCATTATTTTCAAACTGCAACGCGTTAGTAGCGCATTTTTTCTTTTAATAAATCCAAACGTCAAAGATCCCGAGGCGTCTCTGGTCCTGATTAAGCGCTCAAAAAAATAAACTTGTCCCAAATCCAGAATATTGTTAGTCTTCCCCTGCAGAACTATGAATTTCCCCACTTTCCTTATTACAGCAACGTCTCACCAGTTCACACCAGTGGCTGGGAGAACCGCTGCCAGCGAAGCCGGCTGGCGAACGAGCGTCGGATGGGAGAGCACGTCCCAAAGAGGATCCCATCAGGACTTGAGGACTAATTGCAAAGAGGTAGAGACCAACTTTCAGACGTGCTCGGGAGGGCTGATTTCGCCATCTCAGCTCATTATCATCATGACAAACCCAACCCGTAATCACCTTCACGGGCACACCAGCAGTACGTGAGCCTGCTGCTGCCATGGAGCCCCGATGAAACCCTGGGGCAGATGGGACAAACCCAGCTGCAAAAGGCCACTTGGCCATACGCGAAGCATGGTTTGCACCAAGGAGTTAGCAAGGGATAGCCAGATGGTTTAAGCCAGGCATGAGAGCAGACACTATCCCCAAACAGTTAACAGCAACGCCCGGCAGGGTGAGGGAAACATAGAAAGGAGCCCATACTGCTCAGCCACACACCAAAAAATATCTGAATTTACATTTGCTGGCAGTTTTCCCCTTCAGGATGTCTATTTGCATGAACTCAAACAACAAACCTTGGCTAGAAATCCCAAATAAAGCAGAAACATAAAGGACTTGCAGCTCGCCTCACTCGGAGCAGTCCCTCATCTCTCTGATACATGCCGAGGAGCTGGAGACAGGCTCCAAGCTCCAGCTGGGTGAGAGCAGCTCCAGTGAGGAGGAGACAGACCCCAGCCCCATGAGCACCAGTGGGACCTGACAGTAGCCACCCCTCTCCCACCGCCGGACTTCCCCGGGGAGCCGTGCCAAGGAAGCGTGATGCTCTGTAGCCCCCAGAATCACAACCACCTCCTCCCACTGCAGAGCTTCAGCTCTTCCAGAGCTTCAAGGTCAGGCTGGACGGGGCTTTGAGGAACCTGGTCTAGTGGCAAGTGTCCCTGCCCAGGGCAGGGGGGTGGAACTAGATGATCTCTAAGGTCCCTTCCCACCCAAACCATTCTATGATTCCCACCTCCTCAACGATGGTGAGCAGCAAGTCCTCCCCTGGCAGACATCATGTGGGCAGAAGCAGAAGACATCCAGCCTCCTGCTCTTTCTTGTACCATGCAGAGACCTGCCACCCTGCTAATCTCACCCTTTCCTTCCCTCCAAGCAAACCCAGCTGCAGCCAGGCTCGCCGGCAGATCCACAAACACCCCTGTGCACACAGTGGCCTGATCCATCTCATCACCACCTTCATCAAACCACCCCTCTTGACCTCAACACAACTGCACAAGAAGGTCACCTAAACTCTCCTTGGCCTCCACCAGCTCCGGGACCTGTCAAGTTACATTCAAACCATTAAAGAGAGACATTGCAATAAAGAAAATGATAACTAGTAGCCTTGCCTTGGTATTTTGGCCTTTTACCTGATTGTTCCTTAGAGCAACTTGTTCCCCCAGGAGACATTCTGGTGGTGAGACACACCAGAGGGACCCGCGGAGGGGTGTTCCCTGCACGTACCTCCTGCAGCAAGGCAGGGGAGTCATACCTGAGCAGATGAGTCCTGGATTTCATTGGTTTCTTTTCGCACCTAGAGAGTTGGAGAGAGAAAGAGGAAAAGTTATCACCGCCCAAGGACCTGCACGGACCATAGCATGTGCTTGTTGTTGGCTCCAGGACTGAAGAGCTCGCTGTCTCCCATGGCACGGGAAGCATCCAGGGAGCACACACTGGGAACCAGTCGTTCATAGCGACATGAGGGAATAGCTTTTGATTAAACCTCTCAAGTCTTTGGGTTGTTTTTGCAGTTTCTTTTGTTTCTGAAGCTAATCAGTCCTGAGGAGGGCCAGCAAGGGATGGGAACTGTTGTGACGTGGGGCAGAATTATCCCTTGGGTTACCACTTGCAGTCAACTTACTGGTTCTCCCTGCTGGGTAAGCCACTGGAGCCATTCAGGTGAGTGCTCCAGGCTTACAGAGTACAGGATAATGCAGATAGTAAGAGCAGGTTAAGAGAGGCACATCACCGTGCAGGCTTAGAGGACACATCTTCTAGCTTTTAAATCAGAGGTTTGTCCTTACTTCTTAGAGCTAGGGAGTGAGTCCAAATTATCTTGGAGTTACAGCCATTACTTAAGGGCTGTCAACTTGAGAAATGCCAGGTACCATGTTGGGGATGACCATGGCTTACACTTGCTGGGAACTCAGACACACCAATCTCCCTTAGAGCAGGCAGACAACCAGCATGACCTGCTCTGCGTTGCGTACTTGGCCTTCTCCGCATTTCCTCCCTGGCAAAGCCAGCTCCTACTTAATCCTGTATGATTCCGAAAATCCTCCTCTTAAAATAATAAATACAGAAACTGATGCAGCCCACCCTGGGGAATGAGGCAATTACTGCAGGGCTGCTCCGGGTGCAGGGAGAGGCAGCAGAACCAGCTGGGTGTCACCATGTCATCGCTCCCTGGGTGTGCTGGCACCGGGATCCCGCAGGAAGGACACCTTGGGCAGGACCCAGACAGGGCAGACGCCCCATCCCACACCCAGTTCCTGACACTGCCCTCTCCCAGCTCCTCACTAGACCATCAGAAAAGGGTATTACACATGGGAGGTTCATGCCAACTGCTGACATTAGGCACTTGCCTCTTTGGCAAGCCTTCTCCAGACTGCTACAAAGTCCTTCTAGATACCTGGCTTAGAGAGATGAGGTGTCTCCCTGGGCCAACTCCAGCTCCCAAGGAAAGCCTGGGTTCTTCATGTCTTTGAGGATTTACTATGTGATCTGGGTCTTTTAGCACAGACATATTTCTTAAACACTGTCATAAAAGTAAAATCCACAAAACTTCCATTTCCCAGCAATGCTGACAAAACAGAGGAGACAACCTTTGAAAGGATGTTGCACCAAAGGGTGCGATGCAGCAGCCTTGCTGGGAGCAAGCAAGAGTTTCAGAGTGATGTACAATTCACCCCCTCCCAAAAGCAAAGCTCCAGCTGCAGCATTACTCACCAGCTACTCAAAACTTTCCTGTGTTAAACACATGAGCACATATATGCACACACCCAGGCTTTCTTTGGCTCAGAAACTTTCCCTTTAACTCATTCTCCCTTTGCACCAAACCCATCTATGATTTGAAGGGAGGGTTTGGGTGGTGAAAGGACCACCACCCCACGTGCTGGCCACCATCACCTTCTTGCATCTCAACTCAAACTGGAGACCCAAGAACTTCCAAGACCGCATCAATGCCCTGGGTTGGTCCTTTCATTTGAATCGTGTTACGGCAGAGAGGACCTTGGGCCAGCAACCCCCAGATTTTCCAGCCGCCCTCAGCCACACCTCTGGCCAGGCTGGTGAAAGCTGCCATGGGGAACTGAAGCGGTTGAGGTTGAAGGAGCGTGTGCATGTTGAGTTGTAGCTGCGGCAGTGTTCGCTGGCAGCCGCTGGGTCTCCCATCACAAAGGTCAGTTGCTGTAGAGCACCCTGGGGAGGAAGAGACACAGAAACCATAGTTTACCCACATGCTTCCTCCAGAGGAGAGGGAAAGATCTGGGAGGGTGATGGTGTCTCCAGCCTTTCATAGCCAGAGACTTCTTTACAGGACAGTTTAGGCAATCAACATTCACTCCCCATCTTCAAGAGCTGGATGCAAAGATCCTGAGAATAAAGGCTAAGAGCCAGCAATGTGCAAGCTATTCTAGTTTTAAACAACAGTGAGGACGCAGGAGGTGCTAAGCACACTGCAGGATCAGGCTCTTGCTATTCACCTCCAGGAGACCATCCTCCCCTGGCCCAGCCCAAGCGGTGCCCCGGTGCAGGGCCAGTACCGAATGGGACCCCTCGAGGGGCTGACGACCGTGTGCCTGCACTTTGCAAAGGCTTGTGACTCCACCGTCACCTCCCCGCACTCCCAGCCCCTGCAGCTCCCGGCGAGGACTGATCGGCTGGGTGCTGGGCAGCAGCAGGGAGCTGCTCTCCTACTGCAAAGGCTCTGCTGAAAACAAGGTGCACAAGGAGAGAGACCCAAGGGAAAATATTCTGTACAGGAGAGGATTTACAAAGAAGGAAAGAACGAAGCACAAGATTGGACTCCCAGCACAGACCACCAGAGAGAGGAGGGAGGGAGGCAGATCTACAGAGATGCCTGTTTGTCCGCAGAAGGCAAAATATCAGCCCCCAAGGTTCTGCGCTTGTCAGAATCAAAACTGATTCAAAAAGGGCTTCCCTGCATTACTAGGCTGCCTTCACCTTTCCTTCATTAAGCTCAGGGCGACTGAAATAATTAGCTAGTAACATGGCATCACTGATGCTCAAGCAGCTTTTCTGCATGACAACTATCCAGAGGGAACGTCTGAGCCAGTTCCATCCACCCAGTGGTCCTCTGCTACCTCCCAGCAGCAGCAAATGCAGAGAGGGGCGCGTGTCCAAGCTGCCAGTTGACCTCTTCACTAAATGAAATCTTCCTCCCCAGGGTGGGGGTACAGCTGGGCAGCCCACCATAAACCAGGGACAAGGAGAGAGCTACCCCACAGAAATGGAGAAGAGCTTCAGATTGACAACACAAACCAGGGGTTGGTCTCAGAAATGCCAGTTGGACTTTTTCTGTAAGAGCTAGATCTGTCTGATGCCCTCAGTTTCTGTTTGAGGTTGACCATCAGATACATTTCAACACAAAGCCTGATAGCCTTTGAATTCATCAGGCATTTTAACAAGGCCGTCTCCTTTGACTTGCTGGGAATCCTTTGCTTGTAAATTCCTCAGAGCAGGGACTTTATCTTCAACACGTGCATGGGACAAGCTCCCCAACCAAATGCTTTGCAGGCTGACTGCACAGATGACTTCTGTACGTGGTACAGCCCATGGTCAACAAGAGTCAGTCTGTAAGCTAGAGGTCTCTACTGCTTACCTGACTGCTGGCACTTGTGTTGCCCTGACCCAAAAGGAAGCACTTTGCACAATTCAAAGCCTTTGCAAAGCTCCCCATCCGTGAAAATAAATAGTGTGTTTTAGGAAGAGAAGGCAACGGATTCCTTCAGAGGGAGTTGCAACCTCACTTCATGCAGCTAGAACCCACCTTGTCCTCAAATAAAGCCCTGCCAGCCTTGCCCAGCTCTCACCTTAAAGGGGATCTCGAAGGATTCAATCAGGCCTCCGATGATGATCAGCCCCTCAGTGTTCACTCCCATCCCGAAATAATTGGACCAGCTCACTCTGTCCACCAGCCGACAGTCCACGTGCAACTCCAGCCTCTCCAGGGAGATGCTGAGAGCAACTTGGTGCCAGCACCCATCGCCAAGAAAGGAAACTGGGAACCTGCGTGCCCCAGAGCGGGAAGGGAAGAGGCACAACATGAAACACAGGTCCTACACCTTATTCAGGTCTAGGCTTCACCCTTACCAGCTCCCAGGGTACTTCATGTATCCATCCTTAGTGCAGATGCAAAGGACAGTACTAGAGAAATTAAGTCTACCTTATTGTCAAAAGTAAGCACCATCACTTCTCTTCCAGCATGGGAATGCTATTTCTATCCAATGGATTTGGGCATGTCTACAACCAGTCGAGGTGTCTGGGACATTACTGGTATCTGTGTCTCTCCCCACTTGATTTATCCCCAGGTAGTTGAACCTTTTTGTTCTTTGCTTTGTTTTCCAGATCTGCATCATTTTGACAGGGTGGAGTTAGGCAGTGACTACCTCTACAGTCACACCAACAGGTCTGTGCCCAGATGGGGGGACATGACCTTGATTCAGCCGAGGTTGGGTCAGAGCAGCACTGCTCAAAGCCCATAGTGGGAAACCTTAACTCTGTCCTTGGGAGTAGAAAAGGAAGCATGAAAAGGCAGAAAAAAGTCACCTGAGCTGGAACTTACTCATAGTGTCTCCTCCTCGTGGTGACAAAGACCAAGGCGTAGGGGTTAATCCTGATCTGGAAGATCACTTGGCTCCGATGGCTAAGGATAGTCACTAGACTGGTGTCCTCCTTCAGCGAGTACCTGAGCTTCATCAGCACACTGAGCTCATCTGCAAACCTAGCAGAAAGAAGTGACTCGTGGCATTCTGCAGCAGCTGCTGTAGGACCATGAACTGCCCTCTTAAGACAAAAAAAACCCAAGTCGCAGCACAAATGATCTCAGTGAGAACAAAAAATAAAAAGCCAAGAGCAAACAGTCATTCAGGTTATAAAGTCAGGTACTCAAAAGAAGCAGCCAGGCCAAAATTAGCATTGCCCATATAATCTTAAAGCACTCCTCTCAGGTGCAATCTCAGCACGTGCTTATGTGGCCATGCATGATTTTTCATGGGGCTCCTGCCCTGCCCGCTGCTGAGACTGGACGTTAAACCTGTTACAAGGAGCACTTCAATGCTGCCTTCTCTCACCACGTCCAGCGTCCTTGTCCACAGCAAGATACAGCCCCATATGAGGTACAACAAAGGTCCAACCTGGTCAATGCCTCCACTGACCAGTGCCTGGGCATCAAGCAATGCTGAGGGATACAGCTGTGCTGTCTCTCCTGCTCTCTCCAGTTATGTGCTGGAGCAGAGAGGTCTTCCTGATGGGAACACCAAGAAAACACATTCCTGGAAATGGTCAGTCAAGCGCTGTGCCAATGTGTCTTCCCTGTACGCGACCAAGAACGACGGAAGAAAAAGAAGAAGCACTGAGCTCATAAGAGCACAGAGTGGACGTTTCATCTTCATGTCATTATGGAACAGGGTCTTACAGTAACCCCTCAAACCAACAAGCATGTGTGAGGTGATTCAGAGGACCACCACCCTACCCCCATTCCCCTGAAGGCTGCCTACCTGTCCCCAAACGCCTCCCTCGTGGGGATGTTGAGGGTGGCGTACTGCCCGATCTCCAGGATGCTGCAGTTGGCTTCGTCATAGCCAAAGGAAATATTGCTGAGGTCCTGCGCATGGGAAGTAATTTTGTCCAGCAAGTTCACTTCATCTGCATTGGGGGAGAAGAAAGAGATGCTCAGTAGCTGAGATACCTTCACTACAGGGCTCTGTTCTCTTTGTTCTTCCTATTAGACAACGGACAAAACGCCCAGGAAGAAGAGAATGCCACTTGGGGAAATTAAAATAATTCACAAATTCAGTAAACTTGGACCAAAACAAACATTCAGACAACCTCAGAAGCCACCAGCTGATATTTTTGAAACAGAATATGTGTTTTGAGGCCAGTGTCCCAAAGACATGAAGAGCCACTCCTACCCCACCAGCTGTGGTACCTTTATGACCATACAGTTGGGATCCTCAGGGCTGTAAAGCGGAGCCTGGGACACAAATGTCCTAAAACACACGTGCTGGATCATCTGGGTACAGAAAATCCTGCTCAGTCCTTTCCCAAGTTTCCTTGTTGAAGTTTGCCCAATTTCAATAAAGAATTGGACCAAGGAGCGGGATGAAGTTACCGTGTCCCTCACTGAGGCGGGTGTCCTGACCAGACCACAGGGACACTGCCCTCCGCCCAAAGCAGGGTTCATCGCTATGACAAGGTCAGGAGCTCCACAGGGAGCTGTGTATCGTGCAATACCCCTTTCCCAGCAGGCAAAAGGCTCTGCTGTGAACACGCAAGATGGTTTGAATTGGGTGAGAGCTCCTGGTCTGGGCTGTTTGGCACCATCACTTCAGTCTCACGAGGAGCTTTTAACTCCCTCGGTGAACAGAGACATTCCCTTTCCAAGTTCATTCTTTAACTAAAGAACTGTAAATAAACTCTTTAACTAAATGAACTACAGAAATACCTGAACAAAAATTTGTTTAAAACCACAAGGTTTCTTGTTCCTCTCCATTAGCAAAAAAAAAATAATAAATTGCAGACATCTGGCTCTACCCAGACACGCCGTTTCTACCTCTGAGACATCTACAACCAGGTCCCTCCTTTCTTGTCATCCCTTTATGCTGCTCGGCAGCGTCCCCACCTGCAAGGGATGGGCACGAGGGACAGACCCAGGGCAGAACCCCATGGGTCCAGCCTTACAGGAGAAGTCTGGATGACTCCGGACCCACGGCCCCTTTACTGGGAGGACCTGGACAATCCCGCTTGATGACTTGTCAACGGGAATCCAGCCAGTACCATCTGCACGAGCATCTGCCATCACTTGGGAGGCATCCAGCCTCTGCACTCACTCTAATTCCCACTGTCGATGAGGTGCGAGATTTATTTGAGGGCAGATGAACAGCCTCGGGCATGCTGCAGCCTGACAGGAGATATACACACCGTAGAGATCCGCTGCTCTGGAAAATAACAAGTCAATTGAGCAGAAAGCTGTTTTGATCCAGTCCAGACGCTAACGTAGCAGTCCTGCCACCTCCTCAGAAGATTTTGCAAGGGAAAGAGCCCCGTCCTGGGAAGGAGAGGAGGGAACGGGGTCCTGCAGGAGACACGGCCATTTGTGGTCACTTGGGATTTCACCTGATATTTCCCCAGCTCCCCACATGGTCACAGCATCGACATGTTCCCAGGCATCTCTCAGCTCTGCAACATGAATGTGCAACAGCCTTTGGCAGCAGGAACATTGCAGAAACGGTACGAAGCCAAACAGGGTGCAGGGCTGAGCCCCTCGGAGCCCTGAACAGTCAGAAACCCTGAAACGGTCCTGAGTGTATCAGTGTTGCAATTGGTGTGCATGCACAGCGTGGGGAATTAATCTGAGACCAAGCGCAGCTGACGGAGGGGGAAAAAAATATCAGGAATGTTTGTCCCTTCTCATTCCCAAGCAGTTTTGGGAGGCGATTTCCCAACTGCCGACACCAATGGATGTGCCAAGACCTGCGCGCTCCACGTCCAGGGACTGCAGCCCTCATCGCCCACCAGCTTTGCTGGTGATCACAGGCAGACAGGAGTGAATTCATGGATCCTCTCAGGTGCAGGGCCTTCCTCTACAAGCTGCAGCCGGGAACTTTGTACTAGAAATAACAAGCTTACATGGAAGATTTCCTGGGCAGGTACGGCCTTAACACATGACTTGGGCATTTGCTGAAAGTTAAAACCACGGTCCATGACAACCCGTGCACCCAGGGTTAAAGTTAAGAATGTGCTTGGTGCTTTCCTAAAGAAAGTAGCAGAGGCTCCTCTCCAGCGGCCTGAGAACTGGGGGCAGCGGGAGAGCAATCACAGGGGCAGGGCTACACCAGCAGCTTTAAACAGCCAGGGCTGGTGTTTGTCTCTGGACCCCTCACCTCCCGGGGAGGATTTAGTCATGTTCCCATCCCTAGGAACACCTCTCTACATGCTTCCACACACACTGGGAGCCACAGCCACCCCACAGCCCCTTCACGACATGGGCAGAGGATGATGCCAAACCTCTACTGGAGACACGCAAGGACACCCGAATGACAACAGGTCATTTCAAACCCCAGAGAGGTTTGAAACTCAAGCCCTGGCTGTCAGCTGCACAGTCATACCCTGGGGAGATCAGCCACTGCGAACACCACTCTCCTCCTCCCCCCGACTTCCCCCATAAGCCAAAAGAGAAATGTTGAAATAAATGATGTGCCTCTCCGACACCAGCCCTCACGCAGAGCTGGGGAAGCTGGAAAGCAGATGCCCTTCTCCCGCTTTACCAGCCCCAGACTGCAGCTCCTCCACACGCACTGCTTTTTCTTCCCCCTCCCTGTTCTCCAGAAGCAGCTTTCCATGTATTTATTTTAGCCACATCTGGCTAGTTTCTTGGGATAAACCAGTGGGGCCTCAGAAACGCCCAGGGCAGAAACCCATGCTGCAGGAGCCAGCGGAGGATCAGATGGGATCGATCGACCACAGACACTTTGAAGAGCATCTTCGCTGCAGTAGCTGCGGCTCACGGCACCACGCGTTCATCCTGGGGCAGGAGCTGATGCACAGCGAGGATGTTTATGATGCTGGATTTAGTGCTCAACCAGCCTCAACACCAAAGCTTTGCCTTGCAACGTCTCTCCAGGATTAGCCGAGGGTCAGCTCTCCATCCTGACACTGCTGGGGTTCTGGGTGTTACACGAACGTCACGGATTTACTTTCCATTTCAAAGCAGGTTTTATTTTCTCTCTTTGCCTTAACCTCCAGGAGCAGATGCGCTGCTTCTCAAGGACAGAGATTACCTGTGGAAGCAATTCTCAGCTGCAGGGTCTGAGTCACCAGCTACTGGAGGTGTGGGTCACAGCCTTTCTGGGAGCTGATTAATCTCAGGCAGGTGGATGCTGAGGATGTGGTGAGTGCAGCCGCTGCAGCAGCCAGCGTCAGGGATGGGACAGACCGAAGGTCTGATACAGTAATACTCTTTCCTTTACAAAAAATCATGTTTCCTCATGAGCTTTCAGCTTTCCTAGGGCTCAGGCGCCTTATTCCCACAAGCACTCACCCCACTGCCTTGCTTCACAGTCATCTCCTTCCAGCAGCCACCAGTGAGCAGCTCTGCTCACAAACGCTCTTTCTACCTCTGCTGAGCAACTTTCACCACCAGCACCTTCACTACCTCCACCCTGGAGGCACCCTGCAGAGGCAGGGCTCACACCAAGCTCTGCTCCCAGTGCTGCTCTGTTTGCAGTGGGCTCTGGACTTGGGTTCTTCCCTGCCCATCTTCAGAGGACCCAGGCAAGACTGCCCATGGTGAACATTCAGATGCCAACCCAACATCTTTGCTAGTCAACCTCAAACCAAAAGCCTGCAGAATGGCTCTTTCTATGCTGGAAAGGAGATTCCTGGAATTCAACGGCTGCTGCCAAATTCAGCTTGCCTCCGGGCTCCCAAAGCAGCGCAGGAATCTTCCCAGGCAGCCCAGTGCCAGGGAGACTTGTGCACGGGCCAACCTCAGCAAGGACAAGCACCGGCCAGTGGAGCCAGAGCCAAGAACGCAGCATCCCAGAGAAGTTAACCCATGGTCATCAGGGTGCCAGGCATGTTTTGGGAGAAATGCTCCAAGGATGGGGAGCACAGCAGGCAGCGGGAAGGGGGACACCTATAAAGAGCTATTAGAGATACAGCGTGGAGCCGTTGGATCACACCCCATGAACCCATTGCAGTGCTTGGTGTTGCGTCAGGAGGTCTCTGCCTCCAAGGGCTCAGAAACTGTACCAAGAGAAACAGCCAGACTGACCTGGTGCTGTAGGGCAGATGTCCCAGCAATGCTAAGCTCCGGCTAGAGGAGGAAACCAGCAGAGCCTTGCAAAGCTCAGCAAGAGAAGATGCATCCTCTGATTATCAGCAGTGTGTCCTGGACCACCATTACCTCCACTGCCTTGGTCTGAGCACACTGGTGCACTTTAAGAGATGCTTATTTAAAAAAACCGATGACTTCTTGTTTGTTTCCTTTGTAAAAAAGTTAAACAGTAAATCCGAAAAAAATTATGCATCCCTTTTTCAAAATGAAGTCGCTTAGAAAAACACACGGAAAGAGGGTTAAAGACTTTACCCCACCACTCTGAGAAGCTATAAACAAATTCCAGCTCAAATATTAAGCACACAAAAAGCACCACACTTCCAGGATAAAGGAGAAATGAAGGCAGAAGGGTCTGCATATGCCTCTGCCCTGTTTGGTGTTGAGGACATTGTCAAGGTACCTGCAGAAGCTCCATATTTTCAATATAGGGTTTTCCTGCCTTCATCAGTCTTTTGGCCCCACATTAAATTCCCAAGGAACAAGAGGAGAAACAGGAAAGACGGACAATGCCCTGCTCAGACTGGGGACCCAGAGGACAACGCCAAAGGTACATCCATCCTTTGAGAAGCAGGGTAGGCAGCCAGGGAACCTTGCAGAGAGGGATTTTGGTTCCCCTGCAAGGCCAGTTGGGAACACGCCTAGTGCGCAAGCACCCACCAGCCTGGGCAGGGGAGAGGGAAGGTGACAGGGAGCGCCAAGGGCCAGCTGCTCCCCAAGGGCTGGCGAGCCGAGGGACCCCAGTGCGGGCAGTGCCTTGCTAAGAGGCACAGTCCCAAGGGTGGCCGACACAACAGGCAGAGCCACCACTGGTGACAGGGTCTGCAGGCAGCCCCAGGTGAGGCCAGCCCATGAGCCAGGTTCAGGGTCCACCATGGAGCACAGTCAAGGGCAAAGGGCAACGTGGGCAGAAGCTGGTCTGCAAAAAAGGCTACGGTGTGGGTGCAAAGCCCATCCAAGAGACAGAGACAAAGACGGGAAAGGAGACAAACACACAATGGGTCCTACCAGGAGACAAGCTATATCCAACATAGGTCCATAGTCCATCCAGGAGGCAAAGCCAAAGGCAGGTCAAAAGGCAACCACTCTGCACCACAGCTCAGGGGAGAGCTGAGGACACAGGGCTGACCTTAAATGGGGCTCCTGGGATGAGGTTGTGAGTGGGGATCCCAGGTGAGGCTGGTCAGGGACATTAAGGGCCATTAAGGCCCATTAGAGCTCATTAGTGCTCTCAGGGACCAGGTAGGGTTCAGCAGTGGTTCTCAACCACCCCACCCCTGGGAATGCATCCCAGAGGAAGGTGTTCCTTGGGGGGGCACCTCAGGTTGCAGATACAGAAAAGCGACCATCAGTTCTTTCCTCTGGCTTGTACACACATGTGAAACTTATACTCAGCTTTACATTCTCCCCAAAGGAAGGAAATGAGGGAAAAAGGAATGATATTAAACAACATAAAACATAATTGGAGCCCTGGGAGAGCTTGTAACAGGGTCTGTCAGACTGAGTCACTTCCCCTGGACATGGCACTACTGGTTGGGACCTGAACTAACTGGGCTGGACAAGCCCAGAGGACAGCCCTGGTGCTTGCTGGCTGAGGAACGGAGCATATGACCTAACGGGTCTTTTCTCCCTCTAATTTCTGAGTGCCTTATGAAAATGTCCTGCCAGAAGTCTGCTCAGGATCACAGGCCATGCACTTCAAACCCTGAATTAGAGAGGCTTGTACATCACAGCTAGAATTTAATAATAAAGGCTCTCCACATTAAGCGATGGAAAAAAAGGACTTTATGCTGGGGCAAGGGTTTCCTGGCACCTCACACCACTGACACCACCACATTAGCACAGGCATGGTCGCAGCCAAGCATTCAAAAGGCAGCCCTCCCAAAACACAGATGCTCCTCCAGTCCCCTTTTGACAGCTCACATTCCTCCACCCTTTGCCTCTTGGAAGATGTCCTTGAGCTTGGAGGTTGTCCCTGACCTTCTCTGCACCAAAGGGACCCAAGATGGCAGCTTCATATTTGTTTGGACTTGGCTGATGACTCTGTACATTGGGTGGACGAGGTCAAGGACATCTCAGTAGTGTTGCGTTTGCAGGACATCAACCCTCCAGCAGCTCTTCCTGCTTCTCTTTCTATCCTAGCATTGCTTGTAACGTAAATAATGGCCACGGCAGCCATCCGTGTCACCTCCTGCGCCACGTTTGTTCCCTACTGTTCCCATTTCCCTTGTCACCTAATCATTTCTTTCTAAGGGCAACACCACAAGCCACACGAGACGAGGTTTAAGCCGAAGCGCACACAGCTTGCAGTGACGGACCCGCATTCAGAGGGGTATACAAGGGGATTTCAACCTTCGCCTCCCTGCTCCGGAGAGCAGAGATAATTTGGTTTTGACTCAGTGGCTGCAAGTTGAAGGGAACAGAGCCAAAGCAGGAAGAAAAAAGAAAAAAGCACATTTCTCACGGAGAACGTTGTACCTATTAGTGGAAGAGTGAATGCAACCACCCACCCACAGAGAGGACAGAAAATTTCAGGGAAGCGAAACCTTTTCAGAAGAAAGAGCTAGCCGTACACATTGTTTAGACAGGAAAAATCGTAGCACAGGCTTCTTTTCAAGCTCATTACGCAGATCTGCGGGCGTGCTGCCGCTCCTTTGTACGGGCCCAGCACGGGGGACTCCACCGGGATGGGGATGGGGCTTCTGGGGACAAAGCCTGGGGAGGAGGAAGGGCTGCTGGAAGTTGAGGATGACCCCGAATAAGGATACGCTGGCTACAAGAACAAGTAGGCCAAGTGGCAGAAAAAGAAGAGATCCTGCAAAAGAGCTTTCGGGAGAAGAGCAATGGGAGCAGGAAAGCAAAGAGTTTGAGTTGCTCAACCCACATCGGGGATGATGAAACCAGAGTGGCCACAGGAGCGGGGACGAGGGCTCGGCAGGCATTCCAGCCTTCAGCTTCACCATCCTCATCGGGTCTTCTCTCTGCAAATCCCAACTGCCCAAGCCGTGAGACAGTGTGAAAATCTCATCCCATTAACTGAAAGAGTCTGTTTCTTGCCCTCGTGGGGACAGGGAAAGGCTTTGCAAACATGGAGCAAATCAATATCCCGACAGTTGAGAAACGAGAGTCCAAAGACCCTTTTGAAGGAGGCGCTGGGAAGGGCTGGGAGGAAAGCTCACAACGGCTAGCTGCTCTGCACGATTTGGTGGCCTCACTTGGGTTGGTTCAGTTTTGGGTTTTTTTTAATAAGAAAACAAAAAAGAAGCCACTTCTAACCTTCCCAAGACACGTACTGAGAGATCCCGCAGAGCTCCTCAACCATCTCCTTCCTGAGCAACCAAGAGAGTTACCCTCAACCCAAAGCTCCTGGTCTCTAGGGAAATGCTCTGGGGTGCTCCACTTCACCCCAGCCTTGCACACCCCTCACCCCCCAGGCCACACACCCCCCTGGTGTGTCCCCTGTTCTCCATGTATCCTCCCCAGTTCCTCCTTTCTCTGCTCTGTGGATGCATGTCCTGTCCCCTGCTGGAGCACTGACAGCAAATACTCTTGGGTTGAGCTCAAACCCTCGCTTAACTCAAGCCAAACACTGTGGAACTGACATTTTATCTATATTCAGGGCTTAATAGGTTTAGCTAGAGGGGTATTTTAAAAGGGATTTCATTTAAACCTGTGCAAATCCCCGCACAGTCACTCTTCAATCTGTTCAAGTCTGCCTCACAGCAATTAAACTTAATTACTGAATTACAGTGAATCAGCATAAAACATATTTGAATTGGTCTACAACGGCTGTACAGAGGATTCTGTGGGAATAATTTAAAAACAACTAAAAAACATACCGGTAAAACTTGTGTGACACTGAGTGGGGACAAGTCCCAAAAACATTGGCCCTCGCTGCCACTAGTAAATAAGCTTTTCGTTGCTCCATTGTCAAAGCAAATTAATAGCAAATTCTGCAAACTTCACACTCCAGGGACTCGTTTCCAACAGCAGCTTTCCAAGACCCTCCCCCTCTGTTGTTTTGTTTTATAGGGCTGGAAGACACACACGTAAATACGCACAAAGCCACCGGAGAAAAGCAATGGTTGTGACAAACCTCCTCTGGGTGGGATGGCCAGCGCCGAGCAGGGACAACCCACGGCACAGCCAGAGTTTGTACCCCGGATTTTCTGCATCCTGTCGTGCTGATGGAGAGCACACACACGTTGGTGTGAACACACACACCCCCCAAGCTCCCGTGGCCAAGGCTTGTCTGGATTTGACAGACTTCAAGGTCAGGACCACAAGGAGGTCCCTCCAGCCCCCATCCCTGGCTCCAACAGCAGATGTTTGCAGGAGAGGAGAGGAAGAGGCAGGAATAGAGCGAGTCATTCCTGCTGTTCCCTCCCAGCTCCCTGCAGCGTCAGGGTTTGCCAAGCCAAAGGCAGTGTCCGTGTGCGCGGACATCGGCAGAGACTCCAGCTCAGGTCTCTCCTGTCCTGGGGAGCACTGGAGGGTTCTTCTGCTCAGCTGGCTGGGCTGCCCAAGAGATCCCTGGGCACACACCGCTTGCTTTCTCTCCCTTTTGCGCTTCCACGATGTTTTGTGAAGTCTCGAACTCCTCCTGGAGCAGAACGGGATGCATTTTTGAAATCTCAGGCACACGTTGTGGGGGTAGGAAAGCTGGCTGTGGCACGGCACAGCACACAAGCAGCCCCTTTGCAGGCCACGCTCTCCAAGCAGGGGTCGGAAGGGAAAGAGGTGGAAGGGTTTGGTTTAGCTCCTAACTCCCCTTCCTTCACCAAAAGGCAGGGGGATCAGCAAAATATACACCAGAAGCTACAAAACTGAAACCAAGAGGTAGAGGGGAGGAAGGCAGAAAGATTTCTTACAAAAGGAAATGCAATTCCAGAGTTTTGGAATGAAGCAGCAGTTTGATGGGAAATATCTACTTTTGAAATACCTCGGTTCCCTTCTTCTCCATTACAAGTTGATCTTCACAAATATTTCTCCAGCTTAACCTCCCATTGTCTTAGACAAGTTATTTTAACGTCTGGCAGAGGTTCAGCTCAGGCTATTATTTCAACAATGTTGAAAGTGTCTTGAGTAACAGGGGAAATGGTTGGGTTAGTATTATCTTCTGCTGCAGACATACACATCTGGGAGAGATTACAGCCTGAGAAAATAAAAATAAATATGTCCGGGGAGCCCATCCTGGGGATTCCTCTCCTTTCAGCAAATAAGGGCTTGGTGCACCCCAAAACCAAACCCTTCCTCCAAACTCCCCTGCTCCTGCTCCCTCCGCTAATCATGAATTGGTTCGTTTGGTTTAGGTTCAACAGAGATTTTAAACTGTACGTCATCCAAGGCCGAAAAACTGAAGCTTAAACCTGATAGCATTGGTGATGTGCAAGGCAAGCCAGATCTAAGGTGATACGCCCAGATGTTAGCCACCGGTGAAAGGCAATCAGAAAGGGTCTGATCGTGTGCCAGCAGCCATCTGTCACACCGCGAAAAAGCGCACGTTGGCTCCGCATCTCTGCGACTCCTGTTTTCCAAGTTATAATCAAAGTATCAAAAAACCTGCAGGAAAGTAGCAGCAGGAAAGCAGTGAAAGGTCCTTTTGTGCTTTCAGACCCAGGGGAGCTTATGTTCAACCACGGAGATGCCCTGTCGGGTTGGCCAACGGCACCCGCAAGCGCAGCTTCATTTCTGGTGATGGTCACAACTGGAGGGAGAAATAGCAAATCCGCCCAGCTGGCACAAAAAGGAGCCTCAGACCACACCGATGAGCATCCGCGCTCCATCCATGACAGCACAGGGCTGTAGACACACGTCCTTTTCAGCTGGGATCCCCGGGAAAAATGACAACTCAACACAATATATTTCTTTAAGCATCCAAACGAATGCTGCTTCATAACCTGCTCTGCTCAAGCGAATCTACCTCTGCAGCGGCTCACCCCGATGATTCAGCGTGTTGCCAGGTTTTCATTTCCATTTCTACACGATCGTGGGAAAATCGATTTTCCTTTTGTACAGGTGGAGAAATGAAGCAGAGATAACTTTGGGAAGCATCGTGAAGATACGTGTGTTGAGATAAGTAGGATGTACCTGTGCATATCCCAGCTGAAGGGAAGGATGGGAGAATTAGCTTGCCATGGAGCTCTTGCCTGTCTTCTCCTCTGCCCATCCTCCCTGCTCCCTCGAGACCTCATGTGCCAAGCGGGGATCTCTTACACACAACGCTGCAGCTTTTAACCCCAGCAGCCCTACAATTCAGTCCTCACACTGACCAAACTGACTGCTATTTTCGTCATTGCAGACAGAAAAATCAGACTGATTTTCCCTAACCCGGCTGATTTTTACTCTCAAACTCTGCTGCCGGCAGACCTGAGGGGCAGGAGTCTTCGTCAGAGAGGTGTAGGCAGAAGCACAACCTCCATGCGAGCAGAGATACCCAGGAAGAGTCTTCCCAATGCTTTCACCTTTCATGTGCTCATGGGTCCTCCGCAGAGATGCCTGCTCTGCACCTAACATCAATCACCAACAGTCGCAACCCTCTTCCTCTGCTGGGTCTCAGTGTCTTCATGACAAAAGTGTTTTATCAGTCTCCCTGCAGTGGCCCAGAAGACTAATTGGCTGGGGAAAGGCGAGGGAGTCAGATAGCTTAATTTTCCAAGCTTGATAAGAGCCGATGACTTCACTCAGGGAGAAATCACATAATGCAACTGTAAAGGTTCTGGGTCAGGTCAGGCTCGCCTAGGAAATACCTTGTTCTCGCTTCCCTGCAAGAGGAGCTGGAGGGAGGGCAAAGATCCTACCCAGAATTTGCCGTGCCCTTGGCCTCGTGCCGCGCAGTCCCAAGCAGTGGCTGCAGACGGCCCTCCAGCCCCATCACAGGAATACACACACATAGAATGGTTTGGGTTGGAAGGGACCCTAAAGATCACCTAGTCCCACCCACCCCTGCCCTGGGAAGGGACACCTCCCACCAGCCCAGGTTGCTCCAAGCCCCGTCCAGCCTGGCCTTGAACCCCTCCAGGGATGGGGCAGCCACAGCTGCTCTGGGCAACCTGGGCCAGGGCCTCACCACCCTCACAGCCAAGAATTTCTTCCTGAGATCTCATCTAAATCTCCCCTCTTCCAGTTTGAAGCCATTACCCCTCCTCCTATCACTACATGCCCTTGTAATGCTCCTTGCCGCGGAGCTGACAAACTCACTCAAACCTGTTTTGACTTGTAGGAATTCAGAGATTCAGGGGTGACAAGAGCTGCAAACTGCAGAGACTTGGCAACAAACTTCTCTGGGGTGAACACAAGGCTGCAGCGCTTGCGGTGGTAGATGGTCCCCCAGCCAGAAACCCCTCATGGGGCAGGAGGAGGACATCTGCATTCAAGCTGTGTTTCCAGCACGTCAGTCTACAGAGAAAACCTCGAAACCATCACCCCGGAGTACTCAATGGTCCTGGAAGCAGAGGGCAAACATGACTGTTGCATCCACGAAGCTGGATACACACCAACGCTGCGGGCTTTGGAGAGAAGCTGGCACTCAGGGAAGAGAGTTTGAGGGCAAAAGCCAGGGGACAGGCTGGGGACATGGGGCCGGGCACAAGGCTGGCAGGGAGATGTTCCCGTGCTGTGCCAAGCACGGCGGGCAGAGCGCCAGGGCCCCAGCCACGTTCGGGCTCCCGGGCACAGTCTGCCGCCTGCCAGGCTCCTCCAGCCGCCTGCCTGGCAGCGATGGGACCAGGGATGCTCCAGAGGAGCTCGGTGGAGGCTCGAGGTCCCGACTGCTGGCAAAGGCAACTCCTGTCTGTTTTTTCTCAAAAGCCTGGGGAGAGTCTCTATTGCACAAGTGTCTGGCAAACCTCTTACCTCTGTCCAAACCCATCCTAACTCGGGGCAACTCCTTCCTAGCCATGCCTTCATTTTGCAAGGCCAATTTTCCCCTTGAAAAGAATAGCTACAGGTCAGCGCATGGTTTACCTCAGCTAAAATACAGCCACTTCATGCTGCAGTTAATCACTGCGGAGGTGCTGGCACTGCCTGCAAAGCAGGAAGGGTCCCAACCTGAGGGAGAGGTGACAGACGGACGCTGCTCCCGTGAGCAGCTGTGGGGCCTGGACCTGCCCGAGCCGAGCTTTGCCATTGAACCTCTCAAGCTCCTCTGCCAGCTCCTCTTACTCAGCGTATGACTAATACCCGGACCAAAATTAGTACCAGTGCACTTAATTAAAGGGAAGGTTTCCCACCGCAGGCAGGCACGGTGCTTTGCAGGGATCTGTTTCTGCTTCCTTCACTTTTAGATGTGCTGTTGCAAGGGTCAGTGCTCAGGATCTGACCTGGTGTTAAAATTCATTTGATCGGGAACAATGTTCTGGAGGTTATATGTAGCTACCACGCACCGTCTGCCCCGGGGGATCTGCAGAAACAGAGAAGGAATAAGAGAGAGAAAGAAGCGCAAGAGCCTCATGCACCAGCAACAGCCCAGCCTGGGGCAGAGCTGAGCAGGCGCAGCAGCTCCGACCTTCCCCTCATGCTCCCTTCAACACAGCTCACAAGAATAAAGAAAAAATTAAAAATGAGTGTTTCCCAGACTAACAAGCTGACATTTCACAGCCAAAAAGCACTGGGATTTTCACCTCGGGCAAAACATGTGCGCGTTTGTGATTCATTCCGCGCTCGCGACTGCCAATTTTCCTGCACAAACTATTGAATTGTTGCGGTTTCAACCTTTACTCAACTGCTGAATGCTCCTCTGAGGTCTTTATGCTCGGCATTTTGCAGAGTTACTCACCTCCCACCTCTCCCCCGCCACTGGCGCTTTTACATCCAAAGTATCTGTGGGTGCCTACGAGCTTTCATGTTTCAGGGCAACCTGCTCGATGCCACGAGCTGCTGCTTTCCCAGGCACTGGGGCCAGGGGACCCGAGACCCACCTCCCCCCAAAGCAAAAAGATGCCCTCTTCTTGTAAAGTCGCATTTCACCAAAGCCTCATGGGTCAGGTACAGCCCGTAATTCTTGAACCGCAGCTCAGAAAGCTCCGGGCAAATAAACTTAAACCAGGATTTCCTCCATGTGGAGAGAAGCTGCCAAACCCCCAGACTGTGCTGGAGGCATGTCTTTACCACCCCCCAGGAGGGGCTGACCCCCTCAGCGCTCCCTTGGCAGACCTTCACCCGCCACCGCTCCCCCATGTCCCCAGGCTGAGCCCTGGCTCGCCGTGGCCGGGTCCCGGGCAGAGGGGGCTCTGCAGGTGGCAAGCTTGGGCGAGGATGGGCACAGATGCTCTATGGGGACTGAAGAAGCCTCCTGCAACTTCATTTATGGATGAGGTCCCCATCCTCAGCATATGGGCATGGGTCAACTTCTACTATGATGGGCCTTTACAGAAAAGCCTGTTGCTGGATCACAGAACAGTCTGAGTTGGAAAGGACCTTAAAGATCATCTAGTTCCAACCCCCTGCCCTGGGCAGGGACACCTCCCACCAGACCAGGTCAAAGCCCCATCCAACCCGGCCTTGAGCACCTCCAGGGATGTGGAGATCTCCACCCCTGTTTTCTCCCCAGGGTTCAAAACCCTTGTAAAAAGCATCCTGCCCAAAGGCTAGTTTGTGCCCACTCCTGTATCGTCCACCCCTAAGGCTGCGCTGGAGCATCCTACCCACTCATAATCACTTCCCAGCTCAAACTAAGTTTTCCTTTCTCTCTATTTCTTTTCTAACCTAGAGAATTTCCCAGGGAGAAAAACCAGAGTTTTTTATAGAACCATAGAATTGCCCAGGTTGGAAGGGACCTTTCAGATCATCGAGTCCAGCCATCAACCTAACTCTGACAAAACCCGTCACTAAAGCATATCTCTAAGCACTATGTCTGCCCGTCTGTTAAATACCCCCAGGGCAGAAGAACCCAGGGGAAAATCCCTTTTCTCCCACCAAAAAACAGTTTTCAAGCCTTTATTATTCATCCCAAGTAAAGCAGAGAAAGGCAGAGGTCACACACGCTCACTCATGCTGCTGCCTCTGCACAGCCCACCTCAGGTAATAGTGCAGATTTTGGGAGACCCCCAGACACAGAGTCAACAAGTCTCATTTTAACAGCAGGGGTGTATCTGCCTTGCAAAAAAAAAAAAAAAAAAGTGCTTTTCATTCCTCCTGCCGCCTTTGAGTGGGGGAAAACACATTCGTTAGAGATGCACCACTTCACTGAACAGACGACAGTGAGAAAACACCGGATCGGGGATGTGGGGGAGGTCTCAGGGTTAAATGAAATTGCTGGGAAAAAAAATCGGTGTCAAAACAGAAAACTTTCACAATATTTAAGAAAAAAAAAAAAAAAAGAAAGAAAATGAGTCATTTTGAGTCAGCCTAGAAATGAAGGGTTTCATCTTTGTCTGCGGATGAGTTACCTCTTTCTTATTTTCTTTTATTCAGTGCAAGTTAACTTCACTTAACTGAAACAGAGACAGCTGTTTTGAAGCTGAAAGTGAAATTTTGGTTTTAAAACACTGAGATGTCAGGATATTTCCAAAAACCAAACCAAAACCAAACCAACAACAACAAAAAAAAACACTCAAAACCTTTCTTTGCAAAACACAGGAAAACTGTTTTAATGGCTTTGAATTTCACTCCCGCTTCCTGATTTGAAATTATTCACCCGACTAGACCCAGTTTCACAAGCCCTGCTCCACCACCCCCTTCTCACCACACGTGTCAGGTCACCGAGAGACACCTCTCTACTACCAGCTCAGCTTCAGGTTCCACCAAGTCCATCGAGGTCCCTCAAAGCGGATGCCCAAGCCCATCCTCCCTCAGCTTCACTCTTCCTCTACCTTGAAGCAGCCAACCTGAAGAACATCTCCAAGTATATTTTTCCTCCGTGTAGACGTATCTTCTGTTTTTGTGTCTCAGCACCATGCCTGATAACCTCTGTGGCACACACTTTGCCACATCTCTATTCCACCTCACTTGCGCTTCACCTTCGGTACAACATACTCTGGAGCGGTCAAGAGGATCACTCAAACCACCATCTTTGTAGACACACACAGGTTGGAAGACACCAGAACTCCTCTAGTATGAGCTTTACCCATAACCCACCCTGGTATCTCGCCAGCTTCACAGAAGCGAGCATTATACCACTGCCCTGCAACATCTGTCTAACGACTAAAAAGAAGAAAAGCTAGACTCATGAGCTAACTTCCCAGACTGAAAAAGAAAGGTTCGCTAAACTAAAACAATATATCACATGCTGCTCCAAAATTGCCAGGAATTATTTTTTAAGCCGTATACTGTATCCAGTATCACAAGGGGAGAAATCCTTCTGGTGAAAGGTTTCAAGCTTTCTCTTTGCGAGACATTAAAACATTCCCAGCTTGTGAAAAGCAATCCTTGCCACCTGGTCTTGCATCTTACCGCCAGCAAGTGAGATAGCCATGATAAACTGCAGATCAGGGAGGTTGACACAGTTCCTGGCAGTGACCCTCCAAAGGGTCTGGGCTTTGCAAGCTGCTGAAGAGATGCCCATCCTCAGGAACCTGGAGCTAGCAGCAGTGAAGCTCAAGGTCTCACCCAATACGGACCAGCCTCTGTGGGAAAACTGGGAGCAGGGTGGGAGGGAAAAGCTTTATTGCTGGAACGGGGCTGGTCAGGGCAGCCTGCTGGAGCCATCTACACTGGCACGTCTATCAGGGCACCATGTGGAGGAGCTGGAGTGGCAGGACACCCGCACAGCATCCCTGTGGGACAGGCAAACCCCTCCGCCTTCCCACAGCTCCTGGGCTGGGAAGGTCAGTGGCAACGTCCAGCACCCACGGCTGACTCGGGAAAGGCAACCCCTGGTTCCTAACCCTGGGCTCCACCACTTCTTCTTCCCAGGCATGTGCTGAGGAAGCCCAGGTCTCCCCAGAACAGACATCTGAGCAGCCAAAGCATCTGACAACAGCCTTTGCAGAGAGCACGGTCCCAAGGGAGGAGCGGATTTAAGAAAGTGGGACCACCCCCCCCGGACCTAAATCTCCTACATTTCCAAAATCTCTCTGCACATCTGACTTGTGAGCTCCTTAGACATGGACAAGCCCCTGCCACAGCTCGGCTCTGCTCCTCCAGGCTCTTCCAAAAAAATCCCTAATAAGGAGCAACTCTACAAAGGTACAACAAATACTCCTCCGAGGCTGGTACAGCGCAGACACCATGGGATGGCTGCTCTTGCTCTCCACACCTGTATTTCCTAAGGGCAGAGAACATTACTTTCCTGTCTAACTCCAGCAATACCTGCTAGATTTATTCACCGAGCAGCGTTGGATTGCTGTGAGCACAGCTCTCGCGGGGCTCCTCCAAACTAAGCGGGGCGAGTTTGTTTTCAAGTCATCAGATGAAATGTCCTAGAGATCGCTGCGGCAGGCTCTCACGCTGGGCTCGCAGCAGCCCTTCCAGCTTTTGCAGCCCACTTCAGCGCTCCGTCAGCAGCAGGAACACGTGAAGAAGTGACTTTCCTTCCTTTATTTTTTTTTTTTTTTTTTTTCCTCTCTCCAAACTCTCTAGTTTGGAAGCGAAGCAAAGAAAAAAATAATGTAAAAAAGTGGAATTGGCTTGAACTGCTGTACCTTTCCCAGCAAACCTCCAGCAAAATGAATACTTTAAGGAATCAGCTCAGCCCTAAATACGTAATTATATTCCTTCACTATAAAATCTGAAAAACATAGTGACAAATCACACGCCTACAAAGTCAACGGAGACATTCCCTCCCTGCCACAGCCCAGGGACCAGGACACTGCCTTAAGGTGTGGGACATCCAGGGTCAAACACCTCTCCTCCCTAAAATATTTGATTCCTACATTTCAAGAGCTTGCCCTACCCTCCCGTCATCACTGCCTTAAGGTATGGCGAGACGGACTGAATACAGCTACGGCTGCACGGTGAAATGCAGTCAGTACCGGCAAGAGCTGGGCTGTCACTGGAGAAGGGACTGGCCAGTGCTGGGCAGCTCTGGGGACGCTAAACCCTCCTGGAGAAGGAGCAACGGGCAGTTACTTTTCTACAGCAAACCACAGAGGAAGGGCACGGGGAAGGAGACATGACCTGGTCGAGTTTTAGGGAGCCCCACATCGTGGTGTTCAGCAGCAGACTGTCGATCAAGGTAAAGAGGAGCCCCGGGGTGTGGGGGTCCTTGAGGAGCTGCAGATGAAGCTTTGCTCAGCTCGACTGCAGAAGGAGCTACAAAAGCGACAAATCCAGGGCATCGCTTCAAACGTAACAGCAGCCATCACCCGGAGATGTCAGTAATCTCCTGATTATTGCACCGCGCTTTGAACAAGCAGTTCTTCTGCTGTCTTTGATATGGCAACTGTTGATGTTACAGGCTTCAAAAAAGACAACTATTCTCCTACATGCCTAACCCACTTTCAGGTTTGAGATAAGAAAAATCTACTCATTTATCTAAGCAGAGCAACATGAATGCCTCTATGCTGTGGAAAACCTTGATGCCCATCCCTTTCTCCTTGGCAGTCAACTCTCTTACACAGGCAGGGGTGTAAAGCAGCGGTAATCATAGAATCCTCTAGGTTGGAAGGGACCTTTCAGGTCATCGCGTCCAACCATCAACCTGACACTGCCCAAACCACCACTACCCCATGTCCCTCAGCACCACGTCTGCCCGGCTTTTAAGTCCCTCCAGGGATGGCGACTCCACCACTGCCCTGGGCAGCCTGTTCCAAGGCTTGGTAACCCTTTTGGTGAAAAAATTTTTCCTAATATCCATCCTAAACGTCCCCTGGCGCAACTTGAGGCCGTTTCCTCACGTCCTATCGCCTGTTCCTTGGGAGAAGAGACCAACCCCCACCTCTCCACATCCTCCTTTCAGGCACCTGATGGACCAAGACCTCACCATGCACAACTCCATCAAATAGAGGGGCCTTCTTCAGGCTGCATACGAGCCAGGGCTTGAACTGCATTAACTCCTGCTCTCTGCAGCAATGTTTGTGCACTGATATAAGAAAGAGAGAAAGAATAAATAAAATAAAATAAATTAAAAAAAAGAGGAATAATTAATAGGAGTGGGCTGGTTCCTGGTTCGCTCAAGCCCTCTCCAAGCAGGGAGGAAGGGGTGAGGACAGTCCCACACCGGTTTTGCACATCACCCAGGCTCTGGATGTTTTATCAGGCCATTTATCTCTGTTACTTCCAGTCCTATTCTGTTTCCAATCAGCATCCCCTACCCGCCTTGCCTGGGCCCCGTGAGATTCCCAGTAAAAGCCTGAAAGGAATATAAAAATGAAAAAAAAAACACATTCAGGGAGATTAAAGAAGGGAAAAGGCAACTGTGTGCTGTGAAAAGAAGCAGGGTTCATTTTCTCAGATCTCGCCGGGTGAGGAGAGCCCAGGGGAGCTGGGACGGGGCTCCCCACGGCCAGCACCGGCCTGGAGGGCACCGCGATGCTGCAGCCAGGCTCGAGCCAAGGGGTCACCCCACTGCCCAGGGAGACGTGCGTGTGGGCACCAAGATGATGAGGGGACTGGAACACCTCTCTTATGAAGAAAGGCTGAGGGACTTGGGTCTCTTCAGTCTGGAAAAAAGACGACTGAGGGGGGACCTTATCAACACTTATAAATACTGACAGGGGGGGTGTCAGGAGGATGGGGCCAGGCTCTTTTCAATGGTGCCCGGCGACCGGACAAGGGGTAATGGGCACAAACTTGAGCATAGGAAGTTCCACCTAAACACAAGGCGGAAATTCTTTCCTGTGAGGGTGGCAGAGCCCTGGCACAGGCTGCCCAGAGAGGTGGGGGAGTCTCCGTCTCTGGAGACATCCCAAACCCGCCTGGACGCGTTCCTGTGCCACCTGCTCTGGGTGACCCTGCTCTGGCAGGGGGTTGGACTGGGTGATCTCCAGAGGTCCCTTCCAACCCCAACCAGTCTGTGATTCTGTGTGCTGCACGTGTGCTCCACAAAGCACAGAGCGCTCCTACAAGCCAGAGCACGTCTGCCACCGCACCGTGAGTCACCCTCGCAGGCGGGAGGGAGCCCCGGGGCCTCTCTGTCATTTAAGATTCACAAGTCGGGAGCAAATCTTAAAGCCGATAACGAGAAGCTGCTTGAAAATTAGCTCTGCCATCCTTGCACCTCTCTAAAGACATGAGAGTGCAGCGAGGACCTCCACGCTTCCTATCGCCTTCAGAGGGGATGGCTGAAAAGGGCTCCCTTGGGACAACGTTAGTCCATACTCTACCGAGCTGCAGCAGAGACGTGTTCACAACGTGCTTCTGCAAACTGTTTCTGAAGGGGGGAAATAAACACAGCAAATAATAAAAGACAACGCACAAGTTATTTTAATTAGGATCAGGAAGGCATTTCAGGGTGAACGCCCCAACCCTCCCCACTTACTGTGCTTTAGCTTACACTGCAGAGCGGTCTTGGACTGCACAAACGATGCCTTTCTGATGTCTAAGCCAGAAGAAGTGCTGTGGAGGACATTTAATGTTCTCCCACATGGAGAGTGTCCTGTGGGATACTCCAGCCCAGTCCAAGGTAAAAAGCACAGAGCCCGTCTAGAGTGGACACAGGGGCCTTGGACCTGCTGCTCTGCGGATCTGCTCTTGGTAGAGCGCACAACTTGCTGACGCAGACAAAGACTTAATGCTCCAACTGCTGGACTCATAAGCAGCTCTGAATCTCTCTTTAATTAACCTTCCGGAGCCTCACAGCTATAGAGAAAAGCTTGGAAAACTTGACTGCTAATGGTTCAAGCATGAAAAGTTGAATGCAAAGGTTCAGAGGTGATTTTTACTTATTCTTTTCAAACTTCATGTTATTTTTTTAATCCAAGAGTTTATTATCCCATGCGGAAAACCATCCGGTCCGTCTCCACCCCCAGGATGAAGCCGTTGCCCATCTCCCACATCCCAGCCCTGATGAAAGCTTCCATCTCCCCACAATACTATGACCAGGTTGGTCTGACCAGCCCCACAGTAGAGCCCATGCTGGTCTCTGCTCGCTCCTGCCCAGCCCCAAGACCTTCTCTCTGACAGCAGCAAATGCACCCACAGGTTGGCCCCACGGATGCAAGATGTGGCAACTCACACCTGCAGTGAACCATCCTAGAGAGAAATACATCGCCTTCCCCTGCAGAGATACCTCCAGAGAGTGGTTCTGGGTGAGGAACAGCCCTGGGGAGACCCCCCAGCTCACAGCAATTGCTGAGATCACGATCCAACCTCTCCCTGACCAAAGCACTGCCGCCGCCTCACCGCTTCCATGCTACAAAGTGCAGGGATGCCTCAGCTCCTAGCTGCCAGCACTGGCCATGGGAAGCATCTCATGGACCTCCTGGTTCCATGGATGGATGAATCAGCCCCAACACCCCAGAACCACCCATGGAAGAGCAAGAATCTCTCTCCCCCTTCCCCCTGCATTGGCAGGAGAGGATCAAGCCACGGCCAGGGGACGAGACATCTGGGTATTTTTGGGTTGGTCTGAAGCTCAGACAACACAACATCGTGGCTGCTGGAGGCATCAGGAAGGGATTAACCAGAACTAGCTGGTTCCCTCTTCAAAATGGCCCCTAAAACAAGCTCCCATTGAGCTGTTTGGGAGCCAGGAGTACACAAGAACCAAGAGGAGATCTGGCTCGGTCTTCACAGGCTGGAGTCATTTTGGATCACTCCTTGCCCTGTGGTGGTCAAACCCTTGATAACTTCCAACGCAGCCACCAGACCCTTTCACTGGAGGAAGCTTTTCCTGAGCAACATGATGCACAAGCCATCCCTCTTCTTGGGGATCACTTCCAGAGGGAGGGTGTCCCCACCACCAGCCACCACGCCAGGAGTAGGCACCACTCCAGGGATGGAGCACAAACATGTCCCAGATGGGCGAGCAGGGCAAGGGAGCCCAGAGACAAGCCACAGCCTGTGTAAGATCCCTGCAGCTCCACCAGCCCCTCCAAGCAGCCAGGCAGCACATGCCTGCCAGATGCTTCACATTTTGGGAGGAGGGGAGGAGAGGTTCAGAGGTCAAGGTCACAAGCGATGCCTGACTCCGTTCTTTGTGAAGGGGCCGTGCAGGGGGAGAGGGAGCCGGGAGGAAATACCAGCCTGTGTGTATAAAAACCATCCAGGGTGGGACTCACGGTCACGTTTGCACATGTTTGGCTCAGGAGAGGCAGGAAGCTGCAAGGCAAGGGGGTCCCTCGGCTGAAGTGAAGGGCTGGGGAGGAGACAGAGCAGCACAACATGCTGGGTCAGACGGGGATTCTCCTTCCTGCAGTGCTTTAATGCCTCTGAGAGAGCCACAACTGCCCAGTTTGGTCTCAGCCTCCAGCTATCTATGTTCCTCCTCTCCTCCTTCCCTTCTTTGTGGGAATTAAATGCTGCGTTGGGAGTTGCAATTCCCACATCGACAAGGCTTGGAGCTCCCTCCATCCCCTGGGACCTCCTGGAGTGTGTCAGCCCTGTCTCCTCTTCCCCTTTGCCCGTTGGAGTATCAGTTGGCTCCTTGTACTTGAAAGGAGAAAGCTGCAGTCTGACGTAACCCCAGACACTTCTTTCCAAGGCTCAAGACCAAATTAAACTAAACCAGACTGCACATATCAGAAATAACAGCCCAGACACAAAGGAACAGTTTTGGAAATGCCACTCGTGTCTCCGCAGGAAAACCGTCACCCAGCAGCGGTCATGTCCAGGTGGCCCTTTCGGTGGCTTGGATCTAGATGGACCTGCTTCGAGCAGGGCCTGCACTCCACGAGCTCCAGAAGTCTCTTCCAACGTGAATTACGCTATAACAATCTCCCACTCCTGGATGTGGGGGATGCACCTCCCCTACACCTCCTGCCGCTGCATGCGATGTTAAACAGACTCGCAATATCTCAACAGCCATAAAACTTGATTTCTCACCAGCCTGGCTCTTCCAGAGAGCAGCAAGCAACTGCCCCAGTAACACCAGTAGTGCATCTGGGGCACAGTCGCATCCTGCCCACTCAGAACCACAACTGCCTTATATATTTAAGACAGAAAAATATAAAATCTAAATCATTAAACCACAAGAACCAAAAATATGACTTCTAAGCACTGCCTTCTAAAGCAAGTGTGCCTGGGATAAACTGTGAGGCACAGCATTTTTGCTGTTTTCATTTAATTTTGGGTCACTTTTGCTCAATCAGCATCAATCAAACGGTACAAGACTGATCACTGAGCGTGGGATCCGCTCCTATTTATGCATTTTCAAGCCAGAAAAAAAACCCAAAACCACTGTGATCTGGTGTCCCACAGAGAATATGCCAAAGGAGATCGCCATCTTAATTCCTACTTTAAGACCAACAGCTGTGGCTGAATTTGGAAAAACATCTTTCCCTTCAGGAAAAACATCTCATCTGGATTTGAAGTCCTCCCAGCAACTGAAACTCTACCACAACCCAACCTTGAGGTAGGCCAGCAGCGAATTAAATAATATATACAATCAACATATGGGTTGTTACAGCTAACGTGGGAGGTTACAATTAAAACCAGCAGAGCTACGGAGGAAAATTAGCAGCACTTTTACTGCAGAAGGCATAGGATTCCCAAAAGTCCACTCATTTGGAGAGGAAAAGCGTGAGTGAGGCATTAGAAAATGAACCCATTAATAAGTATTCAGAAAACCGCTCATGCTGGGCAGGCGCCTGATCTCCTCCTTAGAAAGACCCACCAGAAGAAGTTTTTGCTCAAAGCGCATTTAGCAGCTGAAAGGCTTACCCTGCAAAGGAGGGAGCTATCGTGGCCCTCCGCCATTAAAGCATGGACGTGGTTTTGCCAGACCTGCCTGGTCCCAGCAGGGTGACTTTTGCTTCCCGCAGCCAGAGGCGCACAGGGACCTGGGCACCGCTTTGGTTCCTCCTCAGTGCGCCGGGGCAAGCGGCTCTTCCCAGGGATGGGAGCAGGTCGGGGGTGGGCAGCCAGCCCGAGAGCCCCCACCTTTCATCCCAAGCCAGCCCAAGGGAGCAGGAGCAACGGCTGAACCACCAGGCAATCAGAGAATGGTTTGGGTTGGAAGGGACCTTAAAGATCATCCAGTTCCTGCCATGGGCAGGGACACCTCCCACTAGACCAGGTCGCTCCAAGCCCCATCCAACCCGGCCTTGAAGGACCGCATCCGACTTACAGCCATCGAAGCCCTGAGGGATTTGATGCCGAGGGCTGGTGTAAACTGTATGGCAACTAGAAAGCACCTGGCTGTGACCTGCGGCTTGGGGCGATTAAACACACACTCACCCTCACGCATTTCCCACTGGCAAGGGGGATGGAGCACTGTCCTCCTCTGCACCAGCCCCAGGAGCGGGTCAGAGGCAACTGGGACCTGCCCTGGCTTTTGTCCCTGCAATGCATCCATCCCCTCAACGGAGCACATCAGCAAAAAGGCTAGGGGCAATTTCCCGCTGCCTTTTTTTGCTGCCTATGGAGCATGGGGGGGCTCAGCACGGGACCTGCAATCTGCCCCAGGCTGAAGTCTTGCTCAAACACTCCCGTGTGAGGAACTCGGGTCCTTCTCTCCTCCCAAATGAGTACAAAACCTCACAGTTATTAACATGAAACAGGAACAAATTGTGCAATTTCTCATTTAGGTTGTGGTAGGGAGCCCTGGGCTCGGTTGCCCAGGTTTGTTGTTGAGGCTGCAAGGCAGAAACATGGGATTTCTGAAATGAAAACAAACCATTTCACACGCTGCCAGGAACGAAGGTCCCTTCCCCACTCGCCCTGCCCTGGAAGAAAGCTGTTCTTTGAGTCAACTCAAACTCTAGGGACAGCGTGTGCAGCCACTGGTTTTCTCTCTTTCTCCCTCTTTCTTTGCAGCTCACTTTCGACCCCGCGTCCTCGAGTCACTGGCCAGGGCGAGGAGGACCATTGGCACGATGGAGACTCCGTCCTCTCTCACCCAAACCTTTCAGTTTGCCACACGCAAAGTTAAAACCAGCAAAATGTCTCAGTAAGAGGGGAAAAAAAGAGAGAAAAAAGCACAGGAGTTGTTTAAAATCCGCTCACGCAAAGCTCACTGAGATCCAGCTTCAAAACCCCTCTGCATCACTAACGACCTTTTAATAGCTCTCATTACAGAACATCTCACTCAGCCCTGGTACGTCCCTGCCTGCCAAAACAAAGACCAGCATTTCCACAGGCAAAACCCAGCTGTTTAATTGATCCATTCGAGGACTTCAGAAAAGTATTAATAATGCAACTCTGTTAAACTAAAGGTTTCGCTCCCGTGCGGCAGATGCCTTCGTTGGATGGCAACTCGCTTAACCTGCCTCTTTAATCAACCATTTCCCACTCCCAGTGGAAGCTGCCATTGAAAACGTGGCTTAGAAACAAAGGCTCAGCAGCAGGAAAGCAGAAAAAGTAATAATAAAGTTTACCTCTTCCACTCAGAACAGTACTTAACCTGTAGCACGTGCTCATACTCAACCCTAAGTATGCACACACTTAATTGTTCATACAGAGGCATAGAAATACCCCAAAACACATCGGGTTTGGGTCCCACATGGTGGTGAACACACAGAGAATATCCCAATACATTCTCCTCACCCCCTGTTCCTCGCCCTACAGCTCTACGGTCTTCATGCCTGGGGTTACTTCGAATATCTCTTCCAATTTACATCTTATTTACATCTTTCAGGGACAAGTCCTGCCATCCTCAGCTCTTGCGTTTTTCCGATCTGCTCCAAGCAAACCCACTGTCTAAACCACGGCACCCACTGGCTCCCACGTTCCTCCATCACAACCCAGCGCGCCCTGCTGAAACTGCAGCGGCGTAAACATCGGCACCCACAGGGGTAGGGGGAGAGGGAACGGATAAGCATAAAAGACAGCAGGCTGGCAAAATAACCGCTCGTCAGACATCGTGTCTAGCAGGTTTGGAAAAAAAAAAACCAAAAAGAAAAGAGAAAGTTAATGGAACATAATCTACTGCCTGGTTGCATTTTGTCTTGCAAAGAGATGTCATTAGAGGAAGGGAAAAGGCACGCATCGGTCCAGCATCACGCCCTGCTTTACCCATGGAAACCACGGGCAGAGAAACAGCAGCAGGGCCAGGGTAGAGCACGAGATCAGGGAGCCCCAGCCCTGCTCCATGTCACGGCCACCCCATCCCACCACTTCCCGGTTCGGTCCTGGCTTCAAAGGCTACGGAGGTTTCAATCACCAGGAATCACCCATTATAAAGTTAGTTATTGCGCGTACCTGCATGGAGCCCCTCCACCAGCGAGCTCTTGGTACCTGCTCAGTCCTTACCTCATCCCCAGCGATCTGCTGCCAGGTGCTCTCCACGTCAGGGCAGCGGGCACCTAGCAATCAGGCCTTTCCCCACCCAAAAAAGGAAGCAGGGATACTGGACTGCTCTGAGGGTGGTGAGGAACAGGCTGCCCAGAGAAGCTGTGGCTGCCCCATCCCTGGAGGGGTTCAAGGCCAGGCTGGACGGGGCTTGGAGCAACCTGGTCTGGTGGGAGGTGTCCCTGCCCAGGGCAGGGGGTGGCACTGGGTGGGCTTTAAGGTCCCTTCCAACCCAAACCATTCTATGACTAGCTTCTCCCATCAAAACCATCCAGACGAGCTGGTGAGAAAGATGCTGGGCCCTTCTCCGCCCTAAATTGCCCTCCTCCCATGCTCTCCCGGCTTTCATTGCCAGCTCTGAGCAGTTGCATCTGGCTGCTGCAATAAGCATCAGCTGCATCCTCCTCCACAGCAGCAGGAGAGATTATCCCTGCGTCTGCCATGGAGGAGTCTGGGGCTCTGAAGTGCTCTAGGATGTCTCTGCAGTATATTACCTACCTGCTTCTCCTATTTCTCCAAGTACCGATGGAAATATTTTATGTTTCATCTAAATGTATCAACTTAGAACACAGCCATCTCCTGCAAGTGGGGAAGCATATCTCTGCAGAGTGCTAGTCGTGAGGGTAGCCAGCTTTCAATAAATAAAAGTTAATTACCTTTCTGGTTTTTGTTTGTTTGTTTGTTTTGTTGTGGGGTTGGTTTGTGGTTTTGTTTTTTTTTTTAATTTAAGAAAATAGAAACTATTTGAATGGGTTTTAAAGACCAAAAACTAAAAAAAAAAAAAAAAAAATTGACCTTCATTCGCACTCTGGTGAAAGTAACAAAAATCAACTGTTTTCCCCCGGCTAAATCTGTTTGACCTCTGCGCAACCCCTATAATTTCCCCCCAACAGGTTTAGGAGGGGGTGAACCCTGCACACCTGCCATCTGGAGCCATTAAACACAACCAGGAGCAGCAGGTGCTGCAGCAGCAGGTCCCATCCCCAGGGCTGCATCCCGAGTGGAGCTTGTAACTGAACGCAAATGCAGATTCTGGGACTCCTTAGAGCAGGAAAAAAGGTTCTATGCACACGCGAAGATTCACACCAGCCTGGGGATGGGCGTACACCCCGTGGGAATGTGCTTCAGCCTCCCCCCACCGCTCTGCTCTCGGCAGCAGCATCTCCTGCCCGCGTTCTTTGGGTGGCAGGAAGGTCACCGTGCCATTGAATGGCAAATGCCCAGCCTCTGGGAAAAGCACCCATGCTAACTCCCCCCAGCGCCGTGCCAGAAGCTGTGAGTTTGATGAATTACAGGAGGTTTGGCCTTTCCTTTCCAGGAGGTACGGTGCCCTCAGCTCATCGCCAGCACCAAATCTGCACATCAGCTCTTTGCCACCCTACAAGACTGGCCGGAGAAATACGTGAAGCACCTTACATGAGTTGCTGGAGCAATATTTCAAAGCTCACCCTTTGAGATACCTGGGGCTCAGCCCTCCCCAGCCTGGCACGAGATCCCAATGCTCAACAAACTCCATCAGACACGAGAAATCCCAGCCCAGGGGAGATACCAGCATTTCCACCCTTGCTGAGATGCCACACTGAAATACCCCTGCCCCATCCATCGTGGCTCGGAGCAGAGAAAACTTGCTGGGAAAAAAAAAAAAAAAAAAACAACAACAAAAAAAGATGTTTTAAAATAGCCTGGCAGTTCACTGAGGTATTTTGGATTAAAAAAAAAGAAAAAAAAAAAAGAAGAGACTGACATTCTTCCCAAGTGAAACAATCTGAATGAGATCTGTGGAAATGGACCATCATATTTCATTTGGAGGGAGCTCAGTATTGACCTTCAGTGCCTTGTGGGTGATTAATCCCGGGATTAATGGACGCACTCTCCGCCCTGCTCGACCAGGATGGGGAGGGAGAAGCAGAGCAGGGCAAGACAGCCCCCGAGGAGAGGAGATTTCATATCACCTGGGCTGTACTGTGACCTCCCCGAGCTGGAATTGGTTTTACTGGGGCTGAACCAGCCTGCAGTGAAACATTCTATTTCTGTTTTCTCAATGGAAAAGCTACATATTTTTCTAAGGGAAAATTTTATGTAGAAAAATCTCAGCATTTCAACCGCAGAAAGTGCGTTTTTGTGTTGAAAACACACCAGAAAGACACTGGGGGAAAATGTTTCCAGCTAGGTCTGATAGGGCTAGATTCCCTTCCCAGCACATCTCCGTTCTCTGCCAATGAGTTTACTAATCACTCCCATCTTTCAAATAATGAACTAATTTACAAAGACCTTGACTGTGTCAAAAAAAAGAGTAGCGATGCCCTCAGAGGCTAAGCCGCCACGGGAGATGCTGGGCACGCTCGGATCAGCAGAGGCATTTTCCAGCTACAGCCCAATGCGAGCATCTTTCCAATTTCCAGGTATCTCCCACATCCCAAAGGGCATCGCGCCTCTAGAAAACCCCAGCTGCCTCCCTCTGCCTGGGGAGCTGCAACTCTGCAGGGTTTGCACCTTCTTTTTCTTAAAAAAAAAAAAAAAAAATAAAGGAGACAGACCTCAGTAAGCCTAAAAATAAAATTGTATGTGTCTAGAAAGGGGGAGTCACCTTCAGCTCCTCATTGCGGATGCTGAGAGGGACCTGGAGGAGAAGCATCCAAGGATGAACCTGCTGTGGGAAGGAGGATGCAGCATTAGCGGAGGGGTGTTTGTGCTAATGCCAGTGTTAAGCTTCTGAGAAAGCCTCCTGCAAATTAACTGCTTGGCAAAGTCTTTAATGGACTCGGTTATTCAATAAAGTCAGAGCAGCTCAAGCGAGCTGGTGTGCACCACCTGGTGAATGCTGGCACCGTGCTGGAGCTTTCCCTGAGCCCCCATTCTGGGAGTCACGGGAATTAGGCAGAAACTCCTCTTCTGCTCTAAAAAGAGGATTTACGAACCTGCTTCCTGTGGAAATAAGCACAGAAGAGCATATCTGCGTCTCGATACTCGTGAAATAAATATTGGGTCCCTCTACAAACCCTTCAAATGTTTTGGGCTGGCAACGCTGACAGAAAGACTTGACAACCCGCAACCATCGAGTAGGACACCTGTGGGAAGAGCGATTTTGGCACAGCCATCACCGCTCACATGATGCCCGTGGTAATTCGGAACCGGCCAGAACAACTTCTCCTCCACACCACTGCCTGGCACAGCTATGGCCCCGGAAACCCTCCCAAAATCCTGAGAAGACCAGCCCCGGCTGAAACCTCATTAATTAATCACCCCATTACCTTCTCCTCCCAGGAGCAGACCCCCATGGAAGGGCAGGAGGGGGGACTCCACAAGCAGCTCCCCAACCAGAAATCCTGCAGCAAGAGTTCCCCATTGCAGCTCCCGTGAGCTTTAGAGGAGGAACCCAGCCAAATTTTAGGGCTTGCAAGAGGGTGATGGCCTCAGCAGGTCGTGGTGGAGAACATCATCCAGCCCCGGCCACAAAGCAGAGGATGGGAGGGGAGGCAGAAAATAGAGAGGAGCTTTGAAGATGATCGAGGGGCTGGAGAACCCACCCACGTGAGGAAAGGCTGAAGGAGTTAGGTCTGTCCGCCCTGGAGAAGGGACCTCATCACAGTATCCCAGTACTTAAAGGGCAGCTACAAAGAGGATGGAGGCTCTCACTTCACAAGGAGTCATGTGGAGAAGACGAGGGGCAACAGGTACAAGTTGCACCAGGATGAGTTTCATCTTCATACAAGACAGAATTTTTCTACAGTGAGAACGATCAGTCACTGGAACAACCTCCCCAGGGATGTGGTGGAGTCCCCATTGCCGGAGGTTTTCAAGATGCAGCTGGACAGGCTGCTAGACAATCTCATCGAGGCTCCCTTCCCCATAAAAGGTGGGACCAGATGATCTTTTGAGGTCTTTTCCAACCTGGGTTGTTCTATGATTTGATGGGGGGGGGTCAGGCTGCTGAGCACCCTGGGTGGCAATGCACTGCAGCCACCCGAGGAGGAGCGGCACTGGCCATGCTCCATCTGCACCCCACAGCATCCGGGGGGGGACGCCACAGAGGGGCTGCTGGGAGGGAGCAAGAATGGGGCAGCGCTGGGGGCAGCTTTGCCCCTGGAGAGCCATCGTATCACCTTCGTTCTCCTTGTCATAAAATCATAGAATGTGTTGGGGTGGAAGGGACCTCTAAAGGCCATCTAGTCCAACCCCCCTGCAGGGAGCAGGGACATCTTCAACTAGATCAGGTTGCTCAGAGCCTCATCCAGCCTGGCCTTGAATGTCTCCAGGGATGGGGCCTCCACCCCCTCTCTGGGCAACCTGGGCCAGGGTCTCCCCACCCTCAGTGTAAAGACCTTCTTCCTAATGTCTAATCTAAACCTGCCCTGCTCTAGTTTAAAACCATTCCCCCTTGTCCTATGGCTACATGCCCTTGCCAACAGCCCCTTCCCAGCTTTCCTGTAGGCCCCCTTCAGGGACTGGAAGGGGCTCTAAGGTCTCCCCGGAGCCTTCTCTTCTCCAGGCTGAACCCCCCCAGCTCTCTCAGCCTGTCCTCACAGCAGAGGGGCTCCAGCCCTCTGATCGTCTTTGTGGCCTCATCATCTTGCCCCCTCCCAGAAACGTTGTTCCCCCCACCAGGCACCACGGGCAGGGACGGGAGGGAAAGGAAATCAGGGGAGAGAAATCCCCCTTATCACAGCAAATCCTGGTACTCCTGCTGCTGCGACCCGGCTGTGAAACCACGGCGGCAAATCCAACGAAACAGATGCTGGTGCTCCTGCTGCTGCGTCTGGGGCACCCTTGTCCCCAGCGGCACCGGGATCAGCACGACGTGACCTGAGGTGGCCTTTAACCCCGCAGGAATTACACTGCCGGCAGGGCTGGGGGAGCCAGGCAAGGTTCCACGTGGGTAATTAGTGCTGCACTAATTGCCATCATTGTGGGACAGAGACGCGCTGTCAAGGTTGACGTGCCCTAAACAGAAGCTGATTTTTGTCACTGGGTTGCTCTCTTGAGTTCTTGGAGTGGGAAAGGAGGGGAGGGGGGTGCTTAAATCTTAGAGAGGTTTTTCTCTTAATTGATGGCCACAAGAGAGCAAAGCTTTTCAGCCGACTGCGCTCGCTCCCAGGGGCTGCAGGTTGAATGAAGCCTTTGCTCAGTGAAGGAACAACGGGGACAAAGCGTCCCTTTGCCACCAGCTGGCAACCAGGAAGCTCTTCCCTCTGCCAACGTCACTGGCCACCCCCAGCGAAGCAGAGCCCCCAGCAGCACCGGTCTCAGCCACCGGCGCGATGCCGAGGATGCTCGGCCTCTCGCTCAGCTCTCCCACGCTCGCCATGCGACGTGACGGACGGGGACAGACCCAGCCTCACCAACCTGCTTTGTTTAAAAATAGGGAAAAAAGCATTAAAAAAAAAACAAATTAAAAATAGTTTGCTATGCAATGGTAGGTTGGGGTGAACAGCCTTCCTCTCTCTTTTTAGGTGAAGGAAATGAGGTTTCTGCACTCACGTCTGTCCCTCGAAATGCTGCCATGGTCGACAGGCAGGAGCAGGGAGAGATCCTTTCCCTGCAGAGCCTCACAGATGCCAGCGCATCCCTGTGGAGGAGGGTTCCTTCCTCGCGCCCTGCGGCGGCGAGCCCCGAGCCCACCCAGGACCACGAGGACCGAGCCCCCAGCACCCAAGAGTCCCCACAAGCCACCCAATATCCACCACCCCTCCAAAGGGGCTCCTGGTCTTCCCTTCCCAAACAAGCCTCAAAGAAAACCAAACCCTGGAGGAAGGAGTGATGCCGTAACGTCGCAGTGATGCTGGGAGCGGGCTCCTCTCCCGGGACACTGAGCCGGAGCCATTCGCAGGTAACGACGGTGGTACCACAGCCAGCATCCCTTGCCCGCACAGGCACCAGCCCCACCGAGACTACAAGGCTTGTGAGAGCCAAGATGAATGTCATGTACAGATATATATATATATATATAGAGCACATACTGAACACACACAAAGAGCTCTGGCTCTCGGCCGGGGGGGGAAGGACGTTACGTCAGCCCCCGCGGCGCAGCCGGGACCTCAACCAGGAGCAGATGGCTGCTCCCCCTGCGAGGAACGAGGAGACTTTTGGGAGCCTGCCCCGAGGCCAGGGGTGGGGACGGCCACCCCGAGCTGTTTCTCACCCCCATCCCTGTCCTCTCCCCCCGGAGCCCTCCATCTCGCTGGAGAAAAACCTAAAATTTAGCTTGGGTTTGAGCGCTGGGAGCCGGAGCTGCGTGCAGGCACCAGGCTTCTCCTGGGAGAGCGGCGAGGCTTCCGTCAATATTCTGATGAGGGCAGGCAGCGGTTTAGGCATTAACAGTGCACAGCCCAGTTCAAACTGTTTATTTTTCCGTGGGCGCGACGCACTATTATCTAGTTCAACTCCCTGGTAAGTTTATATGATCGTAAACCTGCAGCACGCAGGCGATCCATTACCCTTCTCCTCTAGAAAAAAATCTTCCCCCAAGGAACAGCACTTTTTCACCCTTAAAACCCTTTCCCAGCACACTAGAATGTAAATGTAATGATTTCCACCTACTACATCCAAAAAATAGAGGGGGAAGTGGCGCCAGCATCCCCGGTACCTGGCAAGGAGGAGCACCTCGGTCCTTATCTGCTCTGCACGGTGACACGCGTGTGGACATGGACTGCCGGAGACAGCCCAGGGCAGGATCCAGGCCTGCTGGCACTCAGAGAGTGGGCACTTAAAAAAAAAAATAATAATAAAACAATCAACAGGGAGAGAGTGTTTTTAGGAAATGAGGCTCCATACAGCCCACTGCTCACGGAAAGGTTTAAGATTTTATAACTTGGTCTAATCTGGAAGGATTTCTCGTGGGGCTGCTGCCAAGCTTCAAGTCTGCGCTCCAGCTTGCGGGAATACAAATAGATGCTGAAGACCGGGACCCTGGGAACTGCTGGACAGTTTTGCCTGAAATTTTTCAAATAATTCAGCACGAGACAGACATATAACAGAGAGGCTTTTCAATCCAAACAGCTCAAGTTCGGCAAAGTTAAAACACCACAGCGAAAAGCATCGTCGCGGCAGATGACTGGATGCAGCAGCCTCAGGATGGTACCAGCTCTGCGCACCACACGCACGCCGGTGTCCCTGCATCCCGGTGTCACCGCATCCCTTACGGCTTTGCCATCAGCACCGTGTGTCTGCCATCACCTCGGGATGAAAGCGGAGGCAGGTGGGATGGCAGCATTTAGGGGGAGCGGTGTGAAAACATCCAGCCCACGCCACATCCCAAAATGCAGCGGCATGCCCCGGGTCGGTGCTTTCTCCTCCAGACACGGCAGAGGAAAGTGGGGTCACATCCTGGTTGGGGTTCCCCAAGCACCCGGTACCCGACTGCACTGAGTTGGGTGCAAACGGGGATACAACCAAGCGACCAGAAGTTATCAAGAGAAAGTGATGGCATTTGTGCCACGTGCGTTTGTCCAAGGGAAAGCAGCAAGCGCTCCTGCCTCTACCCACCTCCTCCCAATTCCCAGACAAAGGAACCAACGGATTTCAGGGTGGAAAAGGACACTTTCAGCTGGAATCTATGCTCAGGAAACTCAGGCTTCAGATAATGGGGGTGGTTTTGAGCTGTGAGGGCAATTGCTCGCTGCAGCCCACCCAGGAACGGGCCACTTTTGCCATCGCTCTGAGTCTTCATGCTATGAAGGGAGATCCTTCACATCGTGAAGGAAAATGGATACGGTCCTGGCAAAAACCACTGCACCAAATTCTCCAGGTTCTGGTGCAAAAAGAATTACAGGGGAAGCGGAGAAGGCTGACCCCCCCCTCAAGCTGGCCACCTCACCACCCTTGGGAAGCAGCAGAGCCCTGTGGGCAACCCGACATCCACCCTTCCAGCCCCCTTTGAACAGACCCGAAGCCCAACAAACCCGGGCTGGCTCCTCCCCGCCATCCTCGGGCAAAGACAACCTCGGCTAAGAGGAGCGCACGAAGGACCTCCGAGATAAAAGCTGCATTGTAAAAAATATACTGATGGGCTCTGTCTGGGGGCTCTGGGAACTCCTGCGAGCCCCCAAGGTTTAATCGCTCGTTCTCTGCCTTCACAAGGGCAAACGGCCCCAGGGGAAGGCTGCACAGATGCTCTCTGTGATGGGGATAGAGGCAGAGACCCTGTATTTACGCCACTTTAAATGCACAATTTAGGGTCTTGTGACGGGGGAAAAAGCCCACCCCAACGTATAATTGCCTAATTGAGGACTCCATACTAATGTGCGTGCACTGGAGGGTCAAACGGAGATGACATCAAGAGTCCAAATCTTGTACTTCTGTATTTTTAAGCAATTTGACTTGCAAACTAGTTAAGATGACCATCATTTTGTAAGCTTTATACACACACACATGCATTCACATACACACGAACGTGATCTAGGTCATATAAAACATATGCTACCGTGCACACACAAACAGTACTAACACACCGCAATTTATGTCTGATTTTGCATATTTACGTTAGGTTAAATGTTCAGTTTACAGAGTCCACATACACAGCCTAATTACGAGCACACGACAGCATAAGACACCAGATCTGAGGAGCCTTTGCTGAAAAACGACGTATTCGACATTTCGGAGTACCAGACCTCCAGGAGGATAATTTACTCAAAGCCTACTTTCACCAGCCCTCGAGCAAGAAATACCATCTGCAGGAGCCAAGCGTTGCATTTTCCGATGCCACTCAACCCTTAATTAAGCAGATTTTAATTGGGCGACTCTAAGCTTTAATTAATGGGAAATTATTCGTGCGCATTCATTTTTTGGGTCACGTTCCCAGACGGGATTTTTCTGGGTTGGTTTGGGGAGTTTTGTGTTTTGCAGGGCCGGGTCACAAGTATGGTTATTGCACTTAACGGGGAAAAAAACAGCTCCCAGGAGCCCTGGAGCCACCGAACTCCCACTACACCATGGAGTTTCCCCACTTTCCCCCTCCTCCTCAACCAGAGCATTCCCCGAACGGCGGGCTGAGCTCAGCAAAGCCCCAGGGACACCCGTGTTGTGCCCATTGGTGCCAGCACATCTGGGCACATCTGGGTACCGGGGACATGGCGATGGGGATGCTCAGTGGCAACCAGGGCTCGTGTAACCCCACAGCACCCCGACCCCAGAGAAACGCTGCCAGTGCCACCTTTCGCCCCCCACCACAGACCCACAGCACCGCGAGGGGTCTCACTCAGGAATCCTTACAGCTCGAACCACCTAAATTAGGGGCAAATTCAATAATTCAGCCTTGGGAAGGAGGCACCCGGGGCTCTGCAGCAGCAGCGGGCACGGGGACGTCAGCTCCCACCCGCTGCCATATAACGCTCCCCTAAAAATCCACCCTTCCACCATTTCCAGGCCGGCTTGCTGCTCCGGGTAACGCATGGATTAGGGCTCAAGGGACGGATTTGATTCAGTGCAAACACCACTAACTTCAAAGAGTATTGGGCATGCTCCGATGTGGCAGCGCCCATGGGGGACAGGACACCAGGCATCCCCATTCCCAGCACGCTGGAGTCAATTCCCACCCATTTCTGGCACCCTCGGCCCTCCTGAGATCGTCAGCGAGGATCCTTTTGGGAACAGCTACAAACACAACCAACGGCGACAGCCCAGTTTCCCTCCCAGGTGGATTCACCTCCTGCTTTTACAACCCAAAGTCCCAGCTGGGGCTTATGAACCTAGAAACCGGCCTCTCCCAAGCATGAACCACGGCAAACCACTCTTCCAGCCAGACACAGGAGAGGGGATGATGCCACCCCCACGACAGGGATGCTGCAGAAGTACCAGCCGTTTGCTTCCCCAACCCAAGCAGAGGTCCAGGAGGCATCAACAAATCATCCAACCCCATCTGAGCTGGAGTGAGGAAAGAAGAAAAAATGGATCCCAGTTTCCTAATGGATCCTAATTTCCTTCCAACCCTAAGGTGCCGCAACTGCCACATGCCGTGCCCTCTCCTCTGCTGCTGTATTTAGCAGATGGAACACGCAGCCTCAACAAGGTCCCACCAGCTTTGAAGACCAGCTCCCGGCTCAAGTCATTACCTGCTCTCTTCTGGCACTTTCTCCCCGCTTCAGTTACTCCCCACCTGACTTGGGCTTGGCGTACGAAGCAGTCAGCGTCCGCAGGAGTGCCACGGGTCACTGCTCCAGCTTGCAATGCCCAGCCCAGCTCCAAGGTCAGGAAGACCAGCCAAGCTCTGCAGCCGGCTGTTCCTCACCCCCTGTCCCTCTCCTTGGGGACACTTATTGCAGCTGCGCTACACTGGCCTTCCTCCGAGCAGAACTGCAGCATCAGTAAGAGGTAATGGGTACATCAAGAGGTAATGGGTACAAACTTGAGTGTAGGAAGTTCCATCTCAACATGAGGAGGAACTTCTTTACTTTGAGGGTGGCAGAGCACTGGAACAAGCTGCCCAGAGAGGTGGTTGAGTCTCCATCTCTGGAGACATTCCAAACCCGCCTGGACGCGTTCCTGTGCCACCTGCTCTGGGTGACCCTGCTCTGGCAGGGGGGTTGGACTAGATGATCTCCAGAGGTCCCTTCCAACCCTATGATTCTATGATTCTATGATCAGTAGGGACTGGCTGGAGAACAAGAACCTCAAGACCAAAGAACTGTCTTGTTTTTGTGTCAAAGCCTGAGAGACCCACACATTTGGAGGACCATGCCCCATTCACCAGCAGGATCTGCAATATTTCAGTGCTTCTGAAAACCTGTCCAAGCTGGTGGCCTTTAGCAACCTGGGCAGCAGTGATCAGAGGATAAAACCAAACACCTGGATGATGATCAGTCAAATCCTCCTCAGGGCTGCCCCATGACCCAAAAGAAATAAAAGCATATAAGCATGAAGCTTCCTAATGCTGCTACAAGCAACTGGTACTTCCAGCTCTTCCCTTCCCTGCCCTTTCCTTTCCTGCACACGCAGCCCAATACCCTCAATGGGGTTACCACCTCCTGAGTTCCTCATTTCAACCTCAAACCCCCTGCACCTTATTCCCACCTGGATTTTGCTCTAGTTCCAGCCCCTGGGATGCAGGTCCCAGCTCAGTTTCCCAGGCTGTGAACTGCATCGCCCCAGCCTTCTTTTCCAGCCAAGGTTCAAACGGAGTTAAGCTCCGCTGAGATAAATCAGTGGTTTCCCTCTCAAGAACCACATTCCCACCGATGTGTCTGTGTTGAAGCCATACTCTAACCTCATCCAAACACGCGTGGTTTTGGGCAGGGTCTTGCGCAGTGAGCAGGAGCGTGGGGTCACCGCCTCTGACTGGGACCCGTGATTGTTAGCACAATGCAAATGTGGCAACGAACGTCTTGGAAACAGTCAGTGCTTCCTTCAAAATAAACATCCTTTTTTATAGTCACTCTATTAAAGTATCTGCCGTCCCCCGCACAGCCCATCACTTCCCAGTGAAAAGTCCCAGCCACACGCACCAAACTTTGGAAACGGCTTGCTTGGAGTTTTCACGATGCGAACCTGTCCTGCGCCCCGTTTTATAGGGCGAGGGGCCTGGACCCCGCTGTGTCCGTCCCGGGTGGGAGCCATCCAGGGGCTCCTGCCACAGGGAGGGATGGGACTCGGCGTTCCCAAAAGTTTTGTGAAAAGTTTCAGGACTCGGTGACCAGATGCGGAGGGGAAAGAGGAGGGCCATGGAGACACGCGGTGGTGCCCCGGCCACCAGAAGAGCTCCAGCTCTGTTATATTACACATCAGAGAATCCACGCACGAACCCCCGGCCGGTCCGGCTGCTCTGCTCCTGCGGGGAGAGGGACACCGTGCCCTGTCCCAGCGGTGGCCCTGCCACCGAGCCCCTTCTGCCACACTGA
>VYZM01003365.1:133155-162208 GCA_013398915.1 Dromas ardeola
TTATATCAAATATAATTAAAAATTAACAACTGATGAATACATTGTATCAAAAAAGTACGAAGATAAACATTTTCCATGCACATACTTTTTATATATATGTATATATGTATATATTTTACATGCAAACATTACTTATTCAAAGTACAGCCACTACGAGACTGGTTCTGGATGCAGAAAACTGATCGGTGCAATTCAAGTTTGGCAACTCACTATGAGGATTCTTGGGAATATCATGTATGCGTTGGAGAGAGAGAGAGAGAGAGCGGAGAGGCTGGAAATAAAAGGTATGGGGAAGGGGGTATGGACAATTGCGGGTCAGGCTCGTCTGTCACCGTCATCGATCCCTACGAGGCGAGTGGAGGGTTAGACAACTTGAGCGTCTTCTTCGTATTCTGCCCAAGGATTGGGGTGCCCCAAGGCCACTGCTTGCCTGCGCGCTTCCAGGTGGCATGTTCCTGTGGGGCCGTGGGTTCGGGGGACGAAAACGGGAGAGGAAGGGGAAAGGCGGAGCCGGGGGGGAAAAGGCAAAAATGATTCAGCTACAGAAAGACATCTCTTTAGCTTGCCAGTGTGGGTACAATGTTTGCATGCACTGTCAGAGAGATTGCTTTCCCCCCCTTCTCCTTTACTTCCTGGAGTAAAATAGTCACGTCGTCTTTAAAATTTCAAATAAAGTGTTTGTGCCTTCATATAAGGAAAAAAAAAGAAAAACGTATAAAACATTTGGTCACAATCATGCTGAAGCCTGAAACAGGAAAATCCAGCAGATAAAGCTACAGAATGGATGAAGGTCTGTCTGACTCGCGGGGGGTTTGGATGTGTTTCCGAACGTGTCATCTTGTTGCATAGCCCTCCGTTTGCAAAGCACAGCCCGTACCCAGCGCGGACCTCTGGCACCTCCTTTATTGAAAGTGCACATAAATACAGAGACAGAGATATAGACAGGAGTTAGCCTTTAGCAGAATCCAGGGATGAGATTGGCCAGAGGTTATTATTTCGTAACGGAACAAAAAAAAAAAACAACCCAAAAAACACAGAAGGAAACGAAAACGGGTTGAATTTCCTCAACAGAAGAGCTACAGGAGATGTGAAGAACCACCCTACAGCAGCCCGCTCCCCACCTGGGGCTGAAAGGCTCTTGCTGAGCTCACGAGAGACCTCCTGAGCGTTTTGGTAGCATCCGATACCCCAGCGACACAACAGATCACCAGGGGCCAGCAGGATCTCTACCCATCCTAAGCCATCGCCTAGAGGAGGTTCACAGCTCTGGGACTTGGTAAATCCTCTGAAAAAATTCCTCTGTCCAACACTCTTCTCCTTCCTACCAGCATTTTTAGTGATGTGCTCGTCCGGCACCTCCCACCCTTCCTCCTTCAGCCTTTAGTCAGTGTTCTACGTGTCCTCTGGCCGCCCCGTGCCCCAAAGGCGCTTTGTCAGACCCAGGGACGCAGGGTCCTGCCCAGGCTTTTCCTCCAGCGCTCCGTCCCCACCAGCACATCGCCTGCGCCCCATTCCCAGGCTCAACGTGCAGAAACCCACAGGGGCACGTAAGAAAGGAACCGTCCAACGTTAAGAGTCGTTGCAAGAACACACAAATCTCATTCCTGAGAATCAGAGTTAGAGGTTTTGCTTTTTTTTTTTTTTTTTTTTAAACCTTTTCTTAACTGGCAGTAAAACCAAGACCCTCTCCAACTGCCCTCAACACCAGTTGTGCACCGTGGAACGTGGCCAGAGCTCTTGCCACAGCCCAACTGTGACTCGACCTGCCGAGTGAAAGACGTTGCTTCTTCTGCAGGAGCATCTCTGCCGATGCTGTACTTTTCTGCCTGCATCTCTCCCGCAGGACCTCACCACCGGTCAATGAGAAAAGGCCGGTTTCGTTTGCTGCCATCACTCCCCTCCCACCAATAAAAGTATATTTTGAAAAAATAAAAAAATAAATAAAGGCCAACAAAACCCAAACCAACCCCAAAGCGTGTTTGCCTTCCCCACTGTAAGCTTCCAACCTGGTACTGGAATACGCTGCCCGGTAACGCGACGCGGGGCGGTGGGTGCAGCGCGGGCCCTGCTGCGGGACGAGCGGCTCCCCCCGGCCCTGCCCTCCCTCCCCTCCTGCCCTCCCCGCGCTCGCCCCAGGCATCGCAGCAAGAGGTTGCATCGTCGCTGTGAAAGATTTCAAAGGTTAGGCACTTAGTAGTGAACAACTGGAGCATTCGGTAGAAACCGTGGGACCTGGAATGACAATTGGACTAATTCTCTACATAAAGAGTATTTTTTTTTCTTTTTTTTTTTTTACTGTACAATTTACAAAAATGCACACAATGAAAAGTTAAAGTTCTATCTAATAGCTTGATATAAAACCAATAACATTTCTTCTTCTCACGCCTACACTTCTTCCTCTTTTTTTTTTTTCTGGATTTTTTTTTTTTTAAGTTGTTTTTTTGCTAAATCAAGCTTATATTGTAAACAAGACAAAACAGTGAGGGCGTGTTGCGGTCGACAGGAGAGAAGGGACGGAAAGAAAAGTCTCAGCAGCAAGGAAACAGTCCTTACAAAGTAGCTCTCTTGTGGCTTTGTCGTGTGTCAGTGTGAAGGACCCGACGCGGTGAGTAAAATCAAAGAGATCCACAGGGCAGCGGTGGCAGGGCAGAGTCCCGGCTCCGAGGGGTGGCATTGGCTCCGCCGCCAAGGATTGCTGTGGCTGAACATCAAGTCCCAACGGACTGTCCTTTGTTCCCGTCTGTGTGTCTCCTCTCCCAGTTTCTTGGGTAGATCCCTTCCTTCTTAGCGGTCAACGAGATAAAACGCGGGTGCAATCTTTGTTCCAAGATTGTGTCCGTTTGCAACCCCCGACTCCCACCCTGACTGGGGGAAAGAATAATAATAATAATAATAAATTAATTAAGAAAGAGCCCAACAAAACCTGCGCCAATCTCGAAAAGGATCGACAGTCTGTTTTTTCCGCCGTGGGAGGTTTGAGGACCGCTCTTCTCTCGGCTTCACGCGCGTGTCGTGGATTTGGCATCTGCTGCGTGTCTTTGAACTAGACGAGGCAGTGGGGAGGCGGGCAAGAGGGGGAGAGAGATGCGCTCCCTCCTCCGCCCTTCCCCTAAGGAGGGAGCCTTCTTCCTCCATTTGTCTAGTGAAAAAAAAAAAAACAAAAAACAAACAAACAAAAAACAAACCAAAAAGAAAGAAAAAAAAAAATAAAGAAAAAAAGAGGAGAGAGGCTGCAGGAGTGTCTCCGGCCCCGGGGGCAGAGCAGTTCTCGCGTGGGAGCGCACAGCCTTCCAGATGATAAAACTCATCGATTTTAAACGCGCACACCTTGAAGGGTTTCGCCACGCCGCTAGCACCAGTCGTCCTCGTCGGCTTCGTGGTAGTAACTCCGTCCTCTGGTGCCAGTCCCGGGGCCCGTGTTGAGCCCCAGCGTGTAGTGGTAGCCGTTGGGCACCCTGCGGATTTGGTGAGACTGGGAGGTCAAGGAGGAGACGTAAGAAGTCCTTGAGGACCGTCCCGAGTTGGTGGCCACCGCCTCCTCAAAGGTGAGGGTGTCCTCCGGCACGGCGCGGTAGGGGCTGTCGGCGTCCTCGCGGTGGCCCAGGTAGGGGTCGGAGCCAATGCGGGCCACCGCCGGCGGGGGCGGCTGCTGGTCCCCGCGCAGCAGCGCGTTGTGCTCGGACAAGCCGCGGCTCAGGCGTCCCGGGGAGAAAGTGGGGAGGCCGGTTTGGAAACTGGTGAAGTGCACGGGCGAGGAGTTAGCGGTCTTGTAAGTGATGCTGGGACGTGGGGTCAGGGGAGTCTGTGGGAGCTGCCTCCGACCCCGGCATGGGGTACTAGCACCAGATGTCGACAGCAAGGGGCTCCCATTAACTGAACCACTGCCCTACATAAAAATTGGAACAAAGCAAATCAAAAAATAAAAAAGGGAAACACCAGACGAACACAAAGGCAGGCAGGTTTAAAACAGAAGGAGAAGCAACAGGAGGGAGAGACAAGTCACAAGAGGAAAGAAAAGCAAAAAAGAGAGAGTTTAGACAAGCACAGTCAGGGGAAGGAGGTTCTCGAGAAATCATTCAACACGAGATGTAAAGAGCTGGAGAACTAAAGTTCTGCGAGCGGTAAATAAGAACAGAAACGATCAGAGCATCGGTAGGACGCAAACTGGCAGACGGCTCCAACAGAAGGGGACACTGTCCGGAGGGAAGGCATCCACGTCATACACAGGCTGGACATGCGCCTTACCTGAAACCAGGCGGGAGCAGCGCAAAAACCTACGGTATTTTTTTGGCAAATACAGTTTTGCAAAACAGCGCGCTCTGCTTTGGGGCGGATTTTTGCACAACTTCCCCCGACGGTTGCGAATGCTGATGTTTGGGGATCATTCCTGTGGTCAAAACTAAGTTACGTGGAAGGAGGATTTGGGGGCAGACTAGTTTTTGGTAGTTTTGGGACTGAAATGTATTTTGATTAAATAGACACTTTCTGAAAAAACAACAACAAAAAGCTTTTTGGACAGCCTTTAACTATCAAGTCCCTTGAAAATGTGTTCACCTTCTCCTCTGTAATATTATGCATCTGGTTTTTCAGTGGTAGAAGAGCCAGGCAGCTGCGTGGGCTACTAATAGTGACACGCAGGAGTGAGCTAAACTACAGTAAGTTAAAAAAAAAATGCCATGAGTGAGAGGAACGAGCCCTTGTTTTGGCATTTCTCTTTACATTCTCCCAGGGTGGCACATGAACAGCCCTGCGAGGGCATTTTAAAAATCCCTCAGGCCTTTCGTGACCTAACGTTTTGAGGCCAGACCTTTAATTTTTAGAGAGTGTTTTTCCCGTCCTATAAAAACACCAGGTTGTTGCTTGCTGGGCTGTCCATCGGTGCTCGTTCTGCTCTGCCCGGCTTTTCCAGCTGAGGTTCTGGGGCAAGCCGGGCAGTGCTGGATGCAGAGGCTGCGTTAGCCCCGGTGCCATGAGCGGTGCCATGTCCGGCAGCAGATGAGGCCGTACCCGCATTGTCCGGGAGCGGAGCAGCCTGGTTGTCACCCACTGCAGTCCAGCTCTCCACAGGCGCTGGGGACTCATGGCAATTGCCGCTGGGCCCATGACTCACACCTTTCCCAGCCTGGAAACCGAGTCTTTGCCTCTCTCTTCTTTCATTTTCCCCCCTCTCCCTTTCCTGGCTTCCCCATATTTCAGTCTTATTCTCTGCTACAAACCCGTATTCCCATCCCATCACCTGCCTCCCGTGGTGATGGAGGAGATGGTGACCAACACCCGGTGACCAACAATGTCCCAACATCCAGGGGAAGATGCCCAGCTTTTTCCAAGGGCCCGAAGCTTAGCACCTCAAAATTACAATACTTACAAAAGAAAGCAGAACTAAATTGTTTTGATAAGTACTAAGCTGCCTAAAAACGTTTTTTTTTGCAAGATTTTCAAGCTTCTTTTCTCCAGGACCAATTCAGGAAATGGTCTTGATTATAAAACAGATTATAAGGTCTTTTTTCAAGACGTCTAACAAGCTGCTTCCTGCTGAAGCATTTTGAAATTCCAAGAAGTTTCATCTCGTTTAAAAAATGTTTTTCCCACATTCATCGTGAAATGGGATTTATATTTAAGAATTCGCCTGCCGGAAAAGGAAACTGAGCTAATCCACAGAAGATGCACCACATTTCTACGGGGGGTCAAACACCGCACTGTGAGTTGACCCACAATGAAGCATTCGTGGCTTGGTTTTCTTGTCTTTTTTTTTTGCATTAAAAAAAAACCAAAACAACAACTCCAAAAGACTCCTTTTTGAACCAAACCTGTCCTGATTTTTGGCTTGGCTCTAGCTGGAACGGAGGCACCTTGTTGGCAGGGTGAAGCTCAAACCAGCCTCTCCTTTTGGTATATACAGGGGCCTCCAGGGACCTGGTGAAACCCGCTGGGCCAGGGCTCCTGGGAAAAGCTGCGTCTCCCAAGGAGAGGGACCGACTAACAAAGCAAATACTTGAGAGTTAACAACAAGCACCTCGTTATTGAGACAAAATCACGCAGGAAACGGACTGACAGAGCTTCTCGCAGACACCTTATTAAGACAAGGGGCTTCAGCTCATCGGGACAGAAGCGATATGCTGCTTTGGCTATTTGTTTTAATCTGTTTTGCTTTTTTTTTTTTTTTTTTTTTTTTTTTTTTTTTTTGCAGAACAACCAGGGGATGTATTAGCAGCTCCACTCGAGCAGACAACATGTGAGCAGAGAAAATACAACAGGCTTTCTGTGCCCTGCCTTACTAAACCCACACGGGACGCGGGGGACAATACAGACGTCACGGGAACTGGGGAAACAGGTTTATACAGGGCAGCTGATGCCCTAATGCTGATGGTCTATTACCTATGGCAAGGTTTTAGTTTTGGGGTTTTTTTTCAATTATAACATACGTGATATTTAAAGTTCTGCTAAGCTGAGCATGCAAAAAAGGAGGGACACCATGTTAAAAATTAGTCCTGTGTTCCTGCCTCTCAAAGCAGGGAGAGAAATTAAGAAATGGAAAGAAAAACTCATCTGAAAAACCAGATGAAGGCCAGTGGGGGACTGCAGTAACAAAAGAGGGAAAAGTCCTGTTGGGCTGCAGCTCCCTCCTCCTATGGCCACACACAGTTCTGGGTGGATCAGACCTTAAAGCGATGTCCCATCTGGTCCCAGCTGAGAAGGACAGTGCAAAGCGTGTCCCATGCCCTGGGTGTCCCCAGCAGCCCCTGAGCACTCGGTGCAGCACACGGCCTCTGATGCTGCAGCCTGGATGCTGCTAAGGACCACGCAGGGACAGAGAAAGGCATGGGGCAGGGTAAGGAGACCAAAAACTGCTTCATTTTGCAGCTAGCGGGACACTACGAAGCCTCGTCATTTAAATCCTTCCCCTGGGCTCTAACTCTGGCTGTCTGGAGTCCCCTGTACTGTGTTACGTCGGCTTGTACTGCCATGGTAAGGATTTCTTTGGCAACCACCAAATGTTTGTGCCCGGGGCAGCAGTAGGTGCTGGATTAACACAGGCAGGGGAACGGTTCTGCTCAGTTGCCCAGGTGCCGCTCCACGCTACTGGTCTGCCTTGGCTCAGATACACTTTCTCCACCAGCATCAACAGCTGCCACTTCTCAGGTCTCCCATAAACTCTGCTGAAACCATAAGAGTGTCCTTGGCAGTGGGGTCTCTGCGAGATGTCTGAAGTCATCCACTCTCTAGGTGGCTACTAATGGGCCATCAAATGACATTTCCATCCCTCTTTTGGATGTGAAGCACACGCAGGATGTCACCATCCCTGGAGGGGTTCAAGGCCAGGTTGGACGGGGCTTGGAGCAACACGGTCTGGTGGGAGGTGTCCCTGCCCAGGGCAGGGGGGTGGCACTGGGTGGGTTTTAAGGTCCCTTCCAGCCTAAACCATTCTATGATTCTACGATCTCCTACTGCCTGGCCTTCATTCCCCATTCAGTCTCCTTTATTTTAAGCAAAGCATAGAAAAGGTGCCTACATCCCTGGAAGACCTTAGGGCTCTTTTCCCACCCTGCATCTCCTCACCTGTCTGTGTGGACCTTGCTCCGGCCCTCCGTTGGGTGAGGTGGGCCTGCTCTGATCAGCAGATTTGGGCTGAGAACGGTCCCGGCTGCCGTAGCGGTCACAGGAGTAAAAGCGCTGCTTTTCAGAGGAGGAGGAAGAATGCTGCTTCCTCTCTTGGGACCGGCCACGTTCCTGCTTCTTGTCCTTGGAAGAAGACTCACCAGACTGGGCCACTGAAAGAGGAACGTTGGTTGGGGGTCACCAACATGAAAGGAACTCCCAAGTTTGGGGCAGGGAGGTCATTCCATGCAGATGGGACCCCAAATCACAACAGATGACCGCTGTGCATCCTGAAGGGAGGAGGACAAGGGACAAACCCTTGTTTGTAAAGCACTTACCAGCTTCTCCATCGGCCAGCTGATGGGGGGACCTGTCCAAGGACTTCTGCTTCTTCTCTTTCCGCCGGTGGCAACGGTGGTGATGGTGGTGATGCCCTTGCTCCGGCGGCATCCGCTCCAAGGAGTATTCGTAGAGGTGCATGGGGTGAGGGCGCTGCGGGGTCAGCGTGGAGACGGAGCGTTTCATGGGGCTGGTGTCCGGGATGGGCTGCAAGGCAGACGGAGGGACATGGAGCAGGGTGAGGGCAGGTGCTGCACCGTCCTCAGCTGCTTGGTTCCCAGCATGGGGAGGGTTGTACAGTAAGAGAAAGGGGGAGGAGGGGAAGGAGAAAAATGGTTAATTGGATATAACTGGAATGGGCAGAAGGACTTGTGGAATGGTAGACTGGGTGCTCAATTTGAGGAGCAAATGTGATCTCCATTTGCTGAAATGGGCTTTGCTTTTAGCAAAGTGCCAATCCACAGGTACCATGGGCGCGGAGCGAGATGCAGCACTTCACACCAAACACAGCGCTCACGGGAATCAACGGTAGGTTAGCAGGGACACAGGGCAGCACAGGAGCCAAGCGCCTCGCAAAGATAATCTCCAAGACTAGTTTCACCCAAAGCTGCTTCAGGGCATGGGGTCATCCCAAAGCAACTCCGAAGAGGAAAGCATGAAAGCATTGCTGGCCATCACATGGAGACGGGAAAAAATTAGGAATAAGTGGGCAAGGTAGAGGCCAAGCCACTGAGAAATTAATTCTATCTCCTTGCAATTGAAGAAAACTCCTGTCAAACATTTCAACTTCTCTTGTCCCATCGTCATTCCTTGAAGCCCTTGTGGCTGGGACAAGCAGGATAGCACGTATGTCTTGCAATTCTAATAGGACATCTCCAAAAATGACTACTTGCGTTTGCTATTGCTGGTGTTTTTATTGCTGGACCCTGTCCCTGTGCCAGCAGCAGCTCCGGACTCTGCTCCCTTCCCTTTACGTTCAAAACCTTACAAAGATGCTCTACAGAAACCAAGACAAGTGGACTGCAGGCCAGCTATTCTCACAGCCTTTCCCTTCCCTACCGCCCAGTCCCCAGGTATAAAGCTCAGAAAATAAGGACAATTCCCACGTGTCCTTCTCTTTCACCCTGCTGGCCTCCAGCTGTGGAGGACACAGGGCTTCATCCATCCCCTGGAGACTTCCCTGGGTCTATGACTGCTTCAAAGCTGCGTGGCAGAGAAAAGACCTCGGAACACGGTGGTCCAGCCTGACGGGGAAGGAGCTCAGGATGTCCTCCGGTCCCTCAGCTGACGCTTGTTTGAATTCACAATCCAATATCTGCCTCCAACGACAGTTCTCGCAGAACATTTACTTTGTTCACTGTAACCTTTCCGAAGAGCCCTGTATTATTTTTACCGTCTGTGCTATTTTGTTTGCTTATCCCGAATCTCAGGTCTCTGCTGCCCCGTGATATTTATACAAGACAAAGCCAGTGGTTTCACAGCTCTGCTTGTTATTTTGAGTGGAAAGAACGGCTCTCCCTCCCAGCGGGCTGGCGCGGGCGGATTATCTTGCGTGTAAAGGTGCAGTCTGGGCCGAATTTCTGTTTGGCGCTCTCTCTTTTACAGACAGTTACCCAAATTTTGGTGCTTCCCAGTGGAGCTGGAAGGTTTCTCAGAGGCAGGAGGAAGACACTGCTGGGGGGAGCACAGCACTTCCCCGCGGGCTGCACCAGCACAGTCGGCAGGACCGTGCTGGGCTGCCTTTGTATCCTCTTGTGGCCCCGGTTGTGTGGGCAAGAAATTATATTGAAGAGCTTTGTGTTTGTCCACCTAGCTTACAGTTGAGACTGAAGATGGAGGAAGGCAGAAAGGCCCGTAAACTGGATGGTCTGATGGGCAAAAGAAAAGTGAAAATACTTCCCACTAAAAAAACACTTATCCTGATTTCCAAAATGCACCGAGGAGCTGCCGGGAAGAAGACGATAGAAATTTCCCAACAAAGAGCCAGCCAAATCGATAAGAAATGAACATTTCTCTTTGGGCTTCGGACCTGATTCTGTGCTTATTCCAGGGACAGAAGTCCCCGCTGACACTAATGGGAAGTGGCAGAGCAATGAATACCCTTTCCATAAATCCCGACAATGCTCTCGTTACGTTCACGGGGCATGCACACACTCCCCACAAGCCTCTATATATACCATAACCCTCCAGAGAGCCACTAATTGCTTCTTCGTTACCAAACCGACTGTTTTCACTCCCTAAATTCCTGTGCAACAAGGCATACAAAAACAAATAAATAAGCAAAACAAACAAACAAACAAAAGACCCCTGCTATTACAGCGTGCGGCGTGCAATTGTGGATCAAGGGAACTGCAGCAAAGTGGAAAGAGATAGCGGCCGCGTCGGTGCAACATTGGACTCCAAATGAGAAGGGGAAAAAGTAAAGGGTTAAGGAAGGTTAATTATTTCTTAACAGGAATTTAATAGGATACAACTTAGTGCAAAACTACATACTGCTAGGTAACTCCCAGGTGACCGTGCTTTGCTCCTCTGCAAACAATTCGGACAAGATGAGAGACATTATTTGAAGCAGCCCCACAGTACAGCCATTGTCAGACATCACGGCAGATGTGCAGCAGACACGATGACGACAGGGGAGGGGAGGTGATGGGGGAGGAGGGCAGCAAAGAGGGAGGGAGGAGGTGAGATTGGAAGCGGAGGAAGATATTTAAAAAAAAAAAAAAATGCGGAACATAAAAAGACGGGGAATGACGGGCAAAGAGAAAGGGAGACATCCAGGAACGGAAAGCATTGTAAATAAGAGTTGTAAAGAACTCAAAGTTTGGGGGGAGCAGAAGCAGCACGTGAGAGGGAGGGTGGAGGGCGTGGAGGGGGGAGACACACACAGAAAGTACATCAGTTATTCAGCTGAAGCTACAACCACCAAAACATTGTATTATTAAATGAAGTTAGATCCGCTCAGATATTATGGGCCTGATTCACAACGAGATGAGAGAGCTTTCATGTGGGGCAGCTGTGCCCCGGGGCACCAGAGACACCCACCCCTGCAAATACCCCACCGCAACGGAGAGGAGCTGCCCAAGGAAAGGCTCCTGCTGCCGGCGCTGCCGCCGCCTGCATTGCCTTGGAAGGAAAGATGCTACTCGTGGTCTAGAATAAAGGACAACTTTGTTCTGGGAAGGGGGAAGGGAGGGAGAACGGGTTTGCTTCGGGGTCTGTTGCTTTTATTAAGCATGTTGAGGAGCGTTCCCGATAACGCAGAGAATCCCAGCTCTCATACAAAGACGGCCGTTTCTGAAGTCAGCTGGGAAATTTGCTAGCCGATGAAGTGTAGCTTATGCCAGCCTGAGCACGTTAGCAGAAAGATTAAATCTGTTGGAAGTATTGCTGCGTGTGCAATACACAGGCTTTTAGTTTTAGGGTGCAGCGTATTTTTTATATTCTGTTTCCCATGGAGAGCAATGGAAACAGCCCACAACCACGGGCTGCTCATCCCTGACCGCGTGAATCAGGCCCTTTGAATGAGAGGCACGACCAGGAGCGGTAAGACGTTCCGACACACAGGAGGCAGGACGGTGGCTGGTGAGCATCCGGGACAAGAAGCCAGCAACGAACATGTGAAATGCCCAAAAATGATCTGTGAAAACCATGACACCCTACGCACTAAGTAGCATCCACAAATGGCTGTAAAAGTCAACTCTAGTGATGAGGTTTCTTTACAAGAAGTTAAACAAGGGAAATCCTCAACAATTTACTGACCAAATTCACAATATACTATATGCTAAATACTGCGGGAAGAGAAAATGAGAATGCTTAGTGTCCCAACGCAGCCTTTCAGGCACAGGGTCCCTCCTATTTTCTGTACCTACTACATTCATCAAAGAGAATCCCAGCACATCTCCAGCTCTCTTTATGGCTCGGGCACAGGAGCGTGCCTTGACTGTCTGTCTGGATAGATGGCACAACTGCAACGGGAAACATATGCCTTCCAGGGATACAGGCTGGCAAACAGTATTGTCCCCGGTTAATCAAAATAGACACCCTTGGGTAGGTAGCCATCAGTTAGCTCCCCAGACAGCGGGATTTCTCTGGGTTGCTTCTTGCTGCAACCAGGGATGAGTAAAATCGAGGACATGAATACCTGCCATCCAAGCACAAAGGCTGGTTACCTGTCCCCAAGTTCAGCAAACATCTTTTAAAACAAGTATTCCCAAGAAACCTCCAACAACATGGCAAGCAGAGAGAAGATACTGAGTTCTTGACCCACTCTCAGCCTCCCACCGTCAGTAAAGCCTCCCTCGCTCACCTGGGTTTCGGCGGCCAGGCGCGGCATGGAAGCCGCCCGGCCCTGGCTCTCCAGGCCTGGTTGGTGCTCTCCGTTGGCAAGTGTGGGGCTGATTTCTCTCATTTCTACCACCTGATCAAAACAAGAAATGGTTTCAGTAGCAAGGACAAGAACATCAGCTTTGAAGCCATCATCTGAGCGGGCTTCTGCTAAATTTGATTTAATTGTGAAGAGATGGGAAAGAGAGTAAGTTAAGAGCTGTGGAGCGCCCAGGTTACTCTATCTACAGTACTGTCTTCAACACGGACAACAGGGGTCCACGCTCTTCCACCAGCCATGGCAATGAGCCCCAGCTGTGACCCGTGAAACCCCTCATCTGAGTTTGTACACTGATAACAGGATTGGGACAATGGGACAACTAGAAAGAGAAAACCTTGAGTAACCTATCGGAGCCGACACATAATTCCATGAAAAGCCCGCCCACATGTACAGCTGTCACACCGTAGAAGCTACTAGGTTTGGATTTTCTTCATAATGTTCAACCAAACTAGGGATTGTAAGAGCCAGAACAATGCTTGTCTCAAGGGACAGATCTACTGTCTGCTGCACTTCACCCTGTCTTCACCTGGTTTTTCTGAACATTTTCTAAACTTTGTAAAAATGTGCTGCATTTCTAAAATCTACTTCCTCTCGCTCTGTCTTCGCATCGTCACCCTGTTTGCCTACCCGTTCAATGGGGATTTCTTCTGAGTGGCCTCGTTCAAAAGCTGGTGTCCTGGTTTCATAAAACACGTCCTGGGTGCGTTGGGTCCCCCAAGAACTGGACTCTTTGATCCCACCCTCTGGCGCTGGCCTGTCAGAAGAAAAAGAGGAAAAAAGATTAACTCTTGCAAAGAGAATTTGCCAACCGGTGAAGTTAAACCACTCAGATACCCTTTGAGTTGTCGCTTGTGAAACGAGTTGCAGGACAGGTACAGCTGCTGGTGAAGCTGTAAGGTCCCCTACAAGGGTTTTGCCAGGGCCGCTCCCTATACAGCCTGAAGTTCCCGAGAGCAACAAGGAAAGCACACCAGCCATCACATTATTTTTCAGTAACTAAGGAAAACAACTTCTGCAGCTTAAGTTCTGATGAAGAAGAATGAAGAATTTTGGAGTTCAGGCAAATTATGTATGCAAGACCAGTTAGACAGCAGTCAAACACGTCTGTGGCCATGCAGAAGTACATTCACTGATACACAGTGACACAGGTGGCCCTGGGTTTCACTGTTGAGTCTGATGTTGGTTTCCCCATCGTGTTTATTTGGGACAGTTAAACTTCAGATGTCTATCACTAAAAATCCATAGCGCTTGTGACCCAGAGGAAAGTCATCTGAAGAAAAGCAGGAAATAGAGAATTGATTAGGGATCGCTGTTACTATAACTGTTTAGTAAGCTCTCTGTGGAGGTATCATTTTGCCCAAAGAGAAAGAGCCAGGTTCTGTCCTGGAAAGTCTCAAGGAGCTCTTGCTGTTACCAAGTGCCACGAGCTCGAGGGACGACTTTGTTCCCAAGGACCTTTTGACTCCCCAGAACTCACTGCGGTGGTGGTTGGTGGGTTGGGGTTTGTTTGATTGTTCTGCAGTGATCCCAAATTCCTGTAAGCAAACTCACACTTACAACTAGCCACAATGGAAAGCTCTCCAACTGATTCAGAGGAGACCATTGAGAAAACCTGTAGCTCTGGAGAACCCAACTCTACCACCACATGGATAACTGCACCTGAGGCAACAGTGGGAAGTAGAGCCACATGGAGGCATTTTGGTAGCCACCAGTGGGAAATTGTCCCAACCATGGCATGAAGGGGCTGTTGGTCTTGGTGTCACCAGCTGCCCCACCACCAGAGCAACTGAAGAGCATTGGTCGGTGTTGATGCATACACCCAGCGTGCCCCTTCTCCGCGTTGCAGCTTTGGTGGGGAGGCGACGGGATACTCACAACGTGCCGCCGTTGTTGAGCGAGGCTGAGCTTTTCTGGCGAAGGAACGCCTTCGCGTTGTTGAATGCTGCGGGCTGGGTTTGCTCCAAAGTGGCCTTCAGGGGGTGGAAGAGTGACACCGGTCCGGGCTGCGAAGCAGAAGGAGAGGTTTGTCAGAGACAGAGCTGTGTATGGAGAGGACGGGCTGCAGTGCTTTTCCTAATTAATAAAAAGTCCTCTTTGTCACCCTGAGAGATCAGCCCAGCAGAAAGCACACCCCAACCTTCCCACAGCTGTAAGAGGCGCTGAAGGACACTTGCTGCCCTCGGCTTTGCACAAGCCAAAGTTGTGCTGCAACCCCCCTTCCCTCTGACAAAATATTCCCCCAGACACCAGAGCGCAGCAGGGGTTTCATACACCGATGTGACCAAAGGGGCCTGTGCAATTCAAGCGGCTCGTTGTGACACTGGGTCTGCTGTAGCCTCCCGTCTGTGAGACAGACAAACCAGTCATGCTGGAGGTCAGCTGGGTGACCATCCTGAAATCCACGGGTACGTGCCCTATGGGAAACCATTGGGGTTTCAATCCCAAGCCAGTTCTGTGGAAATACTTTCAAGAAATTGTAAAAATCTTCAACTCCATTAGACCCAAAATGATTTTGAATAAAACCCATTTTCAAAAGTAACTTAAACATTTTATAGCCAAACTATCATCAGCTTTCAAGAATTCTTTGGTGGCCCAAAAAAATCTCTTGGTGTCTCCCAGCCCCTAGGCCACTTCTGAAAATAGGACTGCCAAAGGGGAAAACAGACTGCCAAATGTCACTTGGCGTTTTTTGGAAAAGACCTTTCCAGACCTACTGGAAAAGGCAACAGAAACATTTTTTTTAGATTTTTATTTTTTTGAGAGAGAGAGACACTTTCAGGAGCGGTTTCCATTTTTGAGACAGCATTTTCAAATCCTGCCTGGAGAAGCACCCAGACTTTCTGGATGAAACGTGCCAGTGACTCTCGTGAGAGCTGCCCAGCGCTGGGGAAGAGGCTGCCCAAGAGGGAGGAGCGATGGCACCTTTGGGCTGAGTACCTGGCACAGCCCCCCGGGCGGCTGGTGGACCTGTTCCCTGCTGTTCTTATTCTGCTTGTAGAAGTCGAATATCATCAGCGCTGCGTAGACCTTCCCCACGGTCATCTCATCAGCTGTCAGAGGATGGTGAAACGCAGCAAAGACGTTCAGGTGAGGAGTGGGAAAGGATCAGGAGAAGAGAAGAATAAGTCAAAGAGCAGAAGAAATAACAATAAACGGGTGTGAAAAACAAGGAGAAAGAAGAGGCGACATTAGAATAACGAGGCAAAACAGACACAGAAAAGTGGAGGAAAGAAAAAAGGACCGAGAAAAGGTTACAAACCAACTTCTTCAGATCTTTGCTTGTTGCTGCCTTTCACATCTGAGGAGGATAGCCCCTGTCTCTAGCTCTCTGTGGCAAACATTCACAGAGACCATGCAGAAAAAAAACAGGCAGGAAAACTCTGTGGCATTGTAAGCATTGCCGACAGAAGGGTTGCTAAATTAATACCAGATCCACAGCCAGCTTTTTATCAACAAAGAAGCCTTATTCCTATTTCTTTGAATTACAGTCAACCGGGGCATAATGGGCTAATATACATTTAAAGAGAATTTCATTTTTCCAGATGTCTCTTTTCACCCTCACAGTTACGCTACCAGCCCTTCCCCACACGGCAACAGAGCACTTACCATAGAGCAAGGAGTTAAAGCAGCAGATATATAGGCATCAAGAGAGGAGGGGAGGAAAAGACTTAAGCAGTCACTACCCACTGATTTGCACCTCCTCAGCTCCCTCGTTTTTCTTAATTAACAATGCCTTTATTGCTCTGTACTGTTTCTCATTAATCAGGAATCCAGAGCCCTTGTTTGGGCCAATCAAGATAATAGCAAACTTTCCATTTTCTCAGCACATTTGTCCAGGACATCATCAAGTAACACAAAGGCCTTCAGCCCCAGAAAACCTCTCTTCTGATTCTGAAGTTCTCAGCAAACTTTAATTTTCTTCTGGTTTTCTGGAGCCCAGGTGGTAGAAATTGCTCTCCCGTCCTGTACGGCACAGGCTGGAGGCAGACAAAGCTATGGAAAAGCTCTGGAAGAGGCCACACAGGGCATCAGTCCCGTCTTGGCACTGGGTTGGGTTTGTTTTTCTTTCTAAGTACAGGAAGTCTACTGTAGCATAATGAATTACATGGCTAGATGTGACATCAGCTTCCCCACTCCTTTTGTGACCATGGCATGGAGGTGCGGGCTGGAAACCCTACAGAGAGGATACCAAGAAGCTGAATCATAGAATGGTTTTGGTTTGGGTTGGAAGGGACCTTAAAGGCCATCTCGTTCCACTCCCCTGCCCTGGGCAGGGACACCTCCCACCAGCCCAGGTTGCTCCAAGCCCCGTCCAACCTGGCCTTGAACCCCTCCAGGGATGGGGCCTGAACTGCACTTGGTTCCTTGGCTGCATCCTCTAAATGGCCATGCACCTAGACGGGGCTAGGGACAGAGCAGGCAAGGAGGGAGGAACACGCTTGGGGCTTCTTAGGTGGCTAGGATGGGTTGGGTGCTTGATGACAAACCACTTACGTTTGTGAGGAGGCACCAGCAGATCCAAAGTCTTCTGGGACAGATTGGGCCAAACCAACGAGATCTCCTTTCTCAACTCAGCATCGCACTGGTGCTGTTTAACACCCCCTGCGGAAAGGGAGGGGAGAGAGAGGCACATGACGAGCAGCGTCAGCATGCCCTGTCAGCACCTACCACTGTTTGCACAGCAAGCCCAAGGAGAAGGCATTTCCCCTGCTCCCATTTCTTGCGAACAGCAAGCCCGCACCAGCTGCAGCAGATGTTGCAAAGGGAATCGGTGACCTCCTCCATCACTAAAGGGCGTGAACCATCAGGACCATCATCGCTTCAACCCGCTGACCTTCTGCTGTTACTTGGGGCTTCAACTTCAGCTCAGAGTCATTCTACCTAACTGCGGGTGTCTGGGTTTTGGGGTGCTGGACAATGTCAACGGGAAGCAGTGGCATCTCCCAGGTGTGATGCCAAGGAACTGGCCTGAGGTGCTGGCCTGCGAGCAACACCATGATTGGTTATAAACCCTCTCCATCACCAACTCTTTCCAAAGCCTTTGGCAATGAGACATAAGAACGCTGTTCTGTATCAGCGGCTACATCTCAGGGTAAAACAGAAAGAACCCAACGCAGCGGCATTATTCAAATGGCCAAAGCGAGGTCTTAATACACAAGGGGAAAGTGATTAAAGTATACGTAAGCCAACAGGCCAGCTCCCAAATGAATGCACTGCACAGGAGGCAATTAAGTAGTTCATCTGAATGACAGAGATTATTTTTCTAAGAGAAAAGTAATGGGGGGAGGCTCCGGGTACTCCGCTACATGGTGGTTTGAACTCCCACACGGACCCTCATTAGGGAGGGTTTATTAAGGGCCTGTTAGTCCCACCAAAGGCTCAATTAAATGTAGCACACAAAACCTATTCAAACGAAGCACATAACAACAAAACAGGTCAAAACCCACAGGCAGATATAAACCTTACAAAGAACCCAGCGCGATCAGCTGAGCTCTTCCCTGGTTCCCTTCCAGCGTTGCGGCCAAAGAAAAGGGCAGGGGGAGCCTTTTTCAGTTGAAAATTGAATGGTTGGAATTACCATTGCTGACAGGAAACTAGAAGCCTAAAATAATACAGACTCCCAGCACCCTTATCTAGAGGTTATTACTAAAATAAGGGTCTGGCCCCTAAAAATCCCAGACATTCCTAAATGCGTCCTTCGAAATGAGTGTCTGATACTTGGTGTCACTCCCTAGGGGAGTCCCAGCGAGCTCAAAAGTTTGTCTTCTTCCAGCAGTGTTTACTCAAAGCCTCAAAGACAAAGTTTAACCAACATATGAGGGAGGTAATTAATACAGATAGGTTAAATGGCCGGCCTAAAACCGCTTAGGAAAAGCACAACATCCTAACCCTGCCCTGCCCTTTGCTCATAAGAGCGTTGTTACCTCCTATTAGCCTTTAAATTAGGTATAAAAGAGCTTTGGCCAGTCATGCCTTGATTCTGACCCCAGCCAGCCTGATTAAATAGTGTAACGACCCAGAGAAAAGGCCAATGTATTTTATTACATTGCAATGCTTAATTGGGAAGTCAAGTAAATGCCTGATTAAACACTTAAATAATTAAGTTTTATCTCAAGGTGGAATGTGGTTTGCAGCACTTGGAGTCACTGCTTTGCTGCCAGCAGACAGTGATTGGAGAGGAAGGGCTGTTTTTCCCTCGTGCTGGAAGAGTTTAGAAAAGAGGTATGGAAACTCTCATTTCTGTTCTACAGCAACGAGCACACACAGGGCTTCTCCTCTGAGAGCTCCCAACTGGGATGGCCAAAGCTCTCCACATCCCATCGGCAGGGATGCCAGGATGCGGCCACCCCAAAGGCAGAGCGATGCTCAGGAACGCTCTCTGTCGCTTGTCGCTGAGTGTCCCTTGTCCTCGGGTGCTGGCAGAGGGCACACAGGCAATAGGAAATTGGGACTTCCACCTGGGGCAGGATTTCGGTGGTTTTGGGAGGACACCAAGCCAGCAGGGAAGTTGGGGTTTGAGCCCACACATGCTGTCAGACATCACCTCCCCCTCACCTGAGGCGAGTTTGATTTCTAGGGCAGTGCGGATCAAGGCCATCAGCGTGGACGTGAAGTGGACGGTTAAATCTTCAGGCGAGATCGGCATGTTCATCCGCACCAGGCGCTGGAGAGAGAAACGCGGTGGCTGTGAGCGCGGGTCAGGATTCCTCCCCCCTCCCCTTCCTCCCCCCTGCGAGCCCTTAGAAATGGCCACACTACAAACGTGTGTTCACCTTTTGTGCGCCGAGCTAAAACGCTTCTTCTCCGTATAGACGTCAACTCCCTTTCAGGAGCAGGTCTGAGCTGTAACTGTGGCTTTAGTGGTTAAACAGTTGATTTGCCAGCATTTGTACTGCAATCCTTGGAAGAGAATTCTTCCAAAAAAGTCAGTTTGAATGCTCTCATCCCATTTCAGAGCCCAGTACCCTACTCCTGACTGTATCCAACCATGTCTGCAGGCTCCAGACACGTGGCTGGTAGCTGCCACCCCTGCCAAAGCAGCATGCCCAAGAGATATAAACCATGAAGCCACCTCCACCATTCTTCCCTACATCAGTTACCTTCACCTGCATTCTGGTTCCACAACAGGGGCAATAGCAACAAAAGCGACCTGGCTCCACTGGATGGAGTAGGATGATTTACATCCACCATCCGAGGATGCGGCTCCATCCAGAGAGTGAGTGGGCCTCTTCCAGCTGTGCAGGTGGCCTTGCCAGTGAGTGGGACATGAGGAAGGCACTTTTGGTGGCAACGGCAACAGGAGGCATGCGAGTACTTTGTACAGGAGCTCCGCAGCCTCTGGAGCGGTCCCGTGATGATGGGCTTTGTACGCAGCCTGAAGCACTCCAGAAAATAAGGCTGGTGAGCCCTGCGGTGGGGCTCAAGGACTCTGGGGCAGTTTGGGTCCGGCTGCTAACAGGCAAAGGTGTGCAATATCCTTTTTACTGGAGGCATTTGGGTTCTGTCTCTTACCTCCTTTCCCTGTGGGTATCCCAGGAGCTCTGAAGGTCTCCCCCTTTCCTTCCAGTCAATGAGCCACACAGCTCCATCCGGACCTTACCCATAGGGGAAGAGGCTGGATTAACATGAGCATGACTATAACTTCCCCCAGCTATGTTCTTTCATTCCAAATGTGGAATAGTCCCTCAGGATCAGTATCTTCCAAGATCTTCAGACCTGGTAGCAACTCCTTCCCCATTGCCAGCCAGGACCACCTCCGATGGGCCAAGTTCTTCATTCTTGTAAGCAGTGAAGTGCCCGAGAGTGCTTTGGAAAGCTGTGGCTCCCTGAACACCGCTGCCAGCAGAGCATGTAAATGCAGACGGGGAGAAGCTCTGCCCAAGCCTTGCTGATAACCTTAGCAACGCATTTAAAGGATGGATTTCTTCTCCTTTGGCAACCTAATGATTTCTCAGCTCCTCGGCTTTCACAAGCTGTTTAGAAACTTCCTCGGCCACAGCCATATCAGACAAGCCCCGTGTTTCCACTCTCCGAGGGCACACACAACCCGAGGAAGCGGCTGGGCATTAATCTGTCTGGGCAGAGCTTGGCAGCAGCCTGGAAAACCCAGTCTTGGCTCGGCCTGGGCCCCTCGCTCAGGAGAGAATTTCATCCCCATCTGAAAGCGGCTTAGGCTGTTATTTTGATCCCTATCGCTGTACAGGAGCCTTCTTTTTGTTTAACAACAGCCCAACACGCTGCTAAAGAAATTTAAGCGCCGTCAGCAGCAGGCTGCAGACCCTCCGGAGCAGTAAACTGCCGCAGCGGAGAGTGCAGAGATGGGGCCAGGTCCCCCTTTGGCTCTGCGCACCGAAACACTACGCAGTGTCAAGGGCCACGAGTATTTTTCAAGAGATGCAGCTTTGCTGGTGCAATCCCCGCTTCAGATGCCCCACTGCAGTGGCTCAGGGGTGCCACTGTCCTCGTTGACCCGGGGAAGCGCTGTGGTAGAAGAACAGCAGCTCACGGGCAGTTTTTTGGTGGTGAAGGGAAATGTGGTGTAGCTGAGAACAGGGACCTGCCTGGGGTCTCCGGCGAGGTAAGGGGCAGAGAGCTCAGCGTGAGCCCTGCCTCCTACTCCTACGTTCTACCCAAAACCAAGCCAAAAGTGGTGTATGAAGACTTGGTCCCCCTTCCCAGCACTGACTGGGCCTCCCTGCTCAGAGAAATCTCCAACACGGAGTTTCCCAGAGGTATGAACGGAGCTGCCTTAGGCGTTTTGGTGCCCTGAGAGAGGACAGACTCCAGCCCTGGTACCTTCTGCCAGCCAAGGAGAAAATGTTCCCCCCAGGGGACAGGTATGCATGTGCTGATGGAGGGCACAGGGCACCCGTCCAGTGCAAAACGTCTGCTTCTGAAGTGAGCTGACATTCAGAGGAGCCGAGAGCTCCTTATTTATCTTATTACATGTCTTCGGGACAAGAGACTCATGTAACAACCTACCCAGTCTCCGAAAGTCTGAGACAAACCATTGTAGTCTCAAAGAGCTTTCTTAAAGCATGCCCAGAGGTTATCTTCCGTGTCTGACAAGCCTCAGAGATAGGGAAATCAAAGCCAAGACGCTCCTTTCTTTATAATTCAATGACAGTATCAAATGCTGGCAACGCCACAACAATTTTTTCAGTTCTCCTGTGTCCAATGAAACAGGATTTTAATTCAGACTTCTGCTCTCAGCACATAAAAAGTTACAACAAAATTATTATAACCACGTGAGCCCACAGTCACCATTTACAGAGTCCCAGTGAATCCCAGTTCAGTGGAGAGGGAGTTAAGGGATGGAGAGAGAAAGAAGATGCATGGAAGTGAAGAACAAGCAGATGAGAAATAATTCCTCCCAGGAGAGCTCTATCCTCACAAAAACTAGCATCCAAAAAACCCCATTTTGGGACTGAGACGTCCCAGATGCCCCCAGCTGAACAAATTCTCAAAGGGAATGGTTGCAGAACACAGGCCACATCGCAGCTATACCCAGCAATGCTGTATGAAGGGCTTTCCTCCTAAATTTTAATCGGGGACAAAGGATTTAAAAGGAAATTGTCCAAGGCAATGCACGTTACAATTGCACGCTTGCAGGAGGGTTGGCTGAGCAAAACTCACATGCAAGCCCTGAGCAGGAGAGCTGCGAACAGCCACCTGGAAGAGCCTCTCCCCAGACCACGTCCCTTCCCTCCTCCCCACGCTACCCTCAGCGCTGCCTGGGCTACAGCATTTTTTTCCATCCCAATATGCAAACTGGTCAAACGGGTCAACCCAGCCACCTTTAGGTCTCCCCTTCTCCTCTCTATGGGGTGACAAACTGGGATGTATCTCCCAGTCCTTCCCCTGGGGCAGGTTGTTTTTCTTCCCTGGGGCAGGTTGTTGGCAGCACTTGCACTGCAAGGTGGGCTGCAGGTTGCACCTACCTGGGCAGAGCTGCTGCCCATTTCTCAGCCAAAAAAAGCCATAAAAGGGGACAGAATTGCCTTATAACCTACTGCAGCAAAGCCCAACAGGTCTCAGCTACAAGCCACCCTTGATCCCTCCAACATCCGTGAAAATTGCTTTCTTGGAAGCCCCTGACTTGAGAAAAATATATTTCTGGGAGACCTTCTGCTGAAGATGAAGCAGTTGGGAGAAGGGAATTGATTCATCTTTGGTTCAAAATAGCTTTGCCACCACACCGCGTGGGGCAGGCCAGGGACAAGGCAGGTTGGTGAGACACGCTCACACCGCGTCCCCGCGCCGCCGCTGGCACCCAGGGGAGCCAAGGAGTCAGCCAGATACCGGCTCCAGATATTGGCACAGCCACCCCAGGACACTCAACTTCCCTCCACATCATCTGGGACGTTTTCCTAAAAAGTCCGAAAAGCAACTGAAAGACTGAAACTGCAAACAAAAAGAAATTTTCATTTCCCCTGCAATATTGTAAAACATCTTTAACGTAAAAATATTTCCTTCCAACATGTGCAGAGCAACAAATTTCAATCCTTTAGCAGCAAAGGCGTCTTTCTAATTTTACCTATATTTTAATTCATTTACTACAATTTAGGAAGAAGTTCTTTACACTGAGGGTGGTGAGACACTGGCCCAGGTTGCCCAGAGAGGGGGTGGCTGCCCCATCCCTGGAGACATTCAAGGCCAGGCTGGATGAGGCTCTGAGCAACCTGATGTAGCTGAAGATGTCCCTGCTCACTGCAAGGGGGTTGGACTAGATGGCCTTTAGAGGTCCCTTCCACCCCAACACATTCTAGGATTCTATGAATTTCTATAGGACCCATTTAAAAGGAACTGGAATCCAATTGAAAACGGTAAAATTGCTCAAAGTCAAACATTCTGATCGACCCAAAATTGCTCTTTGAAAAATTAATCAAGAACTTTTGATTTTCATCCCTAACCAGGATAGAAGAGAAAAAAAAATCTCAATGTTTTGCATACAGCACGGACAGCAACATGGTTAAAACAACCTGAACCAGTTTTTCAGCCTGTACAATCTTTAAAGTAAAATGAACATCTCCCTGCATTTTTGCTCTTTCTTCTGGCTGAAGTTGCACTTCAAGGCCACATCTTACCAGTTCCTCATGCTTTGGAATACGATGCAAAAATCTGATTTAAAAGAAAAAAGGCTGATTTGGATAATTTTCCATCTTTCTAGACCCCAGAAGGAAAACATACACGCCTGCTGATGCAGATGGCAGGGGACGCGATGATTCCCCACACTAGTAAAAAGCTTCCATCATTTTTGGCGCCCTGGGAATTTCCAGCCACAAACGAGGGGTGTTCAGGTGAATCAGTAAGTGGGGAACAGGGGGAAAAAAAAAAGTAAAAATCCCTCCCAGGTGCCCAGACCTGGCAGGAAACGGCTTCCCTGCTCCCCGTGCTGCTCCTCTTCCTCCCTTCGCCTCCAATTTCCTCCAAGAGGCTTTGAGGAAAAGCAGCCGGCAGCAGATGGAGTCCCCGCTCCGGTTTCCCAGCCGCGCTTGGGGAACCCTCCGCCAGCCCTGGATTTTAATTAGGCGGTTTCGGAGGCATCCCCCTCCCCGGTGAGCAAGGGGAGCTCGTTAATGTTTCTGCAGGAGAAGGCCCCAGAGGCAGGAGCTGCAACACTGTCTCTGGAGTCTCCTAATTAACTCTGTGCAGATAACGAGGTAGTAACCGATTACAGCCGGGGTTAGGGAGGTAACGCTTTTTGCTCCGGTTCCTTGTGTGGCCAGGAGGGGTGCAGACACCCCTGAGCTTCTAGCAGTGATTCAATTGTAAATAAGCAAAGACATCGCTAACGCGAAACCAAACCTTTGCGTCGAGCAGAGTTGGCAGAATTTGCGCCTTTTCTTTGCTTTCTGCAGATCTTCTGCGTGGAAACTTCTGGGGCAGTGTCCGAACGGGCAGGGAATGTGATAGAGAAAGGGAGGGGTTGGAAATTCATCCTGGTGTCAAAAGCCCAGAAGGTCTCCTGCTGCCTGACCCAGAAAGTGAGCACCGAACAGAAATATCTGCACTGTAAATCTTATTCACTGACACACTTGTCCAAGCGTTAGCAGGCAGCGGAGCACACTGAGCTACCACTGCCAGGAAGCTTGCAGGCACCCCTATGGATTTGAATTATGAAGAGCATCCCATCAGCAGCTCCCGAGCAGCCTCTGGGACACGGATTGCTCTGGGAATAATCCCCAAACGTGAATAAATTCGGGACAACGGAGCGCCGCTTGTGGGAAACGAGGCTGAGTTTGGTGAATAAATTATTTGCTATGAATAATTCACCCCGACCTAGTTGTAATTATTCTCCTCGCATTTAACTCTTCTCTTGACTTCAGAGAGGCTGGCCGTGGCCTTCCTTCTTCCCATGGCCAACAGAGGAGCAAGGTCTGTGTCCCGAAACGTGGGCTGTGTCTCTGGCACACAACCAGACCTGCTGCATGGAGTGGGCACCCCACCTTGAGAGAGGCAATCCTTGTCCAGCAAAAGCAAAGCATGGTGTTAGCTCTACCTGAAAGAGGTAGCAAGGCTGGGCAGCTAGCAAACGGACCCCTCCAACCCTTGTTTAGCCTTCAGCGGCCTAATCCAGACGTTAAAATCCACGTGGCAGTGATGGGCAAGGTGAGGTGCAGATAGGGAGTCAGCTCAGCTCTGAGATCAACCCCCATCACTTATCCAGGAGCCCTGGCCATGTCAGGAGGTGCTAAAGGGAGAGCCAGAGCTCTCCTAATCCCTGCAATAAATCACCCTTCAAATAGGGCGCGCAAAGCCGTGCTCGACAGCACCCACAGAACCACAAAACCAAGTCAAGAGCCTCCTCCGGCTGCCAGCGTCGCCCTGCAGAGCTCGTGCAGGGCTTCTCCTGGAGCTAGACTCAGGCAGAGGTGGAGATGTGCCTGCTGGCGATGCTGCCTTCTCCTGTCCCCAAGAGAGGGAGGTCAAAAGATGACTCTGAAGAGCAGTGGGAAAAGCCTTGGGTTATCGCCTCTTCTAGCACCACACCATTCCAAAGAATCACACCCCCAGGCTCTCAAATTAACCCTCCTCCAACCCCGCTCTTGAAGATATCTGCAAGGCATCTTGGTGGCATTGTAGGGCCAAACTGAGATTTAGCAGCATCACGGGCATTTCCTTCTCCCATTTTCTCTAAAGGTGCACACAAAGCTCTGTGGCGCAAAGGACAGACTGATTCCAGGTGACAGCAAAGCTGGCTGCCACTCTGCCCTTACTGCTACTCCTGAATAACACATAAAACCCCGGGACCCTTTGCTATGGACAAGCTGATTCTATCTAAGAAGCCTCGAAGTCTCAATACAAACTGTAGACAGAGTGAAAAAACACCATCCTCATCTGAAAATGGACCAGCGATCCAATCTCAAGACACCAAAATGAAGCCAAAGTGGTTCTCTTCCCTCTTTTCATCTGACTGGGTAGAAAAGATTTTAAAATCCATTTTCTTCACCCTTTCCTCACTGCCCCCCCAGTGCAGGATAGAGCTCTCCCGGTGCCGGAGCATCCCAGGCATGCACCCCCCGGGCAAGCAGCGAGCCACACGCGCGGAACTGCAGAGGCTGGTCACGGCCACCAAGGAGAACCATTGAGAAAGGGGAACCAGAAAACAGCAGAGAGGAAGAACAGCAGCCGAGGAGGCTGCAAAGAGGGGGGGAAAAAAATCCAAACGAAACAACGGTGTGCACATACCGAGAAGGCAACACAGACAAAGACAGGGGGAAAACACACAAAACCATTGCAAACAGAGCGGACTGGGAAAATATATATATATGGAAAGAAAAAGGGTGGACATGTGGGGCAAAAGAGCTTTTGCCAGAGAGAACGGTAAGGTTTTTAAAACATCCTTTTGTTCAGAGGGAGAGAGCAGAAATAGTGCAGAGACAAAGCCCCAGCTGCTGTCGGCACTGACTGAGCTACGGCTGTGGGACGAGGGGGCCATTGTCCCCCTTCAGGCTGGCTCTGCGCGGAGGTGTGCGAGGCTGGCTGGGCTGCACTGTCCCCCCCGGAGGCTTCCATCAACCGCGGGGGGACGGCAGGCGTGACACTGGTTGGGGGGGGCACCCGGCAGGTGTAAGGCAGGGGGATGCTGCGACCCACACGCAGCCGTTGTCCGGGGGAAGATGCTCAGCACCAACCCGTCTCCATGGATGCGCTGCTCCTAGCGCTGCACGGAGATGCGGAAGAGGGAGGGCGTGAAAAGCGGTGCTGCCTCCCCGTGATGGCTGAGTTTTATCAGCGGCCATAGTTGGGACTGGGGTCAGCCCAAGCTGCAGCCTCACGCCCTGGGAAAAACTCCGATCTGGTCTTAAATCCTTATTTCTGTAGTTCGGGGCTCTTTGATAACATGCAAAATGAACCTGGTCACCTCCAAACTCAGAGAAATCTGATGTTCACTCTAGCTAGGTCTGGGCAGTTCGACTTGAACCCATCTCTGCTTATGGTTCAGTCATACACAGACAGCTTTTAGGGGTTTCTTAGTAGACGGGTAAAAAATAAAGACAACTTTAAAAAAAAATCAGGAGTCTGTATTTTAAAAAATAAACCATTCATATGTACCTAAATTCTCCGGATTTGTTCTGTAAAGAGAAATAAAATGAGATACCAGCTAACTCGCAGGGAAAAGACAGAGAAGGAAAGGCCCGTCTGCGGTACCTCTGTCACAAGAGTTGAGCGCAACCACAGAGATGCTGAAAAGCTGGCTTAAAATGCCTATTTTAACGCATAATCTTTTTTTATCACCTTTTATTTTCTCCTTTTTTTAACTGTACAAGATCTGGGGGGAAAAAACGGGAGAGCCCGTGTGCTCACGGAGCAGACCTGGTTGCCCAGCTGCAAACACCCGCTGCTGGGCTTTCAGCAGGACACAGCTCCATTTTAAGTCAATGGAAACTCACAGGTGCTAAAAGGAGACATTGATTACTTTAAAAGCATTGGGTTTCTGTGTGTAATTGGTACCTCCATAGAGATGTTTATCTACCCACTCATCTGATGTAGCTGAGATCTGAGACCTGGCATTTTGACATAGCTGGGTTCCCCAAGCTTAGTTACGGTGTGGTGGGTATGAATTGCTCGTAACAGAGATGCTTTTTTATAGCAGCTGCCAAAGCGGCCAGAAACAAACCAAAAGGAATACAGAAAAGACATCTAACTGGCTAGCTTTAAGGTTATGTTTAATTTTCTTTTAAATCTTAACACCCTGAGGAAGGATGTTGTAGGAAGCCGTACCCGAACCTCTTCTTGCCGCTAATTGCCCTACCCAAAGGCAGGCCCAGGTTTGGGTTTAGCTTGAGTCTCTTTGCAAAATCTTGCTTTGATATGGCCTCTGTGAAAAAACAAGCACTACGGGAGGGGATGTTGTGATCTGGATCCATTGCACCAAGCACAGCGGGGTGCAGTAATTAGGCCTGGTGGTGGCTGAAATGAGGTCAACAGCAAAAAAAACCCCCGTTGAGTTTGATGGATGCTCAATTACACCAATGCGCAACGCTTACGGCAAACCTCTCCCTCCAAAACTGGGAGGTTCAAAACGCAAATTTCTTAGTGCCCTGCAAGCTGTTGGGAGAACAGCGTGGCTTTCCCTGGAGGAACTGGGGTCTGCTTCGTAATTTCAACTCTGTCTCTACCCGAGTTCCACTGCCTTCATCCCGGCAGTGTCTGAAAGGCAGCAGCTAGCAGCACGGGGGATAGAATGCATTTTTTTTTTTTTGTGGTTCAATTTAAAAGTTTTTCAGAATAAACAATAAGTTTGAGTGATTTCTTCATCTTATCGTCTTAAATGTTTGCTGTTAAAATAATTTCTTTCACGAGGGTATTTAAGGAGCCCTTCTGGTGTTGCCTCTGTTTAATAGCTTGCTAACTCCTACAGTACTGCCTACTCTAATTACTCCAATCTAATTAAGAAGGGGAAAAAACAGCATACAACTGAAGGGCTAGTGAGAATGGACAGTCAAAGAGCTCTAGGAAGATAAATGGGGATCATACTGGTGGGGTAATTTGCTCATTAGCACCCTCCCTCCCCAAATTAGCCTAAATGGAAGCAGAATGAGAGAGGAGAGAGAGAAACACTGATAGAGAAAGCGGAGACATAGTTAGAAAGACAAACTGATGTGCCATAGTTTCAAAGACCAGAAAAAGATTACAAAATAATAATAATTAAAAAAAAAAAAAGCAGAAGATCCAAAATCCAGTCTGCTTGGAGAAAGCACCAGAAAAGTCCAGGAGAACAACACTAATGTCACAGAAAACCGGCGCCCGCTTCAGCCACGGCACAAAAAGCTGGTGGTTTGGCAGGAGTTTCTAAGGGGGGTTGGTCTACCTTATAGGCAACACGCGCAGGGCATTTCTTTCCAAGGCCTAGAGGTGGGGACATGTGTCTCAGCATCTCATACATGTCTGTGTAACTGATGCGCCCGCTTGGAGTCAAAGGGAGGGAGGCAAAAGCAAGAGGACACAGAAATCAAACCAGACCGGGTTGGGGAAGGGGGGGGTAAAAAAGAAAAGGAAGGGGATGGGGCAAAAAGGCAACACAATGGAGCAAATGAAAAGGAGGAGAGAGAAGGGAAAGCAGACAAGAAAACAGAGATCCGGTTAATCAGATTTCTCAGGAAAACAAAACCAAAATAAAGAGGTGGGTAAATCAAAAGGTTTCTCCGCTTCCGTTGCTGTGTTTCAGCGCCCAACGTCTCCTCCCTGCTGCAGGGACGGCCGCGGCCGCAGTCCCCGCGGGGAATG
>VYZM01003365.1:179490-192515 GCA_013398915.1 Dromas ardeola
CGGCTGAGGGAGCTGGGGGTGTTCAGCCTGGAGAGAAGGAGGCTGAGGGGAGACCTTCTCGCTCTCTGCAACTCCCTGAAAGGAGGGGGTAGCCAGGGGGGGTCGGGCTCTGCTCCCAAGGAACAGCCGATGGGACAAGAGGAAACGGCCTCACGTTGCGCCAGGGGAGGTTTAGGATGGATATCAGGAAACATTTCTTAACCAAAAGGGTTGTCAAGCCTTGGAACAGGCTGCCCAGGGCAGTGGTGGAGTCACCATCCCCAGAGGTATTTAAAAGCCGGGCAGACGTGGAGCTGAGGGACATGGTTCAGTGGTGGTTTTGGCAATGTTGGGTTGATGGTTGGACTCAATGATCTCAAAGGTCCCTTCCAACCAAGACAATTCTATGATTCTATGATTCTAAGTGTTTTCTCGCATAGTGTGATGGGACTGGGGGTCTGCACCCTGCAGCTGCACAGTAAATAAGTGCTAGTGTGGTAGAGCTCAGTACCACTGCTACGAAAGCCCGATTTCAGATTAAAAGATCTCCTCTCTGCACTGCTGAAGGTCAGCCTGCCCCATAGCCAGAGTCAAAACACAACAAGCTGTGGAAACGGGCCGCAAAGCAGCTGAGAGCTGTTAAAAATAACCAGCTTTGGGGCGTGTGGGCTTTTCTTTAAATCTGGAAAACAACTGCGTCAACGCTAAGCGCTGGCTGAGAACTGAGCTGCTGTAAGGCAGTTCTTTGAGGGTCACCCGGTTCAAAAGTGCAATATCCAGCCGGTTGCCCCCGCGCCACAATGTACCAGCTGCCACGACGTGCTGAGGCTTGCTGGGAGGGAAGGGCAGGGGAAAGGAAACCAGGGAAAGCAGCTCTCTCGACTTTAGAACAAAGAAAATCATTTTTGTAATCCTCCATGTCATAAAACCACAGCCCTGTGTTATGCAGCTTCACAGTTGATGTTACCAAAATGCAATGGTTTGGGGTTTGCTTCTATCAGATTCTACCAAGTCTGACACCTGGTGAAAGCAATTTAGCCTTGCACTCGCTGCAGGCAAATAGCCGGCATTAAGGCACTGATCAGTCAGACGACCATTGCCTTATGCTAATACCCGAGTCTCAAGATTTTGCCACAGGGATTTTGTTGTAGTTTTCAAGCGCAACTTGAGCTTTGAGCACTGGCTGCGAGTCTGCGTCAGTGGCCATCCCACTTTCAGACTCATCTTCCAAAATGCTCGGCACCTACAGCGTTCAGGGGCTGTTCAGCGCAAATCAGCGGGCGTTTCTGCAGAATTAATATTCCTGTGATTGCTTTGCAGAGGTGCAGAGAGGCCATTCCCTTGGCAAGGGGAAGCTCTTCGATACTCAACAGCCAATGCTACAGACGTGCCAAGGTTTCCCATCTCCCCGCGTCTCTTCCCTGCCTCCCACCTGCCCAACACTCACCTTAAAAGACTGCACAAACGTCCAGAGCAAGATGCGGATAGTGTAACCCTGGCGAAGGAGCTTGATAAGTCTCGCTGCCCTGAAGAGCCGCAGGAAGCTGAGGTTGATGAAGTTGTCCTGCGGAAAGTAAAGGTTTTGTGTCCTTCAGAAATTAACGCGATTAGAAACCACAGCCCGCAAAAAAGAAATTAAAATTACCAGCTTCACGATCTAAGCAGCAAATCGGCCACCAGAAAACCTTCCAAAAGAAACATTCGTCAGTGCAGATCACTCCACATGCAGCAAGTATGAGAAAATCCCTCTCCACAAGAGCCCTCCCCTCTGCTACTGGGTCAATGATAGAAAAGGAAAAGGCCCTTTCACGCTGTCCATGGAGGTCTTGTTTTCTTTGAGTAAGGCAGATTTTTCTCCCCCTAAGGACTCGGGGAGAGGTTATGGTGCCATATTATCATTTTGTAAAGAATGAGGTTGTTTTGAAGTCTTGGTCAGCTCGCTCTCTACAATGAATTGAACTTAAGCCAAGACAGTTGCAAGGGACTGCGGATACAGCCTCTACCGTAACAAAGAAAGGCATTGTCCAGTGAAGATTAAAACATCCTTGAAAGAATGAGGATGTTTTCTAACCTGGAGATTTTAAACGTTTATATAACGTGTGACTGGACAGGCTTGTCAAGGAGAAATGGCACCAGCACGACTGTTTGGAAGATGGATCAACGGCAGCAAATCCATCGGGGAGGTTGAGCGTTCAACAGCAGGAGGGTGCCTTAGGAACCTGCTGATTTTTTTAATTATTATTAAATGTGCCTTCGTAGGTGGATCAAAGAACTGCTGGAGACAGATTCTGATTTCCATTTGTTTTGTATGATTCTCCCCACCCCGCACCCCATTTTTTTTTTTCTTTTCTTCAGGGAAAAGAGGTTTCTTGCCCCAATGAGCTAATCTAGAGAGGGTTCTTTCCAAAACAAAACATGCAAAAGCCAGATCCCTCTTGCCCTCCTGTTTTAAGGAGATGAAAAATATCCCCCCTTTCCGCACTGATTCCAATTCACTTATTTGTGAATCTCTGTTCACAGACGCTTATTTGACTGAGTTCGCTAAAGAGAGAAAGCATCCCACTTCAAACTATCAAGCAGCGGAGTGGAAAATGTAATCGTAAGGAGCTCTTTTCAGTAAAGATGAGCAAAAATAGTCTTTCCCTTGTATTATTGTTTTACCAGAAGACACCCAGTCACATTGAACTGACCCACGTTTCTTGCTCATTTGGCTACAGAGCTCATGCTGAATTTGAGGGGCTTGTTGGATCTATTCTTTTTTTTTTTTAAATGCCAGCTCAGTTTTGGGGCCATTAGCATTGCATTCCACCAATCCCATCAAAGAGTTCAAGAATTCAGTCTCAGGCATGCACTCGGTTTCTCTCATGTTAAAAAGGCAAGCAGCTCAGAGTTAGGCACAGACCGTATATCAGACTCAATCCTCAAATAAAGAGAAAAGAGAAAAGCACAGGTGTGTTCAATGAAAGAGCAGACAACACTGAGCTCATTCAAATCAGCAACAGAAAGCAGCTCCGGCAGGCAAAACACAAGCAAGGATTCCCCTGGGTTGTTCAAGGTCAGTAAAACAAGCACTAAAAATTCAACGCTTGTCTCTCAGCAGCAGCTTCTGGTTTATTTTTCTCACCGGTTTGGTTCCCTTCACAAAATCTGGGCTGAACTCACCTTAGCCCGGAAGGGCCGTACAGGACCCGGGGGCCAGAGCCGGATCGTGGCCGGATAACGGGGTGCCATCAGCGCTCTGCTCCTTAGTGACCCATTCCCAGGTGTAAGGTTTAAAAATTTAGGTTTCACCTAAGAGGTTAAACCTTAATAAAGGTTTAACCCAGAGCCCGTTTTAATCACGGAAATTTTCCCCGCCAGCGGGAACTGGATCAGACCTCACGTGTAATGTTCATGGCGCTCGGGCATCAGGCCGGCAAGTCTGACAAATTATTATCTTCAGAGCAATGCTCAGGCCAGATCTCTCCTGTGCACAAGCCCAATGCTCCTCCAAGGAGCGCATACACAGGCAGCGTCTGCGGGATCCATCCCTCTGCGTATGAACCTGCCTCACCTCCCTCCTTCCCACCTAACTGCAGTTTAGCAGCCAGAACGTTGCTATAATTTCATAGTCAGAGCTCGCACGATGCTTAACATCTTTTTCAGTCTAGGCTGGCTGCAAGGTCACGCTTGGCACAGGTTACCCCTGAGCTACATGAGGTTTTGTACGGGACAGTCTGTACACATGCGATACGAAACAGGGGGCTGAAAACCGTGCAGTTATGTCTATAACCCCCCACTCCCTGGGATTTGGAGGAACAAACAGTCCAAAACCTTTTTTTTTTTTTTTTTCCTTTTCCCAGCCCCAAGCCCTCCCCGGTTGACTCGGGCACTGCCATTTCCTACAGCGCAGCAAAAGCCTCAGCTCCACCGGGAATCACTCGCAACCCAGGAAAATCCACCATCACCAACATTCGCAGACCGTTCGAAGGACCGTTCTCTGCGCTGTTCGTAAGGAGGCAAAATTACACACGCTTGTGATGGATGGAAGAGCTCTGCGTGTGTAACCCCCGGCACACCACGTAGAAAACCCATCCTTCGACACCTCAACTGTCCAGGCAGGTATTAGAATCGCATGCAGTTAAAGGGGAAACTCCACATTGCAATATTTCTTGTGTATAACAGTGTTTTGCATCATTTTTCCTCCCACTTAGCCGCCTCTGTAACACCTGTGTTGTCAAGGTCTGTCTTTCTGGGTTTTTGTTTGCTTTTCTGTTGCACAGATGCTAAAGGCTGACCGGTGCTCACAAGAGGCACCATAGCTTTATGGTTTTATAATCCACCTGAGGACTAGCAAATTATGTTGGAAAACCCTTTTCCCCGGCCTATCACTATTTTGCTAAGAAAGGGGGCTCTGGTAGCGAAGGCCCCCAGGCACCCGGCAGGCCCCGGGGCAAAGCCACCGCGTCCCAGGGCAGGAGCCCAGCTGGGCAATGCATCCCTGGAGCAAAGTGCAACACGGGAGGGGAAAAGGGAGAACAGACAACATGGATAAAGAACTGGTCTTGATTGCTGTCCTGTCATGAGCAGCCTGTTTTTTCACCCTTTCTTAGGGTGTTTTCCATAGTGAAAAGCAGAAAACCCATGAAGAATAGGGCGTACAGCCATTGTCCAGATCCCTTCCTCCAGCATCTTCAGCATCAGAGCAGCTTCTTCACCAACACAGGAGCTGTGCCCGCTGTCCACAGGGGCGCAGAATGAGCTCCACCAGCTCAGTAGATGTAGTGGTTTGGGTTTTTAAACCTGCAATGGGAATATGAGGTTTTCGTGTCATGGCTGGATGTGCTCTGCAGGATTTAGGGAAGAAGGCTCCGTTACGCTGCCACAAAATGATAAACTCAGCAGAAGTTGGGCTGCTCATCCCCACTTCTTCCTGCAGCCCAGTTGCAGAACATAACAACCCCCCTAAACTTGACACTTCAGATTTCTGTCCTCAAAATGAAGGGCTCACCCAAAGCTGCAAAGAGCTGAGGGAAGAAGAGTCAGACCAAGCCAAGAATGGGATCACTCCGGAAGCTCTGGCAGTTCTCTTCATCTGGCATCAACAAGAATTAACCTGTTCTGCTAAGGAACTACCGTAGAGGAAATGGTTGTTTTCCCATTGAAATGTCCGTGGCACTGCCCGTACTGAAGAAGAGCTACTGAGTCTTGCACAGGGTCTTGGCTTCCTTTGAAGCTTGGGGAAAACCCTCGCTGATTTTAAGAGGCTGCAGATTTTTACCACATTTGTCTGTGTCTTGTGGACTCTGCCATCACAGGCATATCATATCGCGTCCTTTCATCCTGAGCCAGGAACACTGGAAAAGGATTTTATAAGCGTGTGATGCTCAGGTCTCTCCTTGTTCTGTTCTACCTTTCAACTTTGGTGCTTCTGCTGGAGTCACTGTAGGCCCCCATCACCCACAGCAGGAGGAGGAAGGCGGCTCCAGAGGGCAACTTGGTGCTCCAAAAATCTAATTTGGATGTCGAGTGATGGAAGGAGCCTGGACCTGCCACATATGACCATACAGACTGCAATCCTATCAAACTGCAGGAGGAGAATTTAAATCTTTAACCTGCAACGTGGACAGCACAAAGCCAAAACTCAGCCAAATAGAGCTGATTTTTCCAGTATATTATTATGTGCCCAGCTGATGCCAGAGCACTTCTCTCCGTTGCCTGGTCCAGGGGGGAATTGCCCGAAGATGCCCTCGCAGCTCCCACACACCAGTGATGCTTCCAGCCACCGCAGCACACGCAGAGGATTCCCCTCTCGGATTTCACTACACAAACTTTTAACTTCTACATTGTCATTTTCTTCTTTGCTGTTTCCCAGCAGAAAACTCCTTCCTGTGATCCTGCATGGAGCTTATTTGCAGTCTGTCATGAAGATTCACTCTGATTTGTTTCTTAACAGCAACTGTGCAACAGAAAGTCCAGATGTTAACACAGACCTAAGAGCTGTTGTCAGGTGGCCAAGCAAGTATTTTTGATAAGCTTATGGTCTCATTTGTGTTATTAACCACAGCCAAGATAATTAAGAATGGAAGAATATATCTATATTTTGTAGATTGTGTTTTTCAGATTGTATTTTTTCTTATTCATCCTCTTTTGGCTAATTTATGATTTTCAAAGACAGCTCACATTTCCAAAGGCATCTTGGGAATCGGGCACTACATTCCCAGTGGGATCTGATTCCCAGTACTTTTCAGCCCGGTTGATAACACGGCTTACGCATTTTACTTGAGATGTTTGTTTTTGCATCCAGGGACTCTGTGTCCGCTGTGGTGGCAAAATGCTTCTATATGCTGGTATCACAAAGAGTTTTCAAAGTTGAAGAAAAATCACTCTTTCCTCTGACTTCTCTTCGGATTTGAGGGAAGCAAGTCTGTAATAACTGCAATAATTTTTTTTTTTTTTTGCCTTACAATGCAGCATAAACCACAGGCTTAAAATACCTGTAAGGCAACCCTCTTAAACGTACTGCTTCCCTCTGCAGAAAGCTCAACACACCTCATCGTAAAAGAAAACAAAACTGGTTTTTGAGAACCGAATTTGGTACCACCACTTACAAAAGGAAGGGTTTCCCAGCCAGCCAAATCTTCTCTACTCCAGGTCATCCAGAAGCATCCTTCCCTCCTATTCTCATCCAATTTTCCACCAAAATAAAGCAAGTGTCAGTCTCCCCTTTATCATTGGCAGGTGTAACAAACAGCGGAGAACGGGCTATTGGTAACTGCATTTGCCTCACGTCACCAATTAGCCAAGGGGAAGAAGATGCAGAACAGAAGCCAGTTTTGAGGCACGCTGCAGTGAGGCTTTTTCACCAGTGCAATCGGAAATCTCATCAAAACGAATTAAACCAAAGAAAAACGAGAGAAAATAAAAGCAGAGAATTTAAATAATTGTTTAAATTCAATGAAACCAACCGTGTCCTATATGTGATGTTTTCATGGATGGATATTTGCAAGATTATTTACAAATTTATTTTTTTTTGAGCAGCAGGTGCACAACATACAGACGGAGACATGGTTTTCGCATTGTATGTTGATTGGATGGCGTGATTCAGCAGGTAGATAAGGAAAATAAAGAACAAAACAGGAAACAAAAGAGAAAATGAGTAATCAGGACAAGCAAAAAAGGAAACTCTGAAAATTTCACTGGAAAAAAACTGTTGGGCTTTTGGGGGTGTTATTTCATGGTAATTATATAAATAAAAAATGCTTCAAACCAAAACAGATTCTGAGATCCTAAAGGTAACACAGACAGTGCAGTAGTTATTTGCATTTCGTTTTGTAATGCAAATCGGGAGACAATTCACAAACACTTCTCGGTATGGTTTTTTATATTTCCAGGCATAGAAATAGATGTCAGTTTGCCAAACACCCATTCGGCCTCCTGAGGCCAGCTGTGTCCGCAAGGACACCTTTTCCTTAATGCCGCCTATCGGACTATTTTACTCCCAACTACTGGGAGGGTGAAAAAAACTGACATACGTGTTTTTGCCTAAGGAAATAAAAAAATATATATATATTCCACTGCATTCACAAAGTAAATTACATATGACATGACTACAAAATTAAAATAAAGCAATTAATCAACACATTTCTTTTCCTTTTATCTTTACTTTTCAGTAGGTTAAAAGTACCGATGCAGCACGGCTGGTGGAAGCCTGGTCTCTCGAGATGAGACCGCCCAGGGGAGAAGGTTTATTTACCTTGGAGAACACTTATAGCTGGAAAACAGAGCCATGGAGAAAAGCGGTGCTCCTGCAACTATTTGCGAGCCTGATCTCAAAGTCATGCCCAGAAAGCATCCCCTCTCCGCGAGGAGCCGGAGGGCTTCACGGGTGGCGGTTACGGGGACAGACGGAGGCTGACAGTCGAGTTGAGGTTGTGGCTGTCACCTGGGCTTCTCAGCCCCAGAAACCCTCCTGACTGAACAGGTCGCAACAGGGCTGAACACGCGGGGGAGGACTAACGGGGGCTGCCACCCAACTGTCCTCATGGCTGCCCATCAGCGGAGGAGAACCCGGAGCTGAGGAAGGCAGCTGGAGAAGAGAGCATCCTCCACCGCGGACACAGCGATGAGCAAAGACCTGCTCTCCTCTCGGGTGATTCTCAGCTCCATAACAGGATGCCGAGAGCTGCTCACCCCTGGCCAGTGGTGAAGTGGGGTTAAGCAGTACCCATGGTGTTTTGTGCGGAGCAGATGTTCATCCCAGTCCTTAGCTACTACTCTCCCCTGCCTGGAAAAGTAAAGGGCGGAAAACGGTTGGGCAGAGGCAGCAGGATTAAAGATTCCAGGCCGTAGGGCTGATCTGTGCTCTGCGAGCGAGGCACCCACCGGTCCTCCGCTTGGTCCTGCTCTCTGCAAACAGCGTGCTCGCTAACACTGCGGCGGGGTTTTCAGCCCTTTCCTACTTTTTTCAATTATTTCTAAATTCCAGAAGTATTTAGGTGACTTCGGTGCGACTCCAGTTGAACAAAACAGCAGGTTCTATATTACAAAGATGGTTCAAAGTGTAACTCTTCCACGTTATACATGCACCGTGCCACTTTCCAGGCAGCAAAACAGTGCTGGTGTTTCCCAGGCAGCCTTGGCATGCTTTGGGTCTCCCCTTAGGCACTGTCAGAATAACAGACATTGCAACCTATCGCGGAACCAACAAGACGGGACCAGAGCAGAGCGCTGGATCCTTCTGCTGGTTTTCCACCCTACGTGCCACAGCCTGTCCGCAGGACTGGAAGGAGAGGAAGGTTTGGGGTGGCAGTGGAGGTCATAGTACAAGGCAACCTCCACCACGCACCACTGGATGAAACAAATGAACTGCTCCATGAAAGGCATCCTGAAAGCTGCCGTCATTTGCTGCCATTAACAATTCTGCTATAAATGTAATCTTTGGAGCACCGTTGCAAACTCCCACTCGTGTAATTAACAGCAACTTGTGCATCAATGTCACCTTTAAGCAAACTAAGCTCCTAAGGCCTCTTCAGCAAGCTGGGCATGATGCCTTTGAACTCTCAAGCCCATTGTCCCTGTCTGAGACCAAGAGATGGATGTGTGTGGCTTAGGGACGCGTACACCGGTGGCTGCGGGGACCGTTCATGGGGATGAGTGGGCACAGGCTGGAGAGAGATCAGAGGGAGCTGTATGAAAGGAGCTTTGGAAAACAAGTCTAGCAAGAAGGTTGGGGGGAACCTCTGGACACTCTCTGCACGCGGAAAGGAGACGTGGTGGCTATACAGAAATGCTGCAGAAGGGGAAGATTTAGAGAGAGCAGAGCTCTAAAATAGGTCCATGGACTGAGACAGAGGACCGAGAGGCCAGGGGCTGCAGTGGCACTGGGGGACATACGGCTTTTATATTGAAGACATGTTTGTGAGCAGCTTTGTATTGGACATGCTGCCTGGGCAAGCTGTTGAACTACGTTAGAAAGTCCTCTCTAAGGTTTGACTTAATGGGTTCTAGTTACTCATAAACCAAGTGCCTCTCCATTACCACCTGGGAGGATAAGGAAAAGCTGTAGAGGTGCTTGGGAGCTTAACCCTGCTGGAGTTTACTGACTGTTCTTAGAGCTAATTCTTTCTGCTCTTCAAAGGCATCCTCAAATCGATGATGGAAACCAGAGAAATTGCTGCAGAGTGGAAGGGTGATGCTGTCCCTCCCAGCACCCCAAGGTCACTGCATTGGTGCCTGCGACCCACACGGGGGTATTGGGAGCGCGTTTACTCTCCAGCCCAAAGACCAAGAGAGGGCTGGGGAACATCTGCCCACACACTAACTTTCCTAGCCCTGATAGTGCCAAGGGCCAGCTGCTGCTTCCAAAAACCTGGGGACGTGCATATACAGCCCCAGACGTGCTGTGGCTTTGCCTTAAATTCAGTGACGTACCGCAGCCCAGCCTGACCAGTCCGTACCCAGTTCCCCAGGTGCCAGACATCCTCACAGAGGCTGGGCCACCTCCAGGAGAGCTGGAGGAGGAGACAATGGCCTTTTAACCAAGCAGGGACCGCTACCTGCCGAGCAGAGACTGGTCAACGCTGATGTCTGCTCTCTGCCTGAAAAATAGCTGTACAGAGGGTTTTAATAAGAGGTGTGAGGGCTTGCTGTGGAAGGAGACACCTTCCTGAAGCAGAAGATACCAATCTTGGAGAGACCACAGGCTCCCTTACCATGTGGGAGTTGGCTGTGCTGCTTCCTCCCAGGAAAAGTGGCCAAAGGAAGGGTGGAAGAGAAGCGTCAGTCTCTGTTTGGGGCCGACTTGCAAATGTTTTCACGAATTTTCCAACCAAGGGAAAGGTTTGGGTGCTCGAGTCTGGCAAGAAAGCATGTCCCGCGAGAGAGGGAGCAGAGGAAAGCACCCAGTAGGTACCCATTTATTGCCCATGGTGCAATACATCTCCTGAGCACCCAGAGAAGTGACAGACCACGCGTTTGATCTGAGTGGCTTCACCCTGGCTGTAAGCCATGCGCTGAAAACAAAAGGTAATCCAAAGTCTACGAGATAGGATTCACCAACTGTTAAATGAACACCATTTGTGCAGGAAGTAAAACTCTGGGGGTTTGTGTGCTTTTTTTGTACCAAGGAGGTAAGGTAATAATGTATTTTGTTAAAAACAGTAATACGGTCTTCACCACCAGCTGCACGTCCTGTAAAGAAGTCTGGGGAGCACAGTTCTTAGCACACACAAACCAGATCTATAAGCAAATCCCAGGGACTGAGAAAAAAAAAAATTATGGTCAAGTTCAAATTCATCACATACAGATACAGCATCATCAGCTAAAACATGCATTGGGAGAGGAGAGGAGCAATTTGCAAATTGGATAATATCAGGCTGTCAAGGTTTGAGTCAGTCATTTGCTGCCCTTATGGAAAAATCCTCTAGAATTTAATGGCAAGCTTGTACGCTTCTTGTAATCTACAGGACTCATTAGCAGGGAGAGAGCAGTCATTGTTAAGCTGATTGTTTGTTTGTTTTAATAATTGCCCTGCAAAGCTTTTGTGCACACACCAGAAATGCACCACGTTCCCCCAATCCAGACAGTGCAGGATGAGGAGTTTCTGGCTGTTTCTCTGTTCCCATCACCTCTCCCCTTCTCACTCCTCTTATCGCCTTCGCTCTGCCCGTGACCAAGGCTGGGCAGGAACCCCAAGGGACAGAAGTGTGTGTGTGCCCCGCAAAGCACCTCACGCTATAAAACACCAGTCTTCACCAGAATTCTTTTCGTCTTTTCCCTCCATTAAATTCAACAGGATTTTTCCATTAATAGGCAAAACCGGCTGGGGGTTAAGAGCTGTTTGCTGAACGAGAAAGAGAGATCGTTTCCTGGCAGAGGCACTAGCGCTGTTGTTCCCATCACAGCTTTTTTTTTTCGCGTGAAAGTCTTTGGGACAGACAGCTGTGCTCATCTCCGTGGAAAGAGCAGAGCTAATGGGAACGGGCTGCCAGGTCACCCAAGGACACCATCACACCACCAGTCCCGGGGCAGCTCTAGGGAATAAGGCTGGTAGGGAGAAGGTGCAACGTCTTGACAGGGCACAGCTTGGTTGGTAAATGAAGCAAATTGAGCAAACTGTACTTACCGCAATCTCTGTTACTAAAATATCAGTAATACTTCCCAACACTGTTACAAAATCAAAGACATTCCAGGCATCTCGGAAATAATTCTGTCAAATGAAAACACAAGGGGGGGGATAGAGGGATCCAAGGGTTATTTCTTTATTTTTTTTGCAACACAGTGTTTTGTTTTGTTTTGTTTGTTTTTAAATGCGCATCATGAAATACAAGCATTTCATGTAGGGAGGAAAGAGTTGGAAGTAAAGGAGGAAGGCACATACCAGCACACCAAAGGCAATGATCTTCAGCACACATTCCATTGAAAACATGGACGTAAACACGATATTCAGGCATTTCAACATTTCTTCATATGCTTCTGGAGCATCATAGAACTAAACCAGGATGGAAGAAAGGCTGTTATTGGAAGATCACTCACAGAATAAAACCTTCCCAGCTGACTTCCCTGACTACAAGTCTCTTGCTCATTTTAGCGCCAGATTTTGTGCTCACTTTAAGCAAGACTTGGGGTTACAATGTGGTTATTCATGCCACTCCAGAAGCACGCCATTGTCTACGTGCTATCTTAAAGGGGTAGCTGGGGATACACCCAGGACGGCGAGACTGTTGCTGGCGTACATCTCCCTGCAAGCAGACCATGGACCAGAAGGGAGGAAGGACATTCTCAAAACCAGAGGGCAAGGGCAGAACTGTGTTTTGTTCCAGCAGACCCTAAGAATATGGTGACCCCTTGACTATGAAGATACTCTAAGCTAGGCAAGGGATAGGAGGGGAGATCATCCACAACGTCCAGCCATCTGCAGCTCTTCCTCTTGGGCACCACGGATCACGTCCCAGAAGCTTGGCACTGCTGCAAATTTGAGTAATTTCCCTGGGATGGCTGGATGCTGAGCAGCCCCAAAAAGTGACCCTGCTCTGCAGCAGGAAGCCCAGGCTGATCCAGGAGCTCCAGACCTGCAGAGCCCAGTTCCCGTCCCACTGGCCACACGCTGAAGGGGCTACGAGCCAAACCAACGCAGCAGGAGAATCCCATTTGCAGTATCTCATCACAACTAAACCACTTCCTTTTGGGGACTGGAGGAATCCCACAAGGCCTCTAAAACCAACATCAGGCAGATGAGGAGCTGGTGATTGCTCCTGCAGATCCCCCCCAGCTCTCAGGTGGAGAGCACAAAGGCCTCTCCAGCAAACACCGCATTCAACAGCCCAAAATTGCCCCAAAAGATTCAGTAACAGCCCACTAACCTTCATCATTAGGACAATGGTATTGAGTGCAATCATGACCATGATAAAATACTCAAAGGGAGGGGACACCACAAATTTCCACATCTTGTACTGAAAAGATTGCTTGTTCTGAGGCATGTAGCGGGTCAGTGGCTTGGCACTTATGGCGAAGTCTATGCAGGCCCTCTACAAAACAGAAATGGGATGAAAAGAATACAAAAAAAA
>VYZM01003365.1:197525-251972 GCA_013398915.1 Dromas ardeola
AAAAAAAAATTGAAAGTATTTTGAAGACAAACCATATGAATGTGAGTTCTGCTTCACATAAAGATTTCAGAATACTTCTTTAGAAGGGGTAAAATTACTCTGTAAAATGGCTTGAAAATAAGGAAGACATTCAATAAAAAGCAAGCGTTCGGCATCCTGCTGTAGGACTGAGCTACTGTTGACTGTTTTATGACCTAAGAGCCGTACGTTTCAAATTTCTAAACAAATAAAGACCATTTTCTACATTGTTCAACGTTATTCTTCCTTACCTTTTGAGGTAAATTTGGTATGCATAAAAATGCATAACATCAAAATTATTTGAAAGTAAATTGTGGGTAAGGACAAAAGCAAATCTACGTAACAGCTGACCCTGATTTTTACGTGCCACTATGTCAAAACAGGAATTATCAGACATAGTTTCACCATTGCAAAAGCACCCATCGCTTTTTCCCCGTCTCTCACAGAAAAGAGCCTGCAAGCAATGATGCCGCATGAAGACCTTCTACAATAGGTATTCAAGCGTTCCCAAAACTCAGAAATTATTAAATTTCGTAACTCCTTCCATTCTCTGCTTCCAGGGGCTGCCTTTATCTCAAAGCGTTCGTGAAATGGTGTTGAATAAGTCACCACAGGCCGTTACATTTCTTTTACTTTGTAACTTAGTATTCTAGAGATGAAAGGGTACTGCTATATAAACCCCTGCTCTATATATTCTTTAATAGAAAAGATGAACAGATTAAAAGTCCTCATACAACAATGACATTTCTCTTTAGACAGACCGTGGAAAATCTTGCAATATTCATGTTAAATTCTCTAGGGAAAGTCAAATACTCCAAAATCTATTTTCTCCTATATCATTTCTAAGATCATCACACTTATGAACTGTAATTTAATTTATTTGCATTTTTTTCTTTTCCTTTTTTAGAAGTTTGATTTTAATGTGGATTCACAATCATTCATAATATTGCACACAATGTTTGCAAAAGAAACAAGTGTTTGACATTTGCTAAACATCTGCACAGCTATTTTTATAAATCTGGCAAAGAGATTAATTGCAACAAAGTAAAAAGAACAGAAATAACTTGGCTTTAGTTTAGTCCATCAGCTTCCACGCAGATCAGTTGCAAACCTCCAGAGAAGGAAAGATTGGTGGTTATTCTCTAACCTTTAGTTTTGGTAGCCGTTTAATGGTCTTCAGCGGTCTTAGGACCCGGAGAACTCGCAGTGACTTGATTGTGTTGATGTCCTTGCCTTTGGTTCCTCTGCAAGGGATAAAAGGCACAAGAACAGAGGGAACAGTTTGGTCCTCAGGTCACTAACCAGAACGTCTATAGGTACCCAGTGTGGTTTTGGTTGCAGAATTGGTTTGGGTTTGGGTTTTTTTTGCAGGTTTTGGGTGCCATCCTCACCACGGATGCAGATGGAGCGCGGATAGAGATGACCACCCACTTGAGACGTGTTAATCACGGCACAGGAGGAAGGCTGCGGGCAGGACATGGTCCTTGCAGCGTTCAGCCATATGTGCTCTCCAGCCTTCGCTCACTCCCCAACTACTCACCGAGCACCACCCAGGGACTGGTGACCTTCCTGCCCCAACTCCCCACCAGGGCAACAGTCAAAGCCAGGGCAGCAGCCACCAGGAGAGGAGGCTCGGTATACCCATCCCAGCCCCAGGCAGGAGAAGTGAGAAAGTCACACTTGGCTCTCCTCCCTCCCAGGCACCTGGGTGAGACAGGAGGATGTTTCTTTGTGTGCTTCTTGCACTTCTCTGGCAGGGACGTTCTGTCTAGACAAGCGGTGACCAGAGGGAACTGGAGCCTTCATGGTGATGGATGGAGCTCTCCTGGGGACCAGAGCTGCTCCATGCCCGTACCCTCATCCTTGAGTCTCTCTTGGAAGACATGCTACCAGACCCATGCAGGAACATGTAATATGATGGCATATTACATGCCTGGAACAGTGCTAGGGCAACTTCCCACTCAGGCATGCAGGTGCTGTAAGTCACATTTTGTTTTTACTTTTTGTTAAAACTGAGCGCAAGACTTAAGACCGTTCCTCTTGTTACCATTAAGAGGTTTTTAGGGGAAGGACAGAGCTCTTTTCCTCGTGCACTTCCAAAATACATAAAAAAGAGACCGTTACATCTTCTTCCAACCCAACAGCAAAACAATGACATTCCCCTTCATTTCATATGAAGTGAAAAATGGGATGAAAATCTTTCACAGAGTTTTGTTGATGACTACAGGTTTGGGTCTGAGACTGTATTGAGGTAACACAGGTGTGAATGAATAACACGTTGAACAGATGCTGAGATACCTATTCTATGCTCTTCCAGTTTGCTAAACATTTCTTTTCTCCAATGGGAAAGCAATAGGAATATAAGTAACCCAAGAGACCCACAAGAGGTACGTGCAGGTAGGGGACTGCAAAGCTTCCCCCCCTGCTGGCACTATGCTAAGGGACAAGCACCGAGAGTGGAGGAAACCACCCAGTTTCGTGGCTGCCTGACCTTGCTCAGCACTGGAAGGTGCCTTTTTGCAATCTATCCCCTTCTAAAAGACTAACAACTCAATACTAATGCTGTACTACTCAATACTAACACCAGACTGGAATCTGCAACCTAGAAACACGCATTCCTGCCTCATCTCCGGCCTCTTTCTCCAATTCCCAGTCACTGCGGTTGTCCTGAAATGCAATAAACAGTCAGACACAAAGAATTTTTGGAGGGCCGTGGGTTGTATCCCTATGACTTATAGATTGAACACAAATTGCCTTTGCACATGATTTAATAGAAATGGAGGAGAGGGGGAGCAGGATGGAGATTTACCTGTTCTTTCCCTGTCTCTTCTTTCAGGGCTGCTTTGGGGACGTTTTAATCAGCCGCAGATGGATCCTGATTGTTGGCACGGGTGTAAATCCAGGTGACTGAGCTAATACTCTTGGAGTTACAGGACTGATTTAATGCCACAATATAACTATTTTATATTTCAAAGAAATCATTTTTGATTCTCATTAGAGACCCTTTAATCTGGTCGAGATGAAGCAGCCACTGCCAACACAGCTTTTACTGGCTTTCTCTTCAGGTTTTAGTGTAACTGAAGATGTGGCCCATGTTTGGCTTTGCATACTTGCTTTCAAATCACCAACTCCTAGCAAGCAACGATCCTGCCACGGTCACTGCAGCTGTCTCCTTGTCACCATAGCCTCCAGCTGAGCTCCAAACTGGAGCTCACCTACTCCCCAGGCAGCTTTGTCTGATCCTCAGTGATGCCCTGGCCACAAAACACTTTGTTCGGCCTCTCGAGGAGGACAGTCAGTGACAGGAGGGAAGCAGAAGGGGAAATAGGTTACTGGGAAGGAGATACCAGCTGGCTTGGCCAACCAGCCTGGCCCCATGGCTGATGGTCACCCAGCACATGCCCATCACCGTGGCTGCCCCTGCTGCTCCCTCCGCAAGGCCAAGTAAATCGTTGGGTTGCTCCATGTTGCCCGGCCATAGACGAGGAAGCCAGGGCAGAGAGGGTGAACAGGTAGGAGCTGAGGAAGGTAGACGTGAGAGGGTTAAGGGACATGTGGTTGGGGCAGGAGGAGAAAAAAAAGAGGTGGGATATCTCGGCCCAGAACTATATCCAATTCTCGACCATTTGTGGCCAGGTTTCTGGTTTGCAGATTAAGACACACAGCCCAGCTTAGCAGAGCAGCCACCGGCAGGTACCGACTGAACTAATAAACCTCAACGGTCCTCACCTGGGTTCAAGCAGAACCACAGAATATTTCTGTGAGGCATCTTCCAGTGCTCCTGTTTCCAGGAGACATAAACACCTATTTACTGCTGCCATACATTTGCACCAAACAACAACTGTACTAATAAGGCCTCCTGGAAGGGAATTTCAAGATGAGAACAGAGACACTTCTCAGCTCTGAAGGAGCTCGCTCAGGTCTCAGGGCTGGCTCCAAGCCTGAAGCAACAACCTCTGTGGACTTAATATTTCTAGGAAGGTTAAACAGACCTACTGGGGACTAGTGAATAGGTGGGGCAGAACAAATCCTTCCTCCTGGGACTATGAGAGAAGAAGCTGCTTTTCCCTCACATGGGGAGGTGCGTGGATGACTGCACCGAGAGCTTGGAGGTGAAGGGCAGCCAGCCCCACTCCTACAAAATTCCTTCTGCCTGAACCAAGGACACTAAGATAGGTTGATTTGGTTATTTTTTTTTTTTTCCCGTTCAGGCAAATAAAGAGTGTGAGCCAATTAAATGTTAAGGGGATTTATGATCTAATTCATATAGAGAATCCTGAAAAATCACACTTGTTTCTTGTCACAGCAGGGTTCCTGCTATAGGAGAAAGCTTTTTCAAAGGACTGGTACTCTGAACTGGAGTGATGCAAACTGCATTTTAATTAAATGGATCTGCAACTATTTCAGCCTGTCAAGTGAGACCTTAAGGGTTGTTTTTGGTGTTCTTAAGAACCCCCTCTGCCAATATTGGGTTTTACACCACTCTCATACAAAGCTAGATGTCCCACAAAATAAAAGCTCCGGATGGAAGTAGGATTCAGTCAAAAGGTGTACTCCAACACACATTTGACCAGAACATTTCTCACAACAAAAATAAGTTGCTACGGAAGGACAAGATTTTAGGTGACTGCAGAATAACAATTACAAAATTCAGAAGAGCTACAGAACAGCAAGCAGGATAAAGACAGACAGCAAACAGAAGTCCAATGACTTACAAAAAAAAAAAAAAAAAAGAACATCACAAAGAAAAAAATTGCATTAGGTCAACTGTGGTTGCATTAGGCCAGTTCTGTTTTTTCTGGGGCAGTGTGCTGCTCATTTATTTAAAACATTAAAAATATTTTAAAAGAGCTTTACTTGGCCTTTTTTCCTTTAATAAATAAAAGATCCTTTAAAAAATTAATAGGTCTTTAAAATGGAAACTGCTTGTTTCTGTTGCTCCTGCCAGCAGCTCTGATTTCACGTAACGTGGGCCTCTTAGAGTCATGCCATCAAATATTCAGAGTAGGGTGGAACCACTGCCTTCTGCAATTGCCTGAAATCCCCAAGGCAGAAAGTGAATTTCTCCACCGAAAAGTAAATGAGGTCACGCAACTCTGCCCAAGCACAAAGCCACCCTCTTCCAGGGCCTAAATGATCTGATTTCCTAGACAGAAGAAAGAAACAAGTGCCCAATTTCCTGAACAACATCAAAGACCTTTCTTTGCCTCCTTTTCATCGCATCCCTGGGTTATCTGCTGTGGAGGAGCCCACCCGAGCTCCTGCTGCTCGCACCTGCAGCCTGAGATGATGCAGCTCTGCCTCCCCCTCTGTCACGGACACAGAACCGCACCGACCACAAAACCACCACCGCCCTGAAGACCATCACAGAATGGTTTGGGTTGGAAGGGACCTTAAAGGCCACCCAGTGCCACCCCCTGCCCTGGGCAGGGACACCTCCCACCAGCCCAGGTTGCTCCAAGCCCCGTCCAACCTGGCCTGGAACCCCTCCAGGGATGGGGCAGCCACAGTTTCTCTGGGCAACCTGGGCCAGGGGCTCACCACCCTCACAGCAAAGAATTTCTTCCTCAGATCTCATCTCAATCTCCCCTCTTTCAGTTTAAAACCGTTACCCCTTGTTCTATAGCTCCACTCCCTGATAACGAATCTGTCCTGTAGATGGTTAAATGCAACTTTTGTTACCTCCTTCTTTACAAATTGCCCCTGCCAACCTCTCAAAACATGCTATGTTTTGATGTCAAAGACTTTTCACCAATGACACATTGCCCCAACTGCACAAAATTAGCCCTGAATCTTCCAGCTCTGGTAATGCAGTTTAGAGGTGCAGTCCTCTGAATGAGAATAAAACTCCTTCTTTAAACCTATTTATTAAGATTTTCATGAGTTACAACTCACACATTAACGATGTATGCACTAAGTCGTCCCTTCAAATCTTTTTGGTACAAATATATCTGCTTATTAGAGCTTCTGACTCTCTGGTCAAGACTCTCTGGTCTGCTTGGCTTTCTAGTCTGCCTCTATCCTCTGCTTAAAGAAAATTAGGATGAATGAGGTTTGTTAAGGGAAAATAGGTTTCACTGAATAATGAGTAATAAAGGGACAAAGGAGTCGATGCGATGGGTGTAACATGGTTCGTTTCCACAGTGGCAAGTGTGTGTACACACGTTTGACAGGCATAACAGTGCAGCAAGAGACAGGAATAACATATTACCCCATGAAACTCCTAGAGAGAGATTCCAGCAAGGAGAAGACAAAGAAAGAGCAGAGTCAATGACAAACAGAAACATAAGGCTATACAGTGCACCCCATGCCCATAGAGATATGTGCTGGCAGATAATCCCATCCCCTGTCCCACACCCACCAACTCAATGTTCATAAAAATAAACAAGTAGGGAAGCAACAGATTTGCTCTACAGCATATACCCACACATCCCCCCACGGCGCATCGGCCCTACGAGCCGACAGGGCAAATACACCTTCACCCTCCCCACGCTGTGGGAGGTAATAACCTCTCAATTGTTTGGCAAATGCTCTTTGCTTGTTCAGAGAGCAGCGTGAAATTCTGTGCATCCCAGCCACCTTTCTGTTGTTGAAAATGTAAAGGTGCAATCTCTCTGCTGCTGTTCATCAGCTATTTCTACTGAATGAAGAGATTTTACACCTGAGGCTGATAAATTTTGATGACAAATTTACTAGCTTGCTTTAAGCTCCTCTACTTCTATTTTGCTAAAGGCTAAAACATGCCTGTGTCTTTGTGGCATGTTTATCTCCAGAAAAAGAAAGGGTTTTCTCTTTGAGATACATTGCTAAGTGGAAGATATTATTTTATTATCGTCATCATCGGTATTATTTATGTTTCTAGCATCTCACTGGGGGCCTTGCTATAAAAAAAAAAATAATTTTTTTGAACTACAGTCAAGCACAGAATGGCTTCTAAAGAGCTACAGGCAGAAGCTAGACTGATAGCTGGTTTGAGAGGCTGAGATGGATTTTAGGAACCTTGCAGCAATGACTGATACCATCTCGTATGCCTAAACAAACACAGGCTGTTGCAATATTCCAGATGGAAGCGTTTCAGGGAGCTCTGTTTTTCCTAGGTTTTCAGTGACATGTTCATTCAGCAGGAAGTTGCTCCTCTGGACACCAATGAGGGCAAGAACGTACATGAGAATCAAATCACACCCACTGCGTGGCAATCGTCTATTCTTGCAAACAGAAACTGCAAACAGCCACACTAAATACATTTTTACAGTGACACTGATGATGAGTGACAGGACTGCAGTGTTTGCTAGAAAAAGCCCACTAAGAAAACAACAAAGATCACCCAGTCTATTCTCCAAAAGCTCGTTTTCAGAATTATCAAAATTCAGCAGGCTCTACGCGTCCGTCTGGTTTAACCTAACAACTCAGTTGAGCTAAGGGCATGACTATCTATCCAATTTTCAGCTGAACAGCCTGAGACGTGTTAGTATTCATAACTGGAATAGCGGGAACTGGATTTCCTGCTCTCAGATTAGACCAGAGAAACTGCAAGTGTTCTCCAAATCGGATGTCAATGCTCTCACTGCCAGCTGATACATGGACACGTAGCAGAGGCGGCAGTCATAATAAAAATTACAGAAGAAATTCAAATTTTTCCAAGTCTCAGGTTTGACTCTCTTTCATCTGGGAGGCAGTAAACTGGCAGGCAGGTTTTATGCATTCGCTTTCTGTAAATCCCTGCTCAATACTTACTCAAAGAGCAGGTAAAATAGAAGCAGCTTAGGGCAGGTTATTATGAAGCACAGTCAGGGGATGTGCAAGTCATTTATTTAGAGGCTGATGAGGTGCTCTTAGATATTCATGGCCCAACGTGAGCAATAGAAAACCTGAGCACAAAGAGACTCAAAAGGATTAAAAAATATTCATTTTAATCCATAACTGGTTTGGAAGAAAATCTTGCTCAAAGGGAAGATGTTTTAAAGGCAAACCCTGATGTTTGTTCTCATGGCACATGGATTAGCTCTGAAGGACTCACAAAACGCCCCTTTTTCCCCAGTCTGCCTTGAAAGTTGGAATTCTTAATGGAAAAGAGAAATTCTCAGCGAACCACAGACTTGGGTAATATTGTTTTGCAAACTAATACTTGTGATTAATATTCTTGTACTTTTATACCTCTCTTTAGTTCAGAGGAGCTCCGTTAACTTGCTAAACTTTTTTTCAGTCAGTTTTTGCTTAACTCAGTCTGACCACATCCAGTTCTGAAAGAGGTTATGCTGATATACGTATGCAGGGAAACTAAGCCACGCACAAGCCTAGTCAAGCTTAAAAAGCACCCTGGTTTTGGATGCCAAATCTTAGGTCAGACAGACATTCCCCAGACCAGCTGACAACCTTGCTTACAACAGAGCACTCCCGTCCTCTGAAAAGCAAATTTCTAAGGAATAATGACAACGTCTTTAAAGAGGAGGGCAGTGTCCCTTTGAAAAAAGGGAAAAGCATGACTTGCTCCAAGGTCAAAACAATTCTCCAGTGTAGGATTGGGCACAGAAAGCCTCAAAAAATTGCCACTGTCACTTCCACCAAAAGACAGCAAACGATGTGGCTTGATCATCTAATCATTTACAGGAAGGCTGTGGTCATAGCTGACAAAAAAATAGAGGTATAGGATTAAAGAATTTGTATATCTTGTATATCATGTATATCTCAAGGTGCATTTCCCCGTTCCATCTTTAATATAACCTATTCAGAAAAAGGGGAAAAAGAGAAGTGTCATTCCTCAACGGGCTCAAAAACCACATCAACAGCGTCAATCCCACCTCCTCCTGTTGAATCACCCCATGGTCAAGTTAGCTTAGATGGTTTTTATCCAGAATTTGCTATGAAGACTAGAAGATCTAAAATATGCATCTCACAGCCCTGATGCGAAAGGAATTTTGGCACCTCAGAAGAAAAACTCCTGAGAAATATTCCAGGCCAACCCTGCCAGAAAGGTCCCAGTAACTTCTTACGCTGTGAGGGACGCGGCAGTATTTTTCATCGGCAGAGCGCGTAAGAGGAGCAATGGCGATGGCTGTCTGCCTAAAAATTACTGTCAGTCTAAAATAGACAAGACACGCTTCCGCAGTTCCTTGACAAAGGTGAATGCTTTTTCTCATTAGCAAGTAAAACAGTGCTAATTTCATCGCCTCCTCTAATCACCGTGTCAACAAACAGGTGAGTGGAGCTTGGGCATGGGCTGCTAAACGTTCACTGTAATTACTCAAGGCTAATTTAGCAGAAGATTAATCTGGCCAAGTCCTGCAGCCTGTTTCCAGGTCACCTCCTAGAATTTCTCAGGAAAATATTTGCAATACAATTATTCCGTGGTCCAGAACTACAAGTGGAAAATTTCTTTCCACCATCGAACCCTGAGCCCCCCAAATTCTGAAGAACCTGCATTGCTCTTCCTCTGGTCTCTTCTGAGAAAAATGCTCAAACTAAAAGCTAATCTTGGTTTTCAAAAAGCAATTCCTCTGTGCCTGTTGCTCAGAATACTCCATGACATTAAATAAGTACATGGAACATTATTTAATGTCACAAATAGAGAGCTGTGATTGAGGGAGGGAGCAATTAGCCTTAGAAGTAGAACTCTCTGGAAATGCAAGTACCCTGAATGAGGGAGGAGGAGGAGAGAGAAATACCAAAGGTATATGAACCAGAAATATCCATGACTCTAGAAATAATGTTATGTAAAGAGTTCACTGAGTTATCAGCTGATTTCATTAACTAGTTTTTCAGAGTAAGAACAATTTTTAAAGCAATTGCCTGAAAACACTGGACTGCCACAAACTGTTATAATGTGTCCCTGAAAAGAAGTTGGCCAAACGGTCACAAAAATCTTGGCTTAATGTTTGAATGAACAGTGAATGGACTCACCCTAACGCTGGGGTGAATTTTCAAGATATTCTACAACACAAATTTAGGGTTGGTTTTTTTTTTTTTCCTTTCCCCCAGCTATGAGATGATAAAGGGCAGAAACTGAACATTTTTCTGAGAAATGGAGCCACAAACTCTACGCTTCAACTAGCTCTGTGCCAGCGTCCTGCCTCCTCTGCAACTTATCTTCTAGAAATTGGGATGTCAAGGAAAATGTACTTACGAGAAGGCAAATGCCACCAAGGCCCCACTGACCACAATGAAGTCCAGGATATTCCACAGGTCGCGGAAGTAGGAGCCCGGGTGGAGTAACAGCCCCAAGTCAATCATCTTCGGAGGAAACACATCAAAAGAAAGAGTTTTAATAAAACAAGTACCAAATCAACACTACTGAGGTACGGAGCAATGTCCTTGATCAAATGACCCTCCACAAACTCTTCTTTGGGGCTTCACAGCAGCAGGATAACGTCTGGATGCTCAGTCAAGCTGCCCATCTCTAATAGGCACAGACAGCTCTGTCAAAACCAAAGCTGAAGCCAATAATCCATAACCAAAAGCATGAAAGACATAAGTACCAACTGCTACATAAGATTCTTTGCACAGACATGCATTAATTTATGGAACCAGCAGTCTGTGTGTGAAACATCCAACAGTTTAATTTTATTCTACCCCAGTCCTACCAGATTAATAGGAATTAGCAACTGGCATAGGATATCGCACAATAAAACACAAAGAGAGGCCGGGAAGACCCACAGGCCAATGCAGCAGTCAAAGAAACACGCTGGCTCCAGAGCACTTGCTGGGAGATCCGCTCGGCATAGCAGCCTGCTGCGTTTCTCCGTGAGACGGAGTCTCTCCTTACACTGCTGCTGAAGAGCTTCTGGAGTTGAGTCTCAAAGTGCCCGCCAGACATTTTATCTGCTTTCCTGAGAGCTCTACAACTGCCCACGTACGGTTGCTTTCCTCACATAGCTTCCAATCCTTCTACTGACCAAACAAGGGGAAAATCTGTTTTTCATTCTGCATCTCTTTTGCGTCTTGCTCTGACAGTAAGAACTAACTCCACTGTTACTCCAAGAATAAATGCTGACTTTATTACAGTCGTGCTTTCTGCATAGTTGCTGCCCCACAGCTTTAGCAAAGCCCATTACCCTGCTGAGTAAAAACATAAATCCTCAACTTTGAAATGTGAAAAAACAAGAATCAGTCGCTATTAATATTCCTGATCAGCATCAAAGGGAAAGGGAAGAATCAGACGTGTCTCAGTACGGTCTGTCAGCTCCTCTGTCCTTAGCCACGCACAGACATTTCTGCATCAGGCACTCACATTTCTTACCCTCTTACACAACCACAGCTACTAAAGATATCCTTATTTTCCTCCATAAAATGTGATATTAAAGAAACCAGGTGAGCTGATACAGAAAGGCATTTGTTGGGCACTGGCTACTTCCAAGTGTTGTTCCCGAGCTAAGGCTTCCCATCACCATGGCTCCAGGCGTCCTGCTCCACCCTCCCTCCAGCTTCCCAGAAGTAGATGATGGAAATCTGAATGGGGAGGTGAACCATTCTGCTTGGAAAAATTCTTACCTTGATCACCATCTCAAAGGTAAAGACACCCGTAAATATATAATCCAAGTATTTCAGAGCCTAAATGGGAAAGAGAAATGAGCATTAGGGAAGACCATCCCCTGAAGGGCTATGAAGAGGATGAGGGGACTGGAACACCTCTCTCATGAAGAAAGGATGAGGGACTTGGGTCTTTTCAGTCTGGAAAAAAGAAGACTAAGGAGGGGATCTTATCAACGCTTACAAATACTGACAGGGTGGGTGTCAGGAGGATGGGGCCAGGCTCTTTTCAGTGGTGCCCAGGGACAGGACAAGGGGTAATGGGTACAAACTTGACCATAGGAAGTTCCATCTCAACATGAGGAGGAACTTCTTTCCTGTGAGGGTGGCAGAGCCCTGGCACAGGCTGCCCAGAGAGGCTGTGGAATCTCCTTCTCTGGAGATATTCAAAACCCACATGGGTGTGTTCCTGTGCCACCTGCTCTGGGTGACCCTGCTCTGGCAGGGGGTTGGACTGGGTGATCTCCAGAGGTCCCTTCCGACCCCCACCATTCTGTGATTCTGTAAAATAATCTGCACATGAGCAAAATGTCTATTCTAGCAACCATCTATTTGCTACAATGGGTAAATATCATCCGATGGGATGTTTTCAAATAGTTTAGGCACAAACTTGAATCATCTGATTTAAACATTTAAACAGCAACGTGTTTTCCAGTCCTTGCCAGACTGCAGTATGCAAGCCCATGGGTTGCTCCAATGCACCTGCACGTATGGCAGGTTTAATAAGGCAAAATGGATATTTCAAATCGAAATATTTAAATACCCTTTCCTAAAGAGCTTTTGCCAGCATCTGTGTAGCAGCCTGGGTTTCTCCTCTGCTGGAACTGGTGACAGTATTATTAAAGACCTTGGGAGAGTAAGAGAGTGATAAAGTCCTTTTTGAAAAACTGATTCCATGGTTATTAAGGATGAGGAAGATAGATTGCTTGTAGTTACTTCAGCTCATTGCTGATACAGGGATTCGTGGATCCTCTTTTGGAAAAAGCTAATACTGACCAGATTCAGAAGCAGGGGACCAGGCCAGGCAATTCCTGCTCGGACCCGGTCTGCCGACTTGTGCTCTGAAGCAATTCAGTTCCTTAATCTGTTTAAGGGGTGGATGAACACAGACTCCACAGTACACATCCTGCTAAATGCAATACCAGTCCACTCAAATATCTATAGATCTCCTGAATTTTAACGTAATTCTGTGGATGGGATGCACCTATTCGCAGTCGGATTCATATGATTCTACATAGTGGATGGATATCGTCAATATAAATATCACACTACATCCACACACTGCAACTATCTATGCTGAAGAGTCCAAAATCAGGCAACTGCACCTTGCAATTTCTATACTTAATCCCCAGTTCTGTAGGCTCCTGGTTGTCCATGTACCTGTAACCAGCCCTGTGCCAGTGTCCTCATGCGAATGTGCTCAAATAAAGACACCCAGCTGTCTGCTTTGTGAACGCTCCTGGGCTGCATGCTCCCGGCGTGGAAGGTGACGCACTCCACTTCTGCTCCTAACAGCGCCCATCTAAGAAGTCTCCAACTTTGGTTTGGCATCCATGGATAAGCAGATTTTCTACTAATTCTAGGAGATTGCTACCACGCCCCATCAAGCTAAAAAGCCATATCTGGTTTCACTTCCTCAGGCTCTGCTCTAGCAGGAGCAGGGGAATTTAGGACAATTTCGGCCCTGGCTTGTGACTGGGGAAGCTCTTCCCATTGTGGAATGGTGTGTAGGCTTGGCAGGCTTCTTCCATGTAAGTCACACCAGCCAAATAACCAGTGATTTCCAAGTTCTCAAACTCAAATGTGGTTGAAGCAGCAGAAAGGGACAGGAATTGTGAGCATTTTCATAGAGGAACAAGCTAATTTGAGTATGTTATTAAAGAAAGCTCCAGTTTCACTCTTGCCACTGCACCGTGTCATCCCCGGGAGATGGGAACGGACATGCCACGTGCATCACTGCTGGGAGAAGCAGGACAGCTTTATTCTGGCCATGTTGATTGGTACTCACATCGTTCCTTGGTGACTCGGCTTGGACAGGGTCTTCTGCAGCCAGGGCGATGCTGCTGAGGGCTATCACTATGAGGATGACCATCTCGAAATAGCGCAGGTTGACGATGTAGTGAAACAGTCGGCGAATCCTGCAAACAACATAAGCACATAGGAGGGCTGCTGTGGGTGCTGGAAGTCAAGTGGCAGAAGACTGGCAGAAGGGCAACGTTCATCAGGAGTATCACCTTTAGGATTCCTAATACAATAGTGGTAAGAAAATAAACACTAGGATCAATGGCTTTAAACTCCAGTTTGCAACAGATCTGTGGTAAGATTTAAAGATGGATATTTAACATCTGCACTGCTCTCTATGCCCTCTGCAAAGCAATGACATCTATCTATCATTTATCTATCCATCTATCAAAAGGGCACTGAGGGCTTTCAAGCATTCAATCAGTTCTAACAATTATAGCCCCCCCAAATCCTTTTCACTTTGAACTCAGAGGCTGAAGTCCTGCGAGTTCAAAACTAGTTTTGAAATCCTTTTAATATCAACTAATCCCTTTAAAATTGAGATATTTGCTCTGCACTGTGAGACTCTTAGCTGAAACTGGCTTCGTTACTATGAGCATTACTTCTAGCAATCTCTCTCTTGCCAAGTACCTCTGCCTGCACTTTATTCTAAGCTATGCTTTATAAGCTGCACAAACACTTTACAGTAATATATTTGATTACCTTAACCTAACCTTTTTCTTCACAAATTGTGTCCAAGAAAAACGACAAATGCTTCAATTTCTAAGTAATGTAAACCCATTCACAAATTTCAGCTAATAACTCTCCCTGACCACAATTCACAAATACTTAACTGCACAGAGAACTCTATATTTGCACCATATTTGTCAGCTGAATAAAGGACTTCGGTTCTGCCATTGAATCAAATTATACGTGTAACTTGCCAACAACCTCGTTATCTGAGAACGTAATTCACTTCTTATATCACATTTTCTCTAAGCAAATATCTGAACAGTTAGAATTAAAATTTATTTTTCACATCCACTTATATATTCATTTTCTCTGGACTGCTAACCGATTCGGAATGAAAGAGAGTCACAAATACCAAGGAAACAGATTTGAATTAAAACAACATGAAGAAAAGTGCTTTTGTGGATCCCTTAACTCTGGTTATCAATCTGACAGAAGAGGATTATCATCTATGTGCTCTATGAATCCACAGAGGTGAAAGGCAACGTTTTCAACAACATTTGTAACTGTAATTCACGCATCAAACTCAATTCATCAATGAAATAACAAGTCCCTGTTTTCAGATCTTCATCATTCTTAACCAGCAGTGAGATACGGGAGCATTTGTAAACTGCCAGCGGTGTTTGGGAAATCATTTTAAATGCACGTCTTTTTTGAGAGGGTGGGTGGCACTTGGAAATACATTTAATTTCTGCTTCCCAGAACTGTTTTGCCCACCAGCAGCACCTGGGTCATGCATCCCCGGTGGGGCTGGGAAGGTAGGGAGGTAGCAATAGATGTGGTGAAAAACCTTCATAGCCCAGAAAGCTGAAAGACCTCTCTTGAGAAGTTAGCAGCAGCCAAAACACCTGCTGGGGGGGGATCCAGCTGGGCCTGCATCTTGCCCAGAGGAAGAAAAACAAGTCGCTGACATTCCTTGAATTTGGTCTTTGTCTTGTTATTTCCCCATAGCCCTGTGTTATAACGCCTCTTTCCCAGTGAACTTTGCTTTTTCAGTGGTCTTTTAGTACAGCTTTTGGGGGATGGGGGGTTGTGCTGGAGAAAACTGCAGGACAACTGAAACAACATACCAAATCCTGGACTATGAGGCTCAGAAGGTCACAACTATAGGATGAGGTGGGAGAAGACGGCGTACATGTGAAATAAAAAAGTCTTGCTGCTTGTTCTCTGCCCAGTCCTCTCCTCAGTTCAGACCCTTTTGGGTTTGGGACCATCAAGCTTCCCACTCTTCACTGCTGTCTCTAGCATTTTGCAGCTAACACCTATTTTTGATGGTCACTCCACAACAAAAAGACTTGAGCTACCAAATATTAGGGAAATACTGTTTCCTTATCCAACAAAAGAGGGGCTAAACTCCATAATTGAGATTTGCTCCAGACGGTATAATCCCACTATGAGTGCACCTCATCTAATGCTCTCCCCTCCCCTTCGCTGCCTTTGACATAAATTCAAAGGACACGTTGCCTTATTTGAAACAGCACAATGCTACCACAGCGTTCTGAAAAGGGAAAACTTTCTGGGCTTTCAGCTCAGTTCTCAGAATCACACACACAATCACAGAATGGTTTGGGTTGGAAGGGACGTTAAAGACCATCTCGTTCCAACCCCCCTGCCCTGGGCAGGGACCCCTCCCACCAGCCCAGGTGGTTCCAAGCCCCGTCCAACCTGGCCTTGACCCCCTCCAGGGATGGGGCAGCCACAGTTTCTCTGGGCAACCTGGGGCAGGGGCTCACCATCCTCACAGCAAAGAATTTCGTCCTCAGATCTCATCTCAGTCTCCCCTCTTTCAGTTTAAACCCGTTACCCCGTGTCCTATCATTACACTCCCTGATCCAGCGTCCCTCCCCAGCTTTCCTGGAGCCCCTTTAGGGACTGGAGGGGGCTGGAAGGTCTCCCCGGAGCCTTCTCTTCTCCAGGCTGAACCCCCCCAACTCTCTCAGCCTGTCCCCACAGCAGAGGGGCTCCACAGCCCTCTGATCATCTTCGTGGCCCTCCACTGGACCCATTCCAACAGGTCCATGTCCTTCTCGTGTTGAGGACTCCAGAGCTGGATGCAGTACCCCAGTTACCCTAAAGCGTCCTCAGGTCTGCCCAGCAGGCGGCTGTGGAAGGCAAAGGGAAAACACAAGCGTCTCTCTTGTGGGTTGGAGACAGAAGGGGCACGTATTCAGTCTTCAGTTCATTTCCTTTGGAGATAGGATTAAATTAGCAGTAGTTTGGGGTCATTATCCCTGTCTATCAGCTGGCATTTAGAGAGAGTCTCTAACTTCTCCCAGGGATGGATTCCTTCTAGGCTCACAGCTGTACCACCTTGAGGCATGCAGGGCCGTAGCCTGAACTACACCTCTGGCACTTGTGGATAAAGAGAGTATTCAGCCTGCCCACTGTCTGGGGCGCCATGGATTCCACCACAGATGCATTTCTGATGTCAAAGGTGAGTACACAGAGTAGCCCGTTTTGTTCCATCAACTGCACAGGAGCCAGGATCTCACCGTCCTGAGTAGCAGGAGGTGTAGGAGCACTCATTCTTCCATTGAATGGAGTTGCCAAAGGAAGGGCCCGAGTCCACCTTAGCTATCTGACCATGCAGAGTACAACCTCAGAGGCAACATCTGGGATGTGCAGCAAGTCTACCTGAGCCAGAGAGAAGCGATCACATCTGCTCCTAGCAGATCTCTGAGTTGGCAGAAGTTGCAAACGCCCCCTGTTGCCTTAACTTACTGCTTAAAATGACTCACAGGCCTTCATGCTACAATTTGTCACAACCCCTGCCGCTCTTGTCTAGTCCTGCAGCCGTTCAGAGCGACACATTCAGTATTTACAGGCTTTGAGTACAAAGTTCCCCATGAGGCAGAGACGCCTGAAGCGGAAGAAATGCTGCAATCCCAACAGATCCCACAAACTGTACTCTCAGCCTTGGCACATGAAAAATATTCATGTTTTCCCAGAAGTTCAAAGTTTTCAGTGATGCGAGGGTACGAGTATGGAAAGAGCATGAATTCCGGCGGAGGAACCTGCAGGAATTTGCTAATATCAAAACCAACCACTTCCCCTGATAGATAATGCCTTCTCCCAGGGATCGTCCAAACTCCCACCGTCAGTGATCTACAACTGACCTGACCGCCACCAGGGCAGTTAGAAAGGGTCGACCTAAAGCATTTTTTTTTCCCCTATCCTGGCAATCTATTCCCCCCAGGAAAGCCCAGCTGAAAGGCAGCATCTGGTCCGCTGCTCCATAAGCTTTTATTTAATTTCCCAATGCGTTTGACTGGTAGAGATGAAGATGAAGATGATGACATCGCTTTGAATACCCACGCTTGAAGTACCTGTGACCCACAAGTAGAAATATATCGTCAGAGGACTTACGGATTTGTAGGACTTAGGATGAACATGGAACTGTAAGGCAAGATTGGTTTAGGCCCATTTTTCGTCAAGTCATCGACGTCTTTCTTCTCCTCAGTTTTACTTTCAAATTCAACGTTGTTCACTGAAATGTGAATTTAAGGAAAGAGAAAAGAGGGAGTTAAAAATGTATCTGCAGTCTTCACACAGCAGGCTGCCTGCAACAGCTGGATATGCAAACAATGCAGCTGGGATAGCAAACAGCCTTCGAATGTGTTGATTAAATGTGATGAATAATCATTTGATTATTATCGCTGCTATTTACTACAGTATGATATACACGGCAATTATACTCCTTAACTGCTGCACTGATGAGCAATGCATCAGAAACAGCCAGGAAATGAAGATGCCCAGTGCAGACAAACAAAGAAACCTTACACTTATTTATACAAGAGCTGCCAAACTGAGCATGGAAATCCCATTCCAAACTACCATAGATCATTAGGGAGAGAGGATCGGCTAGGGATTCATGGAAAGACAGACGGTAAGTCTAACCAACCGCATAATTCTCTGTATTTTCCCATAGATCAGTAGCAGGATTGACTTTGGAATGTGTAAAAGAGCAAATTCACAGATGAGCTTTAATAATTTTGGGGCTAAGACTGCTGAATTTCCCAGCACTGGGAACAGAGACTTGGAAGAGGATGAGGGGACTGGAACACCTCACTTACGAAGAAAGGCTGAGGGATTTGGGTCTCTTCAGTCTACAAAAAAGACGACTGAGGGGGGACCTTATCAACACTTATAAATACTGACAGGGTGGGTGTCAGGAGGATGGGGCCAGGCGCTTTTCAATGGTGCCCAGTGACAGGACAAGGGGTAACGGGCACAAACTTGACCATAGGAAGTTCCACCTAAACCTGAGGAGGAACTTCTTTCCTGTGAGGGTGGCAGAGCCCTGGCACAGGCTGCCCAGAGAGGTGGGGGAGTCTCCGTCTCTGGAGACATCCCAAACCCGCCTGGACGCGTTCCTGTGCCACCTGCTCTGGGTGACCCTGCTCTGGCAGGGGGTTGGACTGGGTGATCTCCAGAGGTCCCTTCCGACCCCCGCCATTCTGTGATTCTGTGGAAGGGACGTCCTGGACTTCCCAGCCCTGTGCCTGCATAGTGCACCCCAGCTTTGGCAGAGCTCCCCAGGCAGAAAGGTGTCGAGCTCCATCTCGCACCAGGTTTTTAACTTACATCACCCCCTTTTTGAAGATTGTTCTGAACCTCACTCCCCAAGGTTAGAAATACGTTCTCTAATTTCCATCATAAGTTTACTTGCAGTGGGTTTATATGATAATTTACTTAAGATAATTTCCAATATATGAACTGGAAAGCATTTTATGCTCCAAATTCTCTTCTTTGACAGATATATACACTTGTCTATTAATTCACAGGCCCTAGAATCAAAAAACTCCGCCCACTTATAACATGTTAGGCGCAGGTTTTTTATTACTTTTTATTTTATTTTTGCAGCAAAGTGACATTTCATTGTGTGTGAGTGACATGTTCAATAAACTCTTTACCGTATCTCAAGCCAGATACACAGGAAATGGCCAGGAAAGAGAGTGGCTGGTAAATTGTGATTGACGGGAACTCAGTATTGCAATATAGTAAAATTACCATTTAAGAAAAAAGAAGGGGAAGAAAAGAGATAGACAAGTCTTGTGTGGCTGACAACACAGTGAAAAAAGCAGGTAGAGCAACTGCTAGCTTTGGCTGTGCCTCTTGGAAAGCAGAGTCCTGACAGCCTGTGGTCTAAGGTGGACGTCTTGGATTTCACACTGCACCTCTCCTTGCCACCCCCACAGCTCTCCAGACTTCTCTAGGCTGTGCCTACACCGCCAGGGATGAGCCACAAACTGGGCAGAAGAGGCTGGTGGCTGCAGAGCAGAGCGTGGGCACAACGGTCTCGGGATGATCCGCAGAATGGTGTCAATTTGTGTTGACACACCCAAGGGACAGAGCTCTGGAAAAGGACAAGCTAGGATGGACCTACCGAAACGGAGGTGGGGAGGACTGCAAGAAGCTCTGAAATTCCACAGTGTGCAGGAAGCCGAAGCAGCAGGGTCACACCATGGGGGCTGTGACTGCTGTGCAGCCGTGAAAGACCTGCTGCTTCACAGCGGGGTCAACTAACAAGCCAAGAAGAGTGAATTCTATCTATGGGCTTGAATGCAATGCCACTGCCTCCCTTGTCCTTTGCTTATTTTGCTGCACAACTCTCTCTCAGTTACTGCATTTTGTTGTTTTTCTTCCTTTTTGCATCTTTCCCTTACGTAAAGACACACGGATGTTCTCTGGCCTGGTGAGCCATCTCCAGGGAGCTTTACATGGTGTTTCCCAGAGCCACCAGCTGACCCTCGCACTGTGGGTTCCTGCAGGCTGCGTGAATCGTAGAACCTAGATCAACAACATGCTCTCTCATCCATCTATTGCCAGGATGCTGCTGGCCAGGAGAGCACCCATCACCCAGCGCGGGCTGCTAGCTCCTTGGAAAGTTAGCTCTTTTCTGGCAATTTCATAGCAAACAGCAGGGGGACAAAGGCACTCACTTGGTATGACGGTGGTCTCCCCCGGCGGGGCAGTGATAGTGACAGGGATGTTCACAGTGGTGGTTTTGTCCAGAGGGGGCTGAATCATCCGCGTCACATTCTTCTGGTTGTCAGCATCTTCTGGCTGCTCGGGCACTTTCTGCAGGTAGGTGCTGGGGAGGGTGTGCACAGGGACACTCACGCTTCCACTCGCTTCAATCTCACACTGGCTATCCCTAAGGTAGAAAAGCAGATTTTATTGAACATGGCCCAAGAAGGATGTAGAGAACATCTGCACCCTGATGCTGCACCTCTTGCTGGGTTTCATAGACTTTTCTTCATGGAGGTTCTTTGCAGAAAAGTCACAGACTACGGGACAACTTACTGATAGCACAGTATGTGACCTCTTCCTCTGAGACTTTCTGAACCAACATCCAAGCACAACATTAAGAAGAAGTGTGCCACCAAACACCACTTTATTCAATTAAATGCGACTCGGAACTGAGGTTCATAAGCAAGGACCACACGGCACTTGCATGGAACAGTGACATTAGCTTTCCAGCATCAGCTGGTTTCTGAATGAAGTCTGACATTCTGCTGCTTAATGTTCTCCTGAGGGATTATTTAAATGTGGTGATTCTCTTTTCCAGTCCTAAACCACTCTGTAATGTCACTCTAAGCGACTAAATAACGTCTGCGTTCCTCTGCGGCAGTGGCTATGTTTCAGTGAGGAGGAAAGTGAGCTTGTGCACATGATCAAACTAAACTGTGTGCAAAGCGTTGGGAAATCCATCTGAAAGGAAAATAACATAGACGGGAAAATTATTATCTCAGTGCCACTCACAGGTCTCCACAGTGACATGAACTCTTTTCCAAAGAATCCCCGTGAAATTTCGTTTCCATCAGACTAATAAAGCTGCAAAGGTAACCTATCCTTCTTTATTAACTACTCTAAATGCTTCACGAGTACTATTTTTCTCACTTGACTTACGTAAGAATTAAACCAAATGGGGTACATCGTCGTTCTTAATGGAAGAAGCCACGTGCTGCAACAACTGGTGATGCAGCTGACAGGCTCACCATGAAAAAAAAGAAAACCAAAGGGCTATAAGCAAGACTGGATGCCATTTAAAAATGTGTCCCTCAGAAACTTCCCTCAGAGGCTGTGAAATTCGCTGTTCCACGTTACGTTCTAGAGGGTCTCTTGGTATTTACACCAAGGATACTCCCTTCCTTAAACTTGAGCTATTCTATGGGCCAGCGTGGACCAAAATCAGCTTTGGGAGCCTCTGCCGTTACTGATTTAAACAGTAAGTTTAAACAGTAGTCTGGAAAAGAGATGGCTGAGGGGTGACCTTATTAATGCATACAAATACTGACAGGGTGGGTGTCAGGAGGATGGGGCCAGGCTCTTTTCAGTGGTGCCCAGGGACAGGACAAGGGGTAACGGGCACAAACTTGAACATGGGAAGTTCCACCTCAACATGAGGAGGAACTTCTTTCCTGTGAGGGTGGCAGAGCCCTGGCACAGGCTGCCCAGAGAGGTGGGGGAGTCTCCGTCTCTGGAGACATCCCAAACCCGCCTGGACGCGTTCCTGTGCAACCTGCTCTAAGGTGACCCTGCTCTGGCAGGGGGTTGGACTGGGTGATCTCCAGAGGTCCCTTCCAACCCTTATGATTCTATGAAAATGGACCTGCAGGTTATGGTGGTAGATGGTGTGAGTGCAAGAAGAGCAGCAGGGAACGCCATGGGGAGGGGAATAAGTCATTTCCTAAAAGGTGTTTGGGGTCTCGTGCCCCCCCAGCTGTCCCAGGGACACGTCTGGCCACGCAGCGCTCACTTACTTGGGCTGATGATTCCGGTGCTCCTTCTCGCCAGCCTCCCCCTCCTTCTCCCCATTCTCCTTCTCCACCGAGTCGTACGTCGACAGCGCCCTGTTCCTGAACCTGTGCCGTCTGTGAGGCTCTTCTCCATTCTCGCCCTTGGGCCCCGGCTCTCCTTCCCTGTTCCCAGACCTCGACCCTCCCCGGTGTCGGGAACGCCGCTCGCTCCGGGCCCCGTTGATTGTCCCGTTGCCTTCCTTGCCTTGCCGTTCAGCAGAGTGCCGGTGAGTCCGATGCCTACGGTGCTCCTTCTCCGCACCTTCTTCCACCGACCCTCGGCGATGGTGCCTCTTTCCCCCTTCCTGGCCCCTGTTGCGATCGCTTTTCCCTTCCTTGCTCCCCCCTTCCACCTCCTTGCTGCGGCTCCTGTGCTGCCTGTGCCGCTCCTCCTTATTGTTGGCACCAGATTCCCCGTTCTCATCCTTGGTCACATCCCCCTTCTCTTGCTCTCCCAATTTGTCCTTATCCCGATGCCGGTGGTGCTTCCGCGGAGCTTCTGCCCCATCGGTGGAGCTGACTTTGGTCTGCTCCACCTCCTGCACGTCCACGGGACTCAGCTTGTTGATGTTGTTCCTCCCTTCACTCCTCGGCTCTACCACCAGCGGCCGATCCAGGTGAGTCTTCATGTCTGGCCTGATGTGCAGGGTGGTCGCGTATCGCACCCGCTCCTCCGGATCCAGCTCGTTGTACAGCGCTTCGCAGCTGGCTCGGAAATTGTGCATCCGGATCTGGCTGGTCCTCTGCTCCCAAACGGACTTGGATTTGGAGGAGTTCTGCTGCTTGCTAAGGAAGGGAGGAAGGTGAAATGTTAGTACCCAACTTTGCACCAATTCCCCCAAAAAAGCAACTATTAAAAAAAAAAATTAGAGGAAATTTTCAGCTGAGACGGGGGATTAGAGGGTTGAGCCAAAGAAATTATAGGAATGGAGAGAGAATGGCTGGCAGAGAACATGAGCGGGGAAAGCCAGCAGGATCATCAGTGTTAGTTTGCTCCCACACGCGCTAGACATGATGAAACAGACCCTCTAGAAAGGAGTTATATTTATTTCGAAAATGTGGCCATCCCCCTTGGAAGCCTCAGTCTGAAGGGTTAAAGTCTTTGTGCACAAAAATCATAGAGCACATCCAGAGCTTTCAAACAGTCTACAAGGCTTCCCAAAAATTAGCAGCACCTTTCTCCCCCCCTGGAAATGTCTGGATGAGCAAATTAGTGCCAAGTTAGAGATGTTAGATGGGTGGGAGGAGCGAGGGGAAATTAAATCTGCCCCTGCGGATCTGAGCCTTGGCACCACCAGCCCCTGCCCCTTCCAGCCAGCCACAGGGGTCACTGCCCAGGCTGCACTGGCCCGTTGGCTAATGGCACAGGAGAGCCATTGCTCTCAACCCACAGCATCCTTCCGAGGTGAGGATGGACCATCCAGCCTAAGCATCACCAGAGTCTGGGAAAGTGCAGGCAAGAAAGAAAAACTGTTCTGTGTACCGTGAAAAGGCCCCAGGGACTGGGAGAGTCACAGGGAGATGCAGATGTGTTGACAGCATTTTTATCCCCTGGAGAAACCTGCTCTTTTCTGTCTCTCATCTGTTACGATGAGGACACCTCCATTGGCATTGCCTTGATGCTTTCATTTTTCAGCACAGCGCTTGGTTTCTGACCACCACATACAAATGGGTCACCTACCTAGCCAACGGGAAGGGAAGGCTTTTTTTCTTTCTTCCTAAAGATTGCAAGTCAAATTCTGCTTTTGCATAAAATCAAAGTGAACTCACTGGCTTCCAGGGTGGAGTTCTGGATTTAGCCTGGTGGAGGATCAGCACCCATTTTCTTCCTTAATGCAACTTTTTCTAGCAAAAAGAGGAAAATCATTTTCCTTCCACCAGCCTGCTCAGACATCTCTGTTTCCCAGCCGTTAGTCTGACCTCTGCAGCCGGAGGGGACGCGCGGGGCTCACCGACCTCCAGCGCTTCACACACAGCCCATAAGGGAGGCAGACGCATTTTCCTTACGCACTTTCCCGGCTCCCCTGACAATAGAAGAAAGTGGCTTTTGCGTGTGCGTGCGCTGATCGGGACTGTCAGGGTCTGTCACCGCACGCAGACCCCGGGGAGGCAGCATCCAGACGGGCGCATGTAGCACGGTGGGAACTGTCAGAGAGGTTTTGCGTCTCGGAGCTCTGCGGGGGGTTCTTTAGGGAGGGTGCTGCCACCTGGCTCTGCTAAAGAGGCAAAAAAAAAAAAAACCTACTTAAAGTCTCACTGCAGATGGGATGAGGGCACCCAGGCAGAGGAGAAGGGATCTGATTTAATCTGGAAATCAGACTGAGCACAGCTAACCAGCACAACTGAAAATCTACACCCTGTGCTCCTGAGAGGGACATTCTGGACCAATTTTCCACCAGCTGAGTGCCCCATTTACACCACAGCAAAAGAACGGGTGACAAAAATCCCGGTTCTAAACGTAAATGATACCAGAAGGTACCAGGGGATGTAGCTTAGAGCCCCACTCACCAAAAGTCCCACATCAAAGGGAGAGCAGGCTCCTCGTTAGGGGAGAGCACCCCCCAGGCTGTCCTAATGACCCCTGGCACGAGGATGAACAGCCTCATCACAGCAGGCAATAACTTGCCATTTCTTTTTGGTTCAGCATTACGAAAGACTGAAGTGCTATCACTCATCAGCAGATTTACTTGGTTTTAGAAGGAATCAATGGGCAACATGCAAAGCCTCGTTTAACTGCCCAGACCTGCCGCCCCGTACAAGGATTTCCCATGGGAAGTGATGTGCTCTGTGTTTGCAGCTCTCCACAGTGGGTAGAGATGGGCACAGAGTGACAGAGCTGCCTGGGACGGGTGTCCCGGGGTGTCCTGCGCGTCCTCCAGGATGGACGGGGTGCCATGCTCTGCAGCCCTCCAGATGTAGCTCCGTTAAACCGAGCGGGGCCACAAAGATGAACCTCCCCTTCAGCACGCAGGCTCAGGGAAACAAGACAGCTTAGGGCTGTGTATGTGCACCCTCTGAGCTCCCCACACGCTGCCACCAAACGCGCTTGCTCTTAGGGGACGTTTCTCACTTCATAATCAAAGTCCTCGGGGCAGGGACCAGCTTCTGGTTTGTGCTTTGAACAGCCAGAACGAGCTGTCAACACCGAAGTGACAACTAGTAATGACAAGTTAGAGTTGGGAAACTGCCCTTACGCTGACTGAAGCCTTCAATGTGTCTATAAACCAAGAGCACAGAGAAGAGCACAACCGCCTACTCCCCGAGCTCCATCCTGCGCTCCATTTCCAGCGGGCCAGCACCACGCAGGGGTGGGACGCAAAGCCCCAGCCCCCCTGCAGAGAGCAAAACACACCGTAAATCATCAGGCAACTTTCATGGACACAGCCTCTCCACCAGCGCCTGCTCTGAGCCCATCAAAGCCAAGATATAAAGAAAATCTCCTAAATCAGCGTGGATGTGGTGAGGAGGAAGGTTGAGGATGCAGGGCTGGAACTCATCACACAGCGCAGAGGAGGCACTCAGGACCTGTGAGCTCTGCCACAGGATGTATCACTTCAGGAGGTTTTTTTCTAGTTGGGTTTCCTTTACACCAAGAACACGAATCAGCCTTTAAATTCTCTTTGAGGTGCTAAAGCTTCCACAGTACATGACTCATGGCTAAATGAAAGGTGTTGCCAGGTACATACACCACTGAGAACCTGCAGAAACCAAGTAACGCACATATTAACCAAGCCTATTTTGCTAAAACCCCTTCCTTAAAACAGACACTGAAGTTACAGTCTCGAATTTCTCAGCATCTAGAAATGGGGTGCATCCTTAACGTTGACACAAGTAGGGGAGGTGATTGCCAAACAACTACAACACACAGCCACCCGCTGGCTCGGGTTCCCAACAAGTCAAAGAGCAGGAGGTTCAGAAGTAATGACTGCATCCTTTCTTCTTTCTACACAAAAATGCACAACAGCAACAACAACAACAACAACAAAATAATCAGGAAATAAATTGCAGTGAAAACACAATCAGGAAAACGTGAAGCCTGCCTACAAGCCCATCACCATATTCCAACCAGTCAAGAACATCAGGAGCGAGTGACAGGGTGCATCAAGTCTGCTGGAGGAGATGGAAGTAAAGCAACCGAGCAGGTTGGTCCCTTTGGGGACGGCGTTTAGGGTTTTTTCAGAGCCAAAGCGGCAGCAACTGGAGGGAATGTGTCGTCTGCTTGTCCAATTACATTTATCCGACTCTCGCTTGCTACAAGTTCCCACAGCAACTGAACGTGGCCATACGTGACAGCTTCTCCTCTCCTGTTGCTCTGCTCTACTTCTGCGCAGAGGAGAGATTTGGAACTTATTTATGGCACAACAGGAATGTCACCTTAAAACAAAACACCGTTTCATTCCAACTGCCTGCCTGCGAGGATAACGGTGCCTGTGTGCCCAGCAAAGGATTGCAGAAGAGATGGAAAAACCCAGACAGGGTGAAACCATTTCCTCTGCTTCCTCCGGCGGTTGGTCCTGTTAATTACTGAGCGCTGCATGAACTGGGGCAGAGACAAACCATCTACGGTACAAGCATGATATGCCACAGCTTAGCATGACTTGTCCAAACTGATAAAAAAAAAAAAAAAAAGAAGCGCCTTTGTGATAACAAGTATTTCTTTCCACAAGAGAAAACTACCTATTTATGAAGCCAGCTCCTTATCTGAAATCCTGTTCACTGCTCGCTTCTTAAAATCCTTCTGAATCCGTTAATAAAATTCCATTTATCACCTCTGATTTACAGACATAGTACAAAGATTAATGTTAATCCACTTTCTTTACAATTACTTCCCATCCCTATTTTCTGTCTACAGAATATTTCGAACTCTTTGAAGGGTACTGGCAATATACTCAGTTTTCAGGTCCTCTGGGCTGGAAATGTAGTATATATTACTGTTAATATGCTTCTCTAAGTAGCTCCACTGTTTTTGCTTGGATTAAGAAGCCAGCATTCAAACAACTCCTGCCTGTGGCTAGAAAGAAAACCATAAACTTCATGTAGAATCAAATAAAATTCATATTAATGAACCAGTGACTAATATTGGTATAAACACAAAATGCAACCAGTCACTGTTCAGACTGTTCAAGAAAGGAAAATGTATTTTTAGTCATCTTCTAATCTTAGGGTGTTCCTTAATGATTAAAGATTTTGTTGTCATAACCTTTTAAAACATTGCTTTAGTTAATGGCACTTGGCTTCCCAAAACTGCTGCTTTAATCAGCTACATAAATGCAATCCTTAAAATTTTGCTTTAGTAAATAATGAATGAAAGCTGACTACGAACATCATAATTTGATGTTAAAAATACCTACGTATTAGATTGTGGGTACGAAAGAATATGTTCCGATTACAGATGAAAGGGAATTTCTTGTTAAATACAGTTCCAACAGAAAATGCAATGCAAAAAAAACCCCTTTCCGCTAAAATTGTATTTTCTCTTCATAAACTTGGAGAAGCTCTTTCCATGTTTCGATTTTCCACTTGGAAAACACAGTGCAGCATTCTAGTTCGGGGTAGGCACGCACAAAGCGGGGGGTTTTAGCTCTGTTTGATTTGGTAAGACAATTTTTCTTTCAGATGAACTCACCACGAGTGATTAAATTTGCTTCGCCAGTGACCCCGGGAGTTGCTGCTTGGCTGCTTTAGCACCTTTTCTTCTTTATGAGCTACATCTCCCGCCCGAGCTCTCTCGGGAGACGCGCTGTGCTCTCCCACCGAGCTGGGGCAGCGGCATCACAAACACCACCACCAAGGACAGCCGTGGAAAATGCTCCCCAGTCTACTCCAATACTAACCTTGAATTTGATTTTGCTTTTAGATATCAGAATTTTTGCTATTTCAGTTTCTCAGAATGAAAACATTTTCTTTCATAATATTTATCCTAGTGTCTCTTAGCCAGAAATTCTAAATTTTGAATGTGGTCTAAGCCTAATGTAATACTGGCCCTTCCATCACATCCTTGTGTCCAGAGGCTTGTTACTGAAATTTGACAAGCCTTTCAAACGATCATAAATACCAACTTCTTAGATCAAGCAAGTTCACTAAATGCAACATTTTTATTGTTTCCAATATCATAGAATCACAGAATGGTTTGTGTTGGAAGGGACCTTGAAGATCATACAGTCCCACCCCCTGCCCTGGGCAGGGACACCTCCCACCAGCCCAGGTTGCTCCAAGCCCCGTCCAACCTGGCCTTGAACCCCTCCAGGGATGGGGCAGCCACAGCTTCTCTGGGCAACCTGGGCCAGGGGCTCACCGCCCTCACAGCAAAGAATTTCTTCCTCAGATCTCATCTCAGTCTCCCCTCTTTCAGTTTAAAACCGTTACCCCGTGTCCTATCATTACACTCCCTGATCCAGAGTCCCTCCCCAGCTTTCCTGGAGCCCCTTTAGGGACTGGAGGGGGCTGGAAGGTCTCCCCGGAGCCTTCTCTTCTCCAGGCTGAACCCCCCCAACTCTCTCAGCCTGTCCCCACAGCAGGGGGGCTCCAGCCCCCTGAGCATCTTTGTGGCCCTGAATATTATCATCCTCAGATTGAATTTGCACTCCATTTGCTTGCTCTTTTAGACAACGTGGAGAACTGCGGATACAGAACGTGCTGCCACGGGTAGTTAGTCCCAGCAGGATAAGAAGCTGCTGAGATGCCAGAGGGGCCAGGTCTGAGCACCATGGCAGGTCTTTCAGAAGCCGCTGGGCACATTGGCATGCACACCTTGGCCAGCACAGAGCCAGAACGTTCCCAAGGTGTATATCAGAACAAAAGCTGGGAAAGCTCTAGCGCTTCGCTACCATTCCCTTGAGGTGTCCATGGCCCCCGAAGAGCAGCAGGAATCATTACGTGCTGCTGCAAAGAGTCTGGGGACAGCTGTGCCACTTGGTTTTGTACATCTCGGAAGAGATGCAAAGTTCAGCCCAAGCTTCCTGGTGTTAACGGAGCAAAAGTTCCGTTGCTTTTAGGTTGAGGTTTTTTGTGAAAAAAGATTGATTTTGCTCATCCATAAATCACCATCCTGCATATGCTGCTCCCTATTGTTCTAATAAGAATTTTCTTATTGTTTCCGGTAAAAGTACATCACATACTAATCTATCAATCTGTAACTAAAGTATCATCACATACTATAAACGTAAGGCTTAGCTTTATGCACATTCTGATCTTAAGAAAATGCCAGAAAATATTTTTTCTGTCACAAGTTAGACTGCTATCCCTAGTCACAAAATCCCTTTCCAGACCTCTAGATTTCTCTGGTATTTCTGTTGTGAATTGTGATCAACTAATTGTAACCTCACTAATAAATAACAGGGTGAGAGAGTTAAAAGTAAAACCAGAAAAAAAAAAAAGGAAATTAATAGTTGCATCGCTATGGCCTGATTTAACAAAAAACCCACTGAGGTTAAATATGTGGAACCATTAAGTTCTCCTAAAATCCAGTCAAATTACATTTACTTTAAATTATTTTTTTCCTCTGAAGGGTTCGTGCCACGCTCTCCAGGAGACATTCTGGCAATTACACTGCAACGGCCCAGACCAGACTCAGCAGCGGCCAAAGTCCCACCGTCAGCTCCAGGCTTTTGATAAAAACCAAGACCAGACACATCAGGGAATGAAGTCTCAGCCCCCTTTGTGCGCTATGGGGATGGAAATAAAGCAGATGACCCAGACAGCAAAGATACAAAAGCAAGCGATAGAGATCAAGAACAATTTGGGTTCTTGGATGGCAAATGACAAATTCATCCTGGGAGAAGATATTTAAGCTTTTTCATTTCCCTCTGTACACTGTCAGCTTGTCTACGACTGGGTGGAGGCAGCAGAGATGTGCTGTGATGGGTGGGGTGGGAAAGAGACGCTCAAAGGAAAACAAGTTTTGTTTTGGAAAAAAAATTAAAATATCTGTGGCAGGTGCAGGTGTTCAGCAATTCTGGAAAAAAAAAAAAAATCCCCAGCTTGTGAAACACTGGCTTTTGATTTATTTACCATTCTAGAAAATGCCTTAAGAACATGCCATTTTTCATGTCCAAGCAATGACTGACACCTCTGGATCCTATTAGAAATAAACAATAAACAATAGCAATACAATGAGAACCTCAAGTTACTGAATGCACTGGTCTGGATTTCATCAGCCAGGGCAGTACTAGAAGTATTCATAAGAAAATTCAAGATCCCATAACTCTTAAATACATACTATTGGAAAAAAACAACATAATTATTCACTTAGCTGTGTGTCATCGCCTATGTACATATAAATTAGTTGCCAGTTTCAGTATGTATTTTAGATAAATGCTGATCTACTTAAAGAAATAGAGCATATCTGTATTTAATTACCTCTCCTCAGTGAATTAAAAATGGATTTCGTACTGCTTGCACTGCTTGTTTCATTAATTTGTTTAGCACAAAAGCCTGGAATTGGCATAAGAAAATTACCTTGATTTTTTTAAAATTAATTGTTTAATTTATTTTTGAGAAACTAGCTCCGGTATTTTGCCCTTAGTTTCTTACCAATTTAGAATTTTTTTTTTTTTTTTTTTTTTTTTTTGAAAAAAAATAAAAGAAAATATATAGGGGAAAAAACCTTCTCTCTGTATGTCAAAATAATTTTGAATAAGTTCTGTTCTTTCAGAACAGATGACCATGGTTTTGCAGATGCTGGTTCTTACTGATAATAAAGGCACACGTTATTTTATGCTGTTTGAGAAACCTACGGGAGAAAAATGAACAGGGATTTTTTATTTTTTTTTCGCGCCTTTAAAAAGCTCTTTTCGATTAGTAGATTACTGTTCAACTTTCATAGGTGCACAAAAATGAGACCCCTTATCTATTCCGTATAATTACAGCAATAGCACTCACAGCGGGTAGAAGCAGAGCCCTATAAAGGCATCCTGAACCTGTCCTAATATTCATCCAGGGAACGGGAGTCCACCGCACCTGCACTTCCCAAAGAGGAGCTGTTCCAGTTTACCTATTTGAATTTAAATTAAACCCCACATTTCTAACCATGACATTTAGACTGAGTAAATAAGCCCTTCAGATGTCTTCGCACTTCAGGGGGGCTCTACTGGTGCCCTGTGATGGCTGGCGCTTTTATCTGTTGCACACTGCTATGGGGTCCAGTCATTTATTTAATCAAAACAAGGGGGTTTAGTGGAGAAATGCTCTTTAGATACCCACAGGGAGGCAAATGCACACTCAGCTCATACGCCAATAATGGCCCTGGTTTGCATAGGAAATTGCAAATTACTGCCCAAACGGTGCATAGAAATGTTAAAGAGGATGAGAATCCTCAGTCACAGCTTTTTGCAGTAAAAATTTATTCTGTTTGGAGAACAGATGTGAGTCACAGCAGCAAAAGAAGCCTCTATTATACTGTCTCTATTGCTGGTGGGGAGTCAGCGGCAGACCTCGACGGCAAACGCCTCCGAATGCGGGCAAATCCTCCTTCCAAGGGGATTTTAGTACCTGCAGTTTGATTTCATCCTTTTAAAAGAAGGCAGCTCTGCCTCTGGAAGTTTGGAAAAAGGGGCCAAATTCTTAATTCTTTCAAGGCTTTACTCCTAATTGTGCAAACATTGCCTCAAGCTACTTTGGTGCAACTTCTACCGGAGCGAATTCAAGCGTTGGGAGGGAAGGAGCTCGGCAGCACCTCTCCTCCATCACCGCCTTTAACCACCCCTCTCTCCTGCCAGGGGTAAGGCAGGGTGAGAGACCCAAGGGGCAGCAGACTGCTCTCCACACCTTTCTGCCAGGAAATCCATTGGAAGAAATGAGCCAAAAGCAGCCTTGGTCTAACCTACTCCCCTAATTTTCACTGTCCCAACCCCGTGAGATCTCCGACCTTAGCACAGACACATCACACCTACTTTTGCTGGTCGCAAAAGTTCAGTCTTGGTCACAGAAGCTAAACCCACAAATCATAGCAATATATTTTTGATACAAACACATCCAAGATCCACCAATGGACAAGGACCCCCCAAAAAACAGGGAACAAGGAAGATGTCAGTAAACTGATGGAAAACCTCCTTTGCTTCCCCATACCTTTAGTACCTGCTATGGGGCCTGTAAGGACAAACCCACGCGTGCTTGAGTTGCACTTACTTGTCGCTCCAAAAGCATTAAAGAAGAAAGACAACGTCAAATGGTAAAAGTATAACCCAAAGCAAAGACACTAGGATGGGTTGATGAGAAGCTGATGACGAGTTTTGTTGTATTAGTTGGCAGGGAACAATGGAATTTTCTACAAACCTGCATCGGTGTCAAAGCGCACCCGTGATTCACAGCAAAGCCAGCAAGATTCGTTTGTTAGGAAGTGCGTGGAGTGAATGGAAGGTCTACCACTGTGTTCGCTCAACCACAAGTACATAGGAGCTTGTTGAGTGCCTTATTTTTGCAATATCTGTAGCTTTAAGCTCCAGCTCAAGAAGGTTAGAGAGCACAGGCATGACCAGTGCTCTCATGAGCATAAATTTCCCAAGGATATTTATGCAGAGTTTTCCAATTGAGTCTCACTTGGGCCCCATTTCCAGAATTTTCTTTTAAAGTCCTCCTCCAGCTTTCATTAAAGAGCGCACTCATGGTGGGCCCCCATTCTCCTATTGAACCATAAGTGCAAACACTGGTGGAAAATTAAAGCCATCAGCCCAGCGCATAATAAACACAGAGAACAAAAATACAAGTGAAAACAAGACGAACCATCAAATGAGCGCAGAGGAAAGGAGAGGGAAAATGGTTAAGGAAGGGAAAAAGGAAAATAATTAAGGGGATGAGGAAAAACTGAAGGAAGGGGAGGAAAAAAAAAAATCACAGTCAATGTACGAAACACTACAGAGTTGCTCACGATCAAATCACAAGCATTATATGGCAATGTCGCACACCTTCCAGTCCTTCCACCGTATGTTGGTCTGGAGGCTTTCCACAATGATGGGAATGATTTTTGGAAAAAACAAGGGGGGAGTGAAGGCATCGGGGGAAGGGGAAAGAGGGAGGTTTATAAATATAGAGATATATATCATAAATCCATTTACTGAATATCGTAACAGAGAGCAACTCACGGTGAATTTACGCTGGAGACTGACGAGCTGCGAGATACAGTACCTCGAGTTTGCTTTACAAAACTGCACATGCAAAAACAAAACAAACAAAGAAAACAAAAAGTGAGAAAAGAAAAAAAAAAAAGAAGAGAAGAGAAACCATAAAAGACATCGGGAGGAGACTCATACAGGCTGTGTCCTAGTGAATGCAGACTGCAGCGTGCATCTTGGTAGGAGACGAGGCAAGCTTCAGAAAGTGTGGAAGCCACAGACACACCACCTTCTAGTTAACAGGGAAACAACCAAAGAATCAAAAACGGAACCAAAAGGGAAAAAAATTAAAAGGTGAACCAAAAGCCACACGATGATATCAGGACTTTATGCCTCCATATGCTATACTCACACAATGAAAGTCCTCCGCAGAAGTCATCTTTAGGACCTCAGGGTAGAGGTCTTTGTAGAAACAGGTGGTGACTGCTTTTACAGCTGTGCTGCAAATAATTATTTCCAAGTGGGAGCAGGATGCTAATTCCCACTCTGGCCCTGTGACACGAGGAAGAAGCCTGAGCACGGAGAAGAGCATGGGCTGGAGGGAGGACCTTGGGCCACGTCCAGAGAACCAAAATCCACCTGAGCCCCAGCAGCTGGTACCAGGCTGCTTCTCCTCCCTCCCTGCCTTGCATTTGCTCTTCAGAGGCACCTACCTCTCTCCTCCGAGAGGCACGGGGATGTGCCTGAGCTCAGACTGCCCGAATCCGGCTCACCACCTCTGAAAACCATAAATCTGCTGCAGCTTAGGCGGGGGATTACACATTATTGAAAGGAGCTTGTTTCAGTTCACAAGTAATTTTGTAGATTCTCCTCCATCCAGTGTTTGTATAAACGCCATTATACGTGGGGGGTTCTAAATACAGAATTCACTGAATTACACAGAAGAAGAGTTTATTCTTCCTTTGGCAGGGAATCTACAGAAAAACAGGATTCTAAATATCTTGATAGATCTTGGCTTGAGGCGTTAATTTTTTCATAGTTACAAACAATACCTTTTCTAAATCTACGTCATCCAAAGAATCCTCCCCAAGACTGAAAAGAAAATCCCTTCACCTCCTGAATTTGCCTTTTCAGTTGCAGCATTTTTTCTCCTGCTTCCATGAGAGTTTTAATCTGTTAACGATCAACACTAGCAAACCAGAAGGTCTGGTTAAAATCTAATGTTCTTTGGACAGAACATAAGTAGAGCTTTAAATATACATTTACTTAAAATTAATGGATTATTCTGAACAGAAATGTTGACCCAGGTAAAGTATGTAACGCAACAATCCAGAGGTCAAGAAACCTGGATTGAATATAAGAGAAATTAGGAAAGGCATCATAAAAGTTTTGCTTGGAGCAAATAATCTACTGAACAGTCCGGTAAAGTATTTTGCCCAAACTATTTCTACATTTGTACCATGCCAAGCAAAATGGGAGCAGGAGTCAAAGTGGGGTTGGCATGTCCTGCTTGCTTGCCAAAGAAAATTATTGTTTCCAGGTTGCTCAAGCCGGAGACCCTTTTACTCTCTGGCTGGATGCTGAACCCCCAGGACAGCAGCTAAAACCTGCAGAGAACAAGCCCTCGACTGCGTAAATGCCTCAAGCATAGGTAAGAAATTTCTTTGGCAAAAGAGGTGGAAAACTCACGGTGGAGGAGAATGTACTGGGCTGCCTTAATTTACCTGGAAGTCAGCACCACCATTGTGCAATACCTCTTGTGGCGGGTCGACCCCGGCTGGACACCAGGTGCCCTCCAAAGCCACTCTGTCACTCCCCTCCTCAGTGGGACAGGGGAGAGAAACCTTGCCACTCAATACACCCGTGGAAACTTTGCTTTAAATTGCTGAAAGCAGATCTCAGCATCCCTCACAGCAGGAGGCTTGAGTGAACCTTTGCATTTATCCCTGCCTCTGTTGGTGCAGCGCAGGACGGAGGCCACGCTCTGCTCCTGCCAAGTGTCCTTGTAACCTGGCCAGGCGACGTTATGCAAGTCCTGCAGCACTCCAGCTTCGCTCCTCTGCTCCCATTGCTGGACTCCGCTTGGTTGAAACCAGAAATTTGACTAAATTTGTGCTGGAACTGCAGGGTGTAAAGCCATGAAGCAAAGACAGCCTCCTTTTCCAAATCAAAACGACAGAAGTGCTTGAGTTTTGCTCAATGCTACTTACCATCCGCGAGGGACAGAGCACAAGAGAGTATCTTTAGGTGTAGCTGAGTCACCATTACACCAACAGCAAGGGCAAAAAGGTAAGCTAACAGGAGGAGTCACAGTACCTCACACATCAACACACTTCAGGGGAAAAAAGAAAGGGAAGAAATCACAAGCCAGCAAGAGAAGAAGAACACCTCTTCTATTCTACACATCACCCAGCACAGGACTGTTTATGGGCTGGGTGTTCAGGCAACACTTCTTGCTGGGTCCTGTTGGGTACCGACAGCCCAACAGGGATTTGGAAATAGACCACGGTATTCCCAAGACAAAAGGAAAATATGGAACCTCTGAGATGGAAAATGTCCTGGAGAAACAGAGCAACTCCCCCCCCTTCATCCCCAGACCTGTACAAAAGGGACAGACAACTCTGAGAAGTGACTGTGAAACGACGGGCCGCCCATATTTGCTCTTGGTATTTTTCTAATGAGTAGTCAACTTGCTCATGTTAACAGGCAGTATCCACCTGTGTGAGTGCAATTAAAATGCAAACTGCTTTGAACAACCATGTGAGAGACCAGCAGAAACCAGTCAGAGCCTGGAGAGTGGAGGAGGTCTTGAGAGGTTGGAAGGTTGTCCTGGGAAGCACGTGTAACTTTGAAAAATGGTAGTGGGTGATTCCATAGCCTGTGTTTAGGTCTGGTGCCCACATTGCATGAACTGTCTCTGCCACGGTCGACAAAGTTGCATTCACCACACCTGGGAAGTTCTTCTCCCATCCAGAACTTACACCCTATACCTATGCTTAAATAAATTCCTTGGGTCTGGCTACAACCGTAAACCATCACCACACGGAATTAAAAAAATCCGTAAGTAATGAAATGCAAAAAGTTTCACTCAGCATGACTTCAGCTTAACTACCTAGCAAATTTAGCCTTTGCTTTCTGTTGTGGTTGCTATTTTAAGGCTTTTCCCAAGAAAAAGTGAAGAGAGGCCATTGGAAAATGCATGGGCTCTGGGTGCCAGGTGAGGCCCAGCTCGTGTCCTCTCCAGCTGGTCTGCTGGCCCGCGCTGGGCTGGGTGTGCTTGTGGCAGCCCCTTTTGTACGTGCCATTGGTGCATCTCTGGCTGGAATAGAAAAGGTGGAGGAGGAACCCAAACGCGGGGAGTTCAGGCTTCATGTTAGGCAAATACAGAAAATAAACCCGCGTTTGCACTGGGGTCTTGTTGTGACCCACGGGAATGAATCCGAGGGCTCTCCCTTCCACTGGCACCTTTACAGTGGCATCGCAAGGTGCTTTGCACATCCAATGCCTGCAAAATTGCCCTCTTTTCCCCCCCTCCTCCATTCTGGCCGCCGAGGAAGCTGCACCAATGGTTTGCTCTAAAGACCCATCGGTCAATACAGTCGCTCAGTTGAAGGCGGCTGAGTGTTTTAAATGTTGTACGAAACAGAGGGTCTTAAAGACAATGCTGGGCAAACTGAACAAACCCAGAAACTCACCTCCAGAAACAATAAAGCAAGGAAAATGCTAAACAGAAAACAAAAACAAAAAAAAAAAATCACAAAAAATAAGAATGAAACAATGGGCTCAAATCAAAACGCAATAACACACGTTAAACAGATACTCCGTTTTAAACCAAACATTGCAACAATGACAAAACCAACGCACCGTCCTAGCTTTTAATCCTGAAAAACCACAAAACAAAAAGGCCCGTTCAGGATAGAGTTCACCAGGTGAAAAAACAAACTGCTGTCAGACAAAGCTGTTCACATTATGTCCCTTCGGTGGGGCAGAAGACAAACCATCGAAATCTCAGGAGATCGATGAAGTAGGAGCTACAAACCAAGTGCAGGTAGACTACTGTCATAAAGCACTCTGAGTCAGCTGCAAGACAGATGATATCTCAACGCCACTGCAATAATGAGTATATTATTAAAACAGCTCCCCACGATACCGTAGCGCTTCACCATCTATCAACCACAAAGCAATTTGTGGCTCATGCAGCAGCCTATTGCAAGTGGAAAGGTGAAGGCACCTCTTCGGATCCTCCAAGCAGGCTGACACGCTGAATAACAACCAGATTCTTATGCCTAGGAAATGACATTTTGCAACCGATGCAATAAATCGAATATTTCCTGGAGCTGAGTTACAAAGAGAGGCTTGAATGGCAGAGGAGAGCAGAGGAACCAGTGCAGATGAACTGCAGGAGCACACAAACCACCAGTGCACACTGTATTTGCAGAGGAAAAATACCGGAGGTGGAAGAGCAGAGTCAACGCTGCAGAGGATGGAACGGCCTGGAAGGAGGTTCTGGGGAAGGGACATGCTCTCAGTCCTTGAGGTAGGACTGACAAGGGAAGGGAGCAAAACAGCCAGCACAGCACCTCGCTGGTGAAGCAGCAGAACAACCGATGTGACTTTTCACCAGCCTCAGCCCCGGGACGGCGTTATCACCTCTGCGGGAGGTGGACAAGCACGCCGGGAACATGAACGTCATGACTAAGGAAATGCAAGTCATGGTGCCCTCTGCTAACACCTGAGAGACCTGTTTTGATTGATGCGGGTAGAGAAAGGCTGATGTTTTCAAAACATTGATCAGTGCTATAGATGCCTGTTGTTATAGAAATCCATTTTCATAGGTCATGAAAAGAAAATCAAATTATAATACTAAAAGATTATTCCTCAGGAGAAAGTAAAACTATAAACTGATAGGGTAGAGCCACCTTTGCAGCAGGCCCTTGGTAGCTCAGTCCCAGTTTTTCCCAGCCCCTGCTCACCACCCAGGTAGGGGTACCCAAACTCTACTGGCATTTCCTTTTTGCCGTGATATTTCCATACACCAAAAATCCCATTTCCAAGCATGCCCAGCCGTATTTCATTCTTGGGATGTCCAGCTCTGAATCGCATCAGAGGCTTCATCTGACGAGTCTTCCCATCGACACGGCATCTGCTCCATCTTCAGGACCACCGTGTGATTTAGGAGCATAAGAAACGAAGTAGCAGGGTACATTTGGCTGTCAGCCACAGGTCCGTCATCAGCCCCACTGTATTGGATAGAGATATCTAAGGGATAGGCACTGCAAACCTGAAAGCTGCAGCTGCTAAGCCCCTTTGAAGCTCGCTATGGGTGTATTTGTGTATTAAATAAATTGCTTTGGCATGCATTCATTAAATATCTTTTGGATCATGAGCCAGCAATCCATCCATACACCTATTTCTGTCTCACAAAACACCCAGCTTCTCCCTTGCCTTCTCCTCTACGTCACTAGCCATTCGGTCATCAACCTATTGACCTTAATTCTTTTTTTTTTCCCCAAACTAAAGCCCTGGGAGCTTTGTGAGTGGTCTTTTAAGCACCTCACTGGCACTAAAGCAGAGATAACGAGAAGTCACACGAGGGTTGTCAGATGGTGGCTCCCACACAGCCTGCACGATGCTCCGTGGTTCGTAGATGTGGAAGCGATCGACTGCACACTGCAATGTGCTCGTTTGTAAGCCTAATTACCTGCCTGTACAAATGTCACAGGGAGGGATCCAGGCAGATACAATTTGAGGCAAAATAAGCAGAAATCCACAACTTTGTACTCACTTCCAAATGTGGTCACAAAACTGGCCCACCTGAAAACCAGGTGGAAGCCTGGTGAAAAATCATGGAATAAGGTTATTTTAAGCAACTAACAACGTGCTGTGAAATCTTAGCCCCATTAAACTGGCTTTTTTTTTCTGATTTCTAAGAAATCTTCACATGCGCTGTGCTTTTGATTTAAAAAGAAGAAAATAAGCATCATTATCTTGCATTTTAAAATAACAGTACCAGGAAATTCAAAGAACAAGAGCAAATATTCTCATTTGTCTTCTTTTCAAGACTGGACAGAAAATCGTTGTAAGAAAAGGATTATATTTAAAACCAACAAACAGACATAGCATAAATGGGAGCTGATTAAAGCAGCAATGGCAAAATAAAATGTTAAGAAGAATAAAATAGTCAAATTAATAATATTCTTTTCCTTAACATGTAGTGAACTAGCTCCATTTGGCCTATTGTCTTTGATGAAGTGGATTAAACTCACAGTAACAAGGGTCAAGAGATTTACGCTGAAGGACCAGAGATCCTGCTGCATTTCAGATACTGTGCAATAAAATTGAACAGGAAATTTCTTTTTCTATGCTCGAGCTTCTCCAGCCTTTGGAAGTCTCCCCTGCAAAAGGGGTCTGGAAAACATCAGCAACTCTCAGTGAAATGCATGACCAAATTTTTTTGGTGTTGGTAGTTCTGATGCTAAAATTCCAGAAGAGTTAAACGGACCTTTACGAAGAACGTATTTTTCAGTAAATCCATGCAAGATAGGCACGTCTCAAACACAGGCCCATAATCCCATGCAGGCAGAACCCTGCATTGACCTCAACAACACCTGGACAGGTATTTCCACCTACAGATAATTTTTCCCTTCGGTTTAGATCAGTGCTCATGAAAAGGTGGGACCCAAGGCAATGTTTTTTAAGGATTCTGGTATCACAGAATCTGTGCATATGTCCACGTCCACGCAGAAAAGCCCGCCTCTGAAAACACAAATTTGATGTTTCCAGCTACAAACCACTGACTGTTCACAGACGTGATTTTGTTCAACCCAGCACTCTTTCAAACAGCAAAGAAAGAGCACTCAAGCATATTTGTCAGCCTGATATTTAGGAGGGTGCCTTTACATTTAAATTCTCAAAGCAAAGGCCGTTAAAGAATAGTTAATACATTAGGTGCACACATACCGCTCGTAATTAAAAATCCAAAGTGAAATGTTAACACTTCACCTGGTGAAATCTATCCTAGGACAGCTTAAAAAAATCCTAAAATACAGATATTTATAGCAAGGGAAAAGATGAGGCATTACAAAGGAAAACAAACTAAAAGAAATACTTAATTAAATTCATGGTTAAACAATCAGCGCTGAAGTATTCAGTCAACCTAAAGCCCTGTCAGCAACAGAGATGGTATAAAAGGTCTCACAGCGTACTATGGGATACTCCACTTGAACAGACATATATCGACACTGAAAACAGAGACCAAATTATAAAGTTCCCAAATAATAAAATAATGCTTACGCGGCTATGGAAATGTTAGCTGCCGACATGGGGCTGACTTCGGCCACTTCCTTGGCCTTTTGCAGAGCGAGCTTTTGATTGGTGGCTTCCTCCATCTCCTCCTCGTCCTGGTGCAGAAAATCAAGAGAAATCAGAGGATGCATCATGTAACGGCAATAACCAGAGCTCCCCAAGACATGAGTCATATGCGACTGTCACCGCCGTGCTGCGAGCACAGTGGAAACTCATTGAAATAAGGCAGAATTTCACAAGTCCTTGCAAGGACTCCAGGGTAGGGTCTTGGTGCCAACAACAGCTGGTCAGGATGAGAAATGCAAGGTTTCATCAAGCGCTCAGTGCATTTTTACCACAATTCCATCTCCCTCGCAAAGTTTTCTTACCTCTCTTGGGTCTCCTCTTATCACTTAGCATTTGGGTAGGAGATTACAGCAGGGCAGGGAGAGACCTGACCACAAGTGTGACATTTCTCAGGGGGGAAACGAGCCCCATTTATCTCAGACCTGCATGTGTAAAAACACTCTAAAGCCTCCATCCTACTGAAGTGCATGAGACAGACTCCTAAATCCTTCATGACTTCTTCCCGCTGTGACTTTGCTGAAACAATAAGTCCAATAAGCAACATCGGATTTGACTGGTCCTGCTCGCATCAGTTATACCCCAGATATTTCCACTTATTTAAATTGAATCACTGCAGACATACAGGGTGAAAACAGAAAGGAGGAGCCCTATTAAAGCAGAGTCTGTAGCGTCAAACATAGATCAGAAAGATGGTTATGTTCATCCTTTCTGCATAACCCCCAGATTGCGTGGAATTTTAACTTCTATTGGCATTGCAGGTTCCCGCAGAGCATAACTGAGATTTATTTCCTCCTACTTGGTGTAATGACAAGAAAACTACTGCTTAAATTCAAACTAGAGGACCTTCAGCAATGAGGTGAGGGCAAAAGGTAAAGAAACAGCCTGGTTCATTTCCAGTGATCATCTAGGTTAAATGTCCTTTGACCTTTCTAGCCAGTCAATTTAGACAGTAAAATCCTGGCAGGATAAACACGGACCCTCTGATGGCAACGTCGGCATCGCACATGCTGAGGGAATAACCACAAGTCAGGCTGAGAGCAGTCACAGGCTCCTCTGTCAAACCTTATGAAATGCCACAGGTCTGCCTCTGCCCTTCAACGGTAATGCGTGAAACAGTTATGCATAAAATAGTAACAGCGGACAGTAAGACATCTAGCTTGGAAATAGGAAGTCAGATTTATCCATCCCAAATACCACACGCGTAAAGAGTTCCTTGCTCTGACTCTGGTGTTATTTGTTTAAACTGAAATCTTTTTCTAACTGTTTTCCTTTTTCTCCTTTAGAAGGAAAAAGAAACGATGGAAAACTAATAAAAAAAAAATTGCTACCATTAAAGTTTCAATTTATTTTTTTTTCCTTTCCAAATACTAGCAAATCTATAAGAAGTAAATTCTTTACCGTAGTGAATGAAGAACCTGAGACAGGCCACGGGAAAAAAAAAAGCGCTGCTGAAAGATTATACAACGTCATTATTCCTCAACTGCCAGCTTCCAGTAAACTCATCAATGGGTTGGAAGTTTGTTGTGAATCAAGGATATCTGCAGAACATGGATCTTTTGAGGAGTAAGGCCCCCAAATAAGAAGGCTTTTAAGGTTTTCCTTTCATTCTGCAGCTATCATCAAGGTGTTTCTTCTCTTGAGGACTCTCAAGCAGGGTTAAAAATCACACGCATTCAAAGGCTCTTGATTTTCCTTTCTGTGCACCTAAAGCACCAGGTGGAGTTTTTACTATCTCTTTAAAATTTGTAGCTTCAACTGCGTTCTCCCTGAAGCATCAGTAACTCTGCTGGATTCGATACCTCAAAGTAACAGCAGAAAAGAGCCATTGTCGTTATGAAGGCAGCCGTCCCTAACTCAGAACAAGATCACTCTTTAGCAGATGACTGCTTAATCACACTTCTGCAGCTCCTTCCACCCAGAGGTTGCAGATTATTACAAAAAATAATTAATTTTTTGCCCGATCCCTGCACTGCCAGGTCTCCCTGGAGCACAGGCTCGTTGTCTTCTGCTCGAAGCACGCAGGGATGTGACAGTGCATGACTGAAGTCAGCTCTGAGCTGCGATGGTGGCATACATCCATCCCTCCCTCCATCCCTCCTCCCACCAACAGCCCAGACACCATTATTATACTGGGGCAAGTGCATATAAAAGCCCTGTTGATAAGGATATCTCTCTTTTAGGTTTCCTTTCTGTTTTTCTAGAGTTCCTCCCCTTTTTCTTTTAATGGTATTTTTTGGTCTCAACCAAAATTCCAGTTGCCAAACTGAAATCCAGGCTGAGAATAGCAAGAAATGCTTTAACCTTGAAATGCTGTGCCAGCAAGCTGTAAGCAAGTTGAAGGAAATCGAGGAAAAGCAGGAAAAGCGATTAAAAAGTTTGAAAACGGAGTTCTGAGCGAGGATTAAAAGACCTCAGTACGTGTATGTTGGATAAACAAGTTCTCCAGGATCTAAAATATTACATAAACCTTGAAGACAGATTAGTCCGTATTAGGATTTCAGGAAAAATTCCAAATCTTCATTTAAACCACACAGTTTATCACATGGTAAACCCCATCTTTGCTGCTGCCCATAAGGACGGGCATAGCTAACGCTGTCTGTTCTTTATTAAGTTCACCCAGTTAAAGCCCTCCCTGTTGGGAAGGAGAAGGAGGGGTCTTCATGGCTATTAGAGCCTGGGTTTTGCCACTCATTTCAGTCCATTATTTCTGGTGATTTCTCAACTTTTTAAAGTATATTTTTATATGTTTTTATGTAAAATTCACGCATTCCTCCTATTCCACCTTTCTCAGGGGTTGCTGGCAGTGCAGAGAGATCAGAGAACACACTTTGTGCTTTAGGATAACAAAGGGTCACTTATGGAGGTGTTACATGCCAATTTAACGAGGATGAAGAATGAACTGCTGTGTGTCACCGGAGACATTATGGCACGGTCAGCAGAGAGAAGATTTTAAAATCAAATATTGAGGGCAATTTTAGATTCCACTCTGAATAAATGAACAGGGGAAAAAAACAACTGCCAATGTATGGAAAAAAACTAGAGGGTGGGCAGCCCAAAGAGATTCAGGACACTTCTGAGAAATCACTAGAAATGAAGCTGGCAGAGTTTAAGTCAGTGGTAAGGGAAAGCCAGCCCAGGAAGAGGAGAGAGACTGGGGAGAGGCAGAGGCTGGAGAAAAGATTCTTCATATAGTCAAAGCAAAGAAGGTGATTTCCCCACCCCCACCCCCCCCAGAAAATGAGTCATTCCGACATACTGGCGAGTTTTGTAACAGACATCGGATGATCGAGCTGAAGTTAAATATAGTTACAATTCTCATAACTTCTGTTACAGGTCACAAGGCCCAGCTAAGGCTACCGAGAAATGTTCAAATGCCACGATAAAAGAGGTCAGAATTAGCGTCCAGAAGTGGAGGTGTTGGTTGAGATGTTTCAGTCCTGAAGGGTAGCTGGAAAGGTTTTTGTCTTTCCAAAACAGAGGCAGTTGCAAACTGCTTACGGTTTTCCCACATTCTATGCAGCACTGATCTCCATTCCTTTTCCAGCGTAAATGTCAAGGAAGTCTCCTGAGATCAACTGACTCCTGAGTAACTTAATTATATCTCCGGGCCACTTTTGGTTTTGCATGATCATATTTACTTAGCAATAAATTCCTCATTCTCCAGGTATGCTAGATAATCCAATTACTTTTATCTTTTTTCCCCTTCTTTTGAAAGCCCTAGTGATTTTTTTTTGTGATCATAAATAAAATTAAAGCAAAAAAAGTGTTTCTCGAGAAGCTTTATGATTTGGCAATGCTGCTGAATCCATCAATATTTAATTATACTTTATAAACATCAACAAAGTCAGGTTTCTAACTGTCCCAGTCAGCTGCTGAAATATTCACAAGAAAGCACTAAAAGGATTAAGAAAGAAGTAGGATGAGCTTCATTATCCAAGAATTGTGCTGGGCTTGATCCTGTCTCTTAGCACATGCAAGGGATGCCCGTAAATCAGGCTGGGAGGAGGGAAGCCCCCGGGCTGGAGGTTTTGATGGGTTTCAGAAAAAACAGAAAAAGCTGAGCTGATATAAGGGAAAAACTTTCCTGAAAAAAGAAAAAAAGACAACTGAGAGCCATGAAACACAGCCCTGAGCTGCATGATAAGAGAGAAAGGATGCAGACCATGGTCTCGGAGACACAGAATCATTTATTATACACCTGAGAGCCACCAGCCTTCTTGTAGGGTCTGTGCTGGATATCAGCTGTCAGGAAACCTGGAAGCTGAAGCCAGTCACACAGCTCCCCAGCAAAGGACAGCTGGGAAAAACAACCTCAGCTGAAACAGGGACATGGATTTTAACTGGGAACGGGTGGCTGCTTTGGCCTTCAGCAGCTGGAGTGGGGTAGGAAACCCCTGGAAATCTCTGTGTCCCTGAACTGTGGAGCTGTTTGTGTATCCATGAATTACTGCACTTTTCTACAACTCTAAAAAGAGAAAACATCCTTGCCCGCTGCTGCGTAAGCGCGTGGTTAGTGACCCTCTTGCCCTGTAAGGAGTACATACGATAAAGCTTGTAAAATACAACTGCTGCGGTGGACACGGTGCTTCTTTTGCCACTAGCAGGTCGTCGTGACTGGTGGTGCTGGCAGCAGCTCAGCGATGGGCTGTGCATGGCTTTATCCACCCGGTGAAAACAAGCTAGAAATGGGCAAACAAAATCTAGCGCTGCCTCATAAATACAAGCGAGCGTGCTACAATGAGAAATCAAGAGTGTGTAATCATACAAATACGAACTGCAGCACTTGCAATCCTCCCTGCGCAATACTGAGGCTGTAAGTTTTTCTCCATAGGGAATGCTCCAATATAAATCTGCGCATATGGTAAAGTCACATCGGTGCCATTTCCCTCTCTTGCCAGGACCTGGCTTTCTGCCTGCGCTTGGGCTGGTGCCTCCAACTTCTCTTGCACCTGGTAAGAGGCAGGAAGATTATAACATCTTCACTGAGCATCCACAATGGCCCAGAGTTGTTTTCCAGAGAGTTGATTGGAGAATGTTAATTCTTTGATTCATCCCGAAACTCAGCAAGGTATGAAACATTACTGTGAGACGGCAAAAGCAGCAATACAACACCTGCGTTTCCCCATCTCGAAGCTCCAAGTCAGCCAAAACCCGTTAATTGCTTCGCCTCTGCTCTTGAAAACAGCAAATGCTGCGAATGCCTCCACACCTCCGTGCAGCAGCGAGATGAGCAATGCCCACTGCCCACTCCGTGATAAAATGGAGCTAAAGAACATGACATAGCTCACTGAAACAAGCCTGAAATTAAAGAAACCTGAACAAGAATAAACCTCCGCGTCCCTCCCTGCAATGCAAACTGGTAAACAGAGATACCGCGTGAGGGGGTTCTAGAGGAAACCTCAGGGTGCCTGGGAGGGTCGGTAACTCGTGCTTTACATCCAGCAGCCGGGGTCTAAGTTTGAAGAAACAGAAATCTCGTACATACCTTGGTCAGCTCTTGGGCATTGGCCAGATTGTCAACAGCGATAGCCAAGAAGACATTCAGGAGCGTATCTTTTGGGGAGCAGCTAAGGAAAAAATCTTCACACAGCCCATACAGTAAACTGTGCCCCTCCTGCTGCCACCACCCTTCTTCCCCCACTCACAATCATTGATATATTATGGGTTGACCCCTTGCACCGCTGCTTTGTCTTCATTTCTACCTCCCGCTTCTGCTGGGAGCCAGTTCTGCCACGCAGCAGGGGCTGGACGCTCATTTCTCCCTTCCCCAGCACACGTCCCTGGTGAGGATCCACACACGGGCTGAGCAGATGGGCTTTGCAACGCTATAGGTGCAACCAGCATGGGACCACATGGTGGTCCTGGAGATACTGCGGCCCCTGGGTTTTCAGTCCAGAAAATCCACACCTACGCTTCTGCCCATACGCACACACAGAGGATCTTACCTTCATTTTTTTCCCGCTTGTTTAAAAGGGCAACCGGTAGAGCTCCTGGAAATCATTCATTTTAAAGCCAACATTTGCATAATATGTACAAGGCATTGGGTACCGTGAAGACGTTAATCTTAGGTCACTGCTACATTACATACTGGTGGGAGGAAACTATCATGACTTATCACACCGAAGTCGATATGTCAATTAGACCGCCACGGGCATCCTCTGTCCTGAACGCCACGGCCCCACGCAGAGCCCCGCGACAGCAGAGCCCGTTAGCAGGACACACAGCCCGAGCTAATGAGCTCGGCCAGGAAACGGGCCGTTAGTCCAAGCCAAATTGCATCTAGCCCAGCTAAACAACCACCAGTGCCCACACCAGGCTGGGTCTCTGCAGAGCGCTGAATTATATCACCGAGACATAACATTTCCCCATAATTATTTATTCATATTTTATTTTCATTTTTCCACTTAATGATTTCACCTATTACTTGGCCCTTCATATATTTTATTGTTGTTATTCCAGGTCTGCAGAACAGCCCCAGAACAACTGTAAATCAGATACCTTTGCATATGAAAGGAGAGCAAGCAAAGCAAAACCAAGTCTAAACTACTCTCAAGGAAGAAAGTGCATTTTCCTCTTGCACACTACCTGGGGACAGGAGAGTCACTCACTCCATCGCTGCGTAAAGCTACAGTTTCTCTTCTAAATACGAATGTACATGAGAATGAAGTTGATCTCATGAGTACTTACCCTCTGGAGATTCACAAAGGGTTTAACAGCAATGCGTTGCTGCTGCCTTTGTATTGCATTGTCCCCAACAGAGCTGAAAACTGCGTCCAGCTCTGGACCCCCCAGTGTAAGAAGGACACGGAGCTGTTGGAGCGGGGCCAGAGGAGGCCCCGGAGATGCTGGGAGGGCTGGAGCCCCTCTGCTGTGAGGACAGGCTGAGAGAGCTGGGGGGGGTCAGCCTGGAGAAGAGAAGGCTACGGGGAGACCTTCCAGCCCCTGCCAGTCCCTCAAGGGGCTCCAGGAAAGCTGGGGAGGGACTCTGGATCAGGGAGGGGAGCCATGGGACGAGGGGGAATGGCTTCAAACTGGAAGAGGGGAGATTCAGATGAGATATCGGGCAGAAATTCTTTGCTGTGAGGGTGGTGAGCCCCTGGCCCAGGTTGCCCAGAGAAGCTGGGGCTGCCCCATCCCTGGAGGGGTTCAAGGCCAGGTTGGACGGGGCTTGGAGCAACCTGGGCTGGTGGGAGGTGTCCCTGCCCAGGGCAGGGGGTGGCACTGGGCGGGCTTTAAGGTCCCTTCCAACTCTAACCATTCTATGGTTATGAGCCTGGGACCAGCTGCAGGGCCCCATGAGCTGAGTGAAATGCCTGCAGCAGTTTCAAGCAACTAATCCAGTTATTTTCTGCTGGGTGACTGGGTCCCCTGATTTGGCCTGAGAGTTGGAAGCACTGCCCAAAGCAGTGCTGAACTGAAGGCAGGACTGAGAGACAAGGGCGATGTGCTGCGGGCAATCGCTCCAGTGAGGGGAGGAGAGGTGAGGTGAGGTGTCAGTCCCCAGGGTGCTGGCAAACCTGCACCGAGATTTTGGGAAACCATGGGCTCTGTGCCCCTCTCATTGCTCTCCATTTCTCAGAAGGATGCCAGGAGGAGGCATCTGAGGTGTCTCTATAAACAGAGGAGTCAGGAGTGGTGCAAGGCTGATTCATCGGCTGCAGTCGCCTCCGCCAAACAGGAGCATGCCCAGCAATCCTTCTGCTCCCGTGGGCTCCGGCCAGCCTGGCTGTGGGCACTGCTGGCTGCAGAGACACTGTCCCACGTCGGCATGGCACCAGAAGACTTCCCAGGGCAGACAGGGACCAAAGTTGGCCCAAACAACCAGCTCAAAGCCTCTTTGCTTTCCCTCTCAAGAGCTTTTACCAAGCATAATTCAGCCAAGACTTCAGAACCAGACGTTCACGTCTGTAATTCCCATTGAGACGAGTGTCTCCAGAGTCTGAACGCCTGTCAAAACTGGAGCCGCTGCTTATGGCAGTGGAAACCAGGAGCTGGATTTAATCTCTTAGGATACATCTGCATCTTGACGGATGGGACCCAGAGTCCTGGGGCTTCTCCAGGCAAAGGCCAGGTCATCCATCAGATTTTCTCCTTTTCGTGTAACACGGAACGGAGGTTTTTATCATGCGAAGATGATTCCTCTGGCACAGGCAGAAATACAATGCCCATCACTTGCTCCTTCCTCCGCTCCAGCAGGCCAGCGAGGAGCGTGGGGTGGGAGCACCCAGTGAGCCCAGCAGATAAAGAACAAGAAAAAGGGAAACATGATGCTGAAATGATCGTCTCCCTCCCACACTGGAGTCAGAGCTCAATCAACTCTTCATTTGCAAAGATACTAGTTTCCCCATTTCCTTTTAACTGAGGGCTGTCAAGAGGGGGCTGTCGCTTGAGGGCAGGAGGTGCAGGCAGAGGAGGCAGGGGGTGCAGGCAGGGGGTGGCTGCCCGTGGCACCGCCGGGGTGCCGGCCGGTGCCGGCTGTTTGGGTTTCTTCCTCTGGGATGCTTCCAACACACTGGCAACACTTCCAAGCCTCCTGCTCTGGGAACGTGTGTCTCAGTAATAAAACTGTCTTCCTACCCCTGCCTCCTACACACAGACGCTGAAAATGTCTCATATAACATAATCAACCACTGGAAGTATAATTATTTATTTTTTTTTTTAACAGATCAGGCTGGTTTGATCCATCTCCAAGCAGACGCAATCTGGCAGACTTGGGTGTTTCTGCCTCCCAAAAAAAAAGGTCCCTGAGCCCTTTCTGCAGAGCTTGGGGATTCCCAAATATCCCCAAAAATGCCAGCCTCGGTGCAGGCTGTGTACCCTGGGTGGATGCAGGGACCTGGCTGGCCAGCTGGGCTGGCGGCTGGTGCCCAGTACGGCTCTCCTGCTCCGGACAAGGGGAAGGGCAGCACCCTCCAGGCATTCACTGCTTTTCATTTCAGGCCCCTCTGCTGTTTTTCATGGGTTTTTTCCCTTTTTTTTTTTTTTCCCCCTCAACAGATGCATCAATTTATCAATTAAGTGGATAACAATGAATACAGACATGGTGTAATTTCCTAGAAAATGGGCCAAATCCTGCTGTTACTCTAATCATAGAGCCATAGAATGGTTTCATTAAACCATTTCAGACGCAGAGGTCTGGCTCCACACAGACTCTCTGGAACTGGGAATGTAACGCGAGAGACTTCCGACTTACAAAAACAAAGTTTCTGGATCTTTTCCTTGCAATAGTCCCTTGAAAAAGTAAACAGATTCAGAGAAACAACTGAGATGCAGTGGGAAGCACGGGAAGCCGGCACTCGCCCGCCTTTCTTCTTCATGAAAAAGAACGATCACAATGCCCCGAGCAGCTCTGGGACAAGAAAGGAGCCCCTCGTGTTGAAAAAGCGCAGGTTTTGCAAGCTGACCTAAAATCGCCCATGCCAATTCTCTGACAAGATTGGATCCGGTCTGCCTAAACTCTTAGACATGGACTCACCGATGCCAACGTTCACCGAAAACAAACCCCCTCCCAGTGAAGGATCTGAAGTGCCTTTTGCTGATCAGCATCCACAAGGGCATAGACTGATTTCAATGGCAGCGGTATAAGAAAATAAAAATGAGAAATCCCACTCAAGAAACTCAGCCGTGGTGAACGTGGGGAGGGCTGGTGGCAAATCCACGCTTGCCATAAAGTCACTTGCATTAAAAAAGTACATTTTTAAAGGTTTTTGGAGGGAGCTCTGTAAGGGAGAGGGGGGAGATCTTTGTGAAGACCGAAGTTAGAGCAGAAAAGACAGTTCACATTAATCTAATCTATAATTAAGCTAATCAGCAACTTGGACTGCTCTCTATAGGGTGTCGCCTTGGTGTCTGGGGGGCTGTGGGGTCTCCGTGGGCAGGTGAAGCCCAGGCTCAGACACGTCCCGCACCCCGTGCGCTCGCCTGTCCTTAACATCGCTGGGGCGCTGCAGCATCATTGACATTAATGACTATTTTACTTCCCGCAAAAATGCAGGACCGGTCTTTTCTAGTAAACTAAAATTTATTTCCAGACATTCCTGGTTATGTTTTGACAGTTAGTGATAACTTAAGTCCCTGGTAAGCCAGACAGTTTGGTTTTCCCTCAGAGATAAACGACTGCCTGCTGCTTGCTCCCAGCATCAAAACTGTGGCTGGTGAAAAGCAGGGGTAGCACTGACCTCACTGAAACACTGTTTGAAACATTTTAGCGGGCTTATGGCTGCAATTCCCATGGAAAACAGGCAAGGAAAAGATTTAACCCCTTGTCCTCCACCACACACCCCACCCTCAGCTCTCCCCTCCGGCCCACGGTGCTTAAAGGCAAACAGGAATGTGTGTGATTCAGAATGTCAGAGAAGAAAAAATAAGAGGGGAGATTTAGATGAGATATTAGGAAGAAATTTTTCCCTCTGAGGGTGGTGAGCCCCTGGCCCAGGTTGCCCAGAGAAGCTGTGGCTGCCCCATCCCTGGAGGGGTTCAAGGCCAGGCTGGACGGGGCTTGGAGCAACCTGGGCTGGTGGGAGGTGTCCCTGCCCAGGGCAGGGGGTGGCACTGGACAAGCTTTAAGTCCCTTCCAACCCAAACCATTCTATGATGCCAAAAGGCTCTCACAAGCTCTCTGTGAAAGCAGCTGATGTTCTCAGACTAAGTTTCTACAGAGACTGTCTGGGCCAGGCCTCTAATTCTCCAACAGGGATGTAAATCTCCACAGAAATTAATAGATTTCCCGCAGGTTTCTAACTCTGATCACTAGGAGCTCGTGAAAGAGTCTTCTAGGACACCATAAAAGGGTTTATGAGTGTTGTTAGTCTCTGTCAGCCAGGTCTCCCCTCTCTCTGTACTTTGTGCTTGCAGAAACTCACCTGCAGCAAGCTCATCCCCACCCGCAGGACTCGTGGAGAGTTAAGGAATCACCCCTGACATATCCTCCTCGCCAAATGCCCAGAGAGTGCCCCGAGGAGCGCTCGGCTGCGCTGAAGGTGTGCCCCCAGCATGCCACCGCGGGCAAAGGGACAAGAGAGGCACTGGAGATGGACCCAGGTCAGCAGCCAGGAAAGCCACCTCCTGGATCCACTCGGCAGCAGGACAGGGAAGGGAAAGCCAGAGAGCTGCCCTCTGCCAGGACTCAGCTTCAATTTGGGGAGAATGTGGGTAAGGTTTTGAGTCACCACCCGGCCAGGGCAAGCAGAGGCAAATACCAAATTAATAGCAGTGGCAATAGGTGAACCAGGTCCTTATCCCCTCCTCTTGACCATCCCCTGCTCTTTCCCTTTTAATGAAAATTAAAGGACGAGGGAGATGTTCTCTCTGAATTAAAGGTGCAAGAAGGGAATTTATATCCAGTTCCTCAAAAATGCTGTATCTTAGCTGCTCTAAGGTTAAAAGTCTCTCTCTCAGCTCTGCTGTCAAGCCTGATTATAGCTAAATCTCATTTTCAAATGCCAAGCCCTGAGGATTTAGAGAACTCCCTCCCTCCCAGCTCTCCATTGACCCAGTTTTCCAAAGTCTTGTGTTTCTGGAAGGGGCATGTTGCCCACCATGAGGAGGGTGCCTGAGCAGAGCTGCCGAGCCAGCCCCGGCATCACGGCTGCTCTGGCTCTGACAGCACCCGTTATGGGGATAAATCCCACAGAGACACCCTCGTGTGACAAGCACAGCTCGCACGCTGTCTGCTCCGCTGTTCCCCGTCTCGGTTCCTCCTGCTCATGGGGAGATTTCATGCAAAGCAGAGAGCTGGAGCCCTGCCACGCAGTCCATGGGTGCTGATGTCTCATGTCTCATCATCTTGACCACCATATAACAACTCTACATCTTCAGCACAAGTACTGCCCCCCGCGTACCTTCCCTTTCTCCTAGGTACCCAGCCGACGCTACCAGCCCAAACAGGACTCCAAGGAAAAGACAAACGCTGGGGCTGTAACCAGCAAGAAGGTTCGCGCTGCTGGGAAAGCCTCCAGAGAGCTCTCAAGCAGAGCTGCAACGCTCAGCGTTATTATCCCTATTTTACAGAACAAAAAAAACCAGCCAGGCTGCCTCATATATGCGACACTTTTTAAGTTGCCATTTTTCAGGATGCTCCGTTTGACTCCACACAGCTTGTCGCTGCGGGCAGCAAACATCTCACACCAACCGTTTTGTACCTAGTTAATGTGGGCAATGCTACGCAACATCAGCCCATCGGCAGCCTCCATCGGGAAGCCGGGACATCACAACTACTGTGCTCTGCTGGCTCTCCTAATCACACCCAGCCGTGAGATCGGAGAGCTCTTTGCTCATTTCCGTATAAAATACAGCCTCCCGTTCCAAATCCCATTTCCATGGGCCTGCTACGTTCTTGCCTCCTCAGAGCTCTCTGGGGACAAAACACACGTCAGAGTGCTGCTGGTTCCCCAGCAGACGCTCTGGGACATGCTGGGGGGATGCAAGCTCCCAGTTTCCCGTTGCTCTCAAGAGATTTTCATGACTAAGGAGAAAAGAACATCTTCAGAGACTTCATGCGTCCGGTCTTGGAACATGACTGAATACTCCCAGGGCCCTAAACCCACAATCTGGACTTAAGTTTTAAGCATCATGTGGAGACAAGACAATTTCAAGCGTTTGGAACAGCTGGTTAAGACAAAGGCACCAAGAATCCGGAGCTTGACCTACGCACCAAACCAGTTTCAACTCTTCCTTCCCCCGACCTAGCGCAAACTACCTGTGAAGATATTCAAGGTACAGAGGTCTTGCTCTGTCTTGACTTCAATCATTTTCCCCACAACATAAATTAACTCATAATAGGACATTCTTAAGGTAAAACATGAAAATTAAAATGAATGAAGACCATGCTCACATTGCCATCAGAAAAGTGACACCAACACAGACAACTTACCTGTGCCTCGTACCCCGGGTGCTGTAAGGAGCAAAGTTATAGCAATGATTTGAGTTTAAAAACTGTAAGTCAGGGTGTAAGAATTTAAACAAAGCTTTAAACAAATTTGTAGCACCCCAGGAAGGGTGCGTGGGACGCTGTGCCACTAACACAAGGCAATGTGTAAGGATACAGTTACCAAACAGCGTCAGGACGATGAAGTAAATGGAGGAGAACATCCCCGAGCGGACGCCGCCCTGCGACTCTATCCCGTGGTACATCACCGCATTCCAGTCTTCCCCCGTCAGGATCTGCACAGCGAAATTCAAGAGAGAAGAAGAGAAGGTGACTCAAAGGAAAGACAGGATCGGTAAGGCCTGGGGGAGCGCGGCAGGACTGGTCTCTGGGGGGAACACGGACGAGCACGTCAGCGCAGCAGATCACAGCGTTGGACATGAACCCCCCGGCCCTGGACGGTCTCAGCCCAGGCTGGATGCAGCTCCCTCCTCTGGCACGGGCTGAGGAGGAGGGGGGACCACTGGTGAGGGAGGACCATTGCCCCATTCCTGCCCCCTCTTGCTTACGTGCCTGCTGCCCACCTCTGGCCACCAGCCCTTGTGCAGGCAGAGGCAGGAAGAGCCACGTTCCAACACTTCACCCCCAGCAAAATTTTGTCCCCCCTCTCCACTTTTAAGTCACGCAGAGATACCAGGTTTCAACAGCTCCACGCATGGCATTTCCCATGCAAGACAACTCCGACCTCTAAGCCCAGTGCCCCGAGTGGGACCTCTGCCAGCGTCAACTGCTTTCTTTCACTTCATACAGAAAGGGTCTGCTCAGCGTCCCCCCACCCCGCACACACGGCTCACAGCGAGGGACTGCGTAAAAGGAGGAGAAACTCCTGCAACCTCCTTCCACTATTCTTCTCTTCCTGGGGGCTGCGGACAGCTTTGCTGCAGCTGGGGCACGCGTGAGCATTTCTCCAAATGCCAGCACCACCACTGCAAGGTTTGCCAGGGAGCTGCACCACAGAATCACAGAATGGTGGGGTCACCCAGAGCAGGTGGCAGAGCAGCAGGGTCAG
>VYZM01003366.1:1867-111836 GCA_013398915.1 Dromas ardeola
CTGGAACAGGCTGCCCAGAGAGGTGGTGGAGTCTCCATCTCTGGAAACATTCAAAACCCACCTGGACATGTTCCTGTGCAACTTGCTCTAAGGTGACCCTGCTTTGGCAGGGGGGTTGGACTAGCTGATCTCCAGAGGTCCCTTCCAACCCTATGATTCTATGCTTCTATGATTCTATGAAATGTCAGAGTATCCACAGAACTAAAGCTTCTAAACTAAATCTAAAATTTTCCACAAAACTAAACTGCTCATGTGCATAGGTTTTCATATGACTGCAGGTACTACAGTCATATGCCTCTACTACACGCAACAGAGGAAATTTTCAGACAACAGAGTTTCTTTGGAGCCATGCAAATGTCAGCAACCAGAACTGCCTTTTAGCGTTTTCCTTTTACTAAGAGCAGGATCCAGAAAGAAAGAATCGGTGAGTTAACCTGATAGCAAAGGACTACATTATCAATTGTCTCATTTAATCTAGAGGGAATCAATCAGGACCGCTTACCTCAAGCTTTCTTGTCAGCATTTGTCCCTCCAACCTAGCCTGCTTCATTTTATCCCTCTCTAGTACTCCATTCAGTTATGGAGTACTACGTCCTCATATTTATTTAGATTCTGTTTCCCGTGAAAATAAATGGCAAGCTGGTGCTAAATATCTTTGAGAGGCTGGCTCTTAAAGTCTGAATGTCCCATTTGCTAGCAAAGAAGAGAAATGGAAGCAAGCATCCCAATGGAAACTAGCAAATATTTGGCAGCAAACAAAAGAAAGATTACATTTTACTAAGATTTCTCCTCTTGATCAACTGATACTGAGTGTTTATTTTGCAGTTCACAGTAGCTAAACAAGCAGAACTAAATACCCTTTTTTATCCAAATGAATTCAGCTACTCAAGCATTCGTCTACAGATAGCTTTAGGGGGGAAAAGGCTCTAAAATGCTTTAGAGAGCTAAGCAAAAGACAATGCCCTTGCTGCAAAACAGCTTAGTTATTTTTCTTAGGCTTTTAATACACAGCACATAAAGCAATCGTTGCATCAATTTTACTGAAACTATTCTAGAACACATTGAACAAATAAAGCAGTTTTATTGTTCATAATAACAACTTGCTGAGACAGCAGTGAAAGAGAACCTGGCCTCTCCCTGATCCGCTAAAGCCTTCTCAAAACAACAAGCAAAGAAGGAAGGATGAAAAGCTAAGTTTATGAACGATTTTTAAGACAAACGTACATTGTTGTGTGATATGTAAGTTGTCAGCACTTCATATAGAAATGCCATCAATAAATTTCACAACGCAAATAGGCCACACTTGCTTGGAAGGGGTAATTCTGGCATGGCCACCAAAGTGACCAGTACCCAATGAATTGGCTAGCAAGGAATAGGCTTAACTGAAAGTCCTGCAAACTGACAACAAAAGCCTTACAGATGGCTTTTAAAATTACTTTAGGCAGATGCTCATATTTAACTAGATGCTCATTAAGCACACTATCAAATAATATCCATCTAGGAATGTGGCCTGTGTTACTCTGAATGCTAATGATATTACAGAGGAAGTCCCCATTCCCTGCTCTGCTACTTCGTGTTTTACTTGAGCAAACGCATGCTAGGGCAGCTACATCTGCAAAATTGTATACCATTTAACAATCAATACCATTTTTAAAATATCGTATACCAAAACCCACAGTAATTTTATCAATTTGTTGTTGGGCTTTCACCTGACTGCATATTTGGGAGAGAAAAATATATATTAAATCACCCCACAAAATGATTCACAGGAAATAGTCACAGATAAAAAATATCCTACACCTACAGCATTTGAAATAAGAAATGCCAAGATGGTAGTGCATTTAATGTCCCAAAGGTTGCTGGAATAGCAAAAGCCATGCATGAATAAAGAGGGAAACATGCTACAGGGAAAAGCAATAGGTTCTTTTTGTCCTTAGGCCAGTGGAATCTAATCAAGAGTCTGTGCTACTTCTGCACATTTTTGAGAACCTCACCAGAGAATTTAGGTTGGAAGAGGCCTGCATAGCACAGGAAAGAAACTAAATAGAAGTTGCTATCATACTCATGGCTAAATAAATGACTTCTCTGTCAGGCTTGACAAAGTGATAGTATAAATAACTTCCAAGGATAATTTGCTAACACTTGGTTAGTTGGCTTGATTCAGCAATTGGCACTGATAACCCAGTCTGATTCTCAGAAGAGCAATGGCATGGTTTAATTCATAATTCCCACTGCAGAAAATTGCAACCTATTGTAAGAACCAATGATTTACCATGGTAACATATATCAGCAATGTACACATTGCAGAATCTCACCGTGGCTATCTGTATCATTGCCTCAGAATATGTGGACCTGTATAAAATACAGTGGAGGAAATGGAGACAAAATGTCAGTCCAAAACACCCCAAAGAAAACTAAAACACAAAAGGAATCCTTTTTATAAATCCTAATTATATCCTTCATGGACTTAAAGATAGCCTGATGCTTGGATCTTATTGAAATCTATTATATGGACAGACCTTTGCTGGTTGCCCTCTTACTTCTCATTATGTGCGTTAAAACAGCAGCTCAGTCATGAAAAAAATGCTTCACATCCTTCTGCATGTGAAAGCATGAAGATTACTACTGCTGTGACTTTGATAACGACTGGCTTGTCCAAAGGAGATTGCTGTCATGCAGAACCAGCTTCATGTACTTTATACACTTATTGTTACGTGTTTGATTTCTGCCCTAGTATCCCTAGTCACCTGTCATTCTCCCCAGTTTGAAATCTAAATCTTTGCCAGCTGCTGCAGTGGCTGCTTTATCTAGCATGGCCAATAAAACAGAGAGAGAAATAGCACCCCGATGGCTGGGCATGCCCCAGGGAGAAGAAAGACCTGAAAACTAAATCAGACTTATTTAGTGCCCTACTTGTTGACAATTGTCAATTCAAAAGCCTCGTGTTCATATTCATTGCTGACTACTTTGCAGCAACCCTTCCTTGTCTACATGCTTGCTGAATCAACACCCTCTCAAAGGTATGCAACAACAGCAGATATAAATATTTCTACCAATACAGGATTTTCCTGGAAAAGTAGTTTGTGTTATTTAAGAACTGCAAACAGAATAAAAAAAAAATCCACCACTTGTTGTACAATAGCCATTTTTTTCCTCCTGTTCACGCTGAAGAGAAGGGTGGTCCTATAAGCAGAGGAACAGAGGCATGAGCCAAGCGTGTGACCCCACAAAGGTCCCTCACCAGCACTGGTAGCAGGAGAACCATTTTGGAGCATCCTCCGCAAGGTTTAAGGTCTCAACCACTTTTGTGTCACAAAGGTTTTGAAGCAGCGAGGGACAATAGATCTGGTGACTCAGTCCAAACAGTCACGTCAGTACTGTCTCCATCCTAACTGATGCAACACCATAAAAAAAGGGAGGCGGGCTGACCTTCGAACAGTGTTACTAATATTCTCAAAACTCTGATTCATGCCTAGTCCTCATTGTTGGATGTAGGGGATAAAACAACTTGAATTTCATTTCTCAAAAATGGAAAATGCAGTCGTATGTAAAGAAGATATTTAGAACAGAGCAAAAGTTTTGATGGGCAGCAAGAAGCTCCATCTTACTCCCCTTTTAGAATTTTTCTGTCTTCCTTCTCCTAATGCTATGGAGCTTTGATAGTGGTGTTCCCTCAGTTGTTTCAGGAATAAGTTGTCAGCACTACCATGAACAAGGAAGGAAAAATGAACTATACAATTTCTATATGTATACATTTGTGTATCTATAAATACATATATATTATTAAAACCCTTACCTGAGGAATACACTATACCTCACATACTATTCACCCCATGAAAAAATAGTGGAAGAATGAAAAAAGCAGTTCCTAGGTACTCAGCCTCTAAAATGATGAAGGTAGCAAAAAGTCTGTGTAGAATAAAATAGCATAGAACAGTAGAAGTCTGTGACATGGAATGAGAAGCAGCTACCTGTAAAAACAACCAGACCTTGATGAAACAGATGGTGGATCTGCTACTGATGCTAAACTTATCCCATATTAAGTGTGAACTACTATTTTTGCAATTTCCAAAAACATGTTGGATATTTTCCAGGACAAATAGATCTGGCCCATTACCTGAATAGTTTTCAGAGACTTGGTATGACAAGCGAAGATCACCAACAGCACCAAGGGGATAAATTAAAGAATAGTAATGGTATATTATAGCTGGGGTGGTAGGCATCACAAAAGGCAAGAGATTTAAGATGTTACCTTTCCACAGCGACATTAGCTTTGCTGTGTTACACAGATTATATATATTACATAAATCACAGCATGCTAACATCTACATTTCACAAAAACTCAGATGCAGCTTTTTCCCAATGGAGGAAAACAAAGCCACTTTTGAACTCAGTGTAATTGGGATCAAGAATCTCTTGCAGCAATACGTGTATTGACATGTTGTATACAAAGAGATATGAGAACCTAGATCTGGTAGCATAACTTAATTTGCAAAGACAAAACTTAGTGGAAATTAACGGACCCTAAATACAAATTCTATTGATAGGTTAGATACTGTTTTTTAAGGCTCCTCAAATTCGTTCTTGAACCCATTGTGGCCTTTCACATGGTTTCTACATCAGGTGAAATTCTCTAGAAACATCTTCATGAACAAAAAATGTGTTAGATAAACACTTCAGCAGATAAGGAGAAGCCAGACTTGCTGTCAGAGGAGAGTATTCAGCCACTACCCAGCAACCTGGCCAAAATAAAAAACACCTAAAATGGACTGAAAGGCCTCAATTACCAACCTCTTGTGTGTTGGCTACTGGAGGTAACTTTAAATGAGCAAGGCACGGACACACCTACAAACTAGCAGAAGTAGAACCTAAGTCTATTGTTTAGATCATATATAATACCAACAGTGTGAATGCATCTAAACTTCAGTAATGCCTTTGTGACAATGATGACAACATGATAGCCTGCACAAATTGCTTCAAACAGCAGTCATTAATATTTCAGAAATTCAAGAGAAGAGTAAGACTATCACAAGCACAAAGCTACAAAATAATGAGGTTATTAAAGAAAGGCTGCAATTACAGGGATAAACAAAATACAGCTGACCGAAACAAGTTCAACAGCTAATACAAAGGCATTAGCAGAAATTCTGCTATAATCTGTCTGTAAAGGCTGGTTAAAAAAATTACAAGACTATTTGAATACCATAAATTCCACCTAAAGGAGATTGTTGCTATGCTATTGTAGTTACAGAAGGAACTGACTTTTCAAATAAACCCACAAAAACCTATTTCACAACAGGTAAACAGAATTATATGAAAGCCTTTCAAGCTATGAGGATATAAAACTTTATAAGCAAAACACAAAGATGAGAGAGAGAACATGGGATTAAGAACAGAAGAAAAAAAGCCAACTTTAGTCTCTGCCACAGGAAATATGTACAAATTAGCAGAACTGCAATTTGCATAAATAAATAACCATTTCTTGCCAGCTCCTTCCTTTTATCTCATTTTATTCACAACCTCCGGTTCATTTGACCTCTATTTGCTTCAACTGCACTTAAATTCAAAACCCACTTCCTTACAAATTAGTTTCCCCATTACAGCATTCCTGAGCACGTTTATGCACTTGTAAAAAACCTGTGCATCAGAGCTTTAGGTTATACATAATTTTTCCCCAAACAATAATAACAATAACAAATAATTGTAATAACCACACTATCAGTAGCAAGTACTTGGCCAAGATTACAGCTCAGCAAATGCTTCTTTTTTTTATTTAGACCCTAAATGGGAAGTGGACAGAGAAAACGTGGAGCAGAACATGACTGTTTACTGCTTGAGGTATCTGTAGCAGAAGAAAGCAACAGAAATGGGGAGCACAAAGGCACTGTCCGCAATCTCATGAGCTGGTGATGAACAACAGAGCACTAGATTCGGGCACCCATCTTGTTCTGCTGAAAACTCAGTCTGTATTTCTTCCCTTCCCCAGAAGGATTGAAACCACATCATCAAGCTTCAGGAAGGGGCCCTTTCCAATTTCTCCTCCTGCTGAGTATGTTCCACCTTTGCAGAAGGTACTTAAATATTCACTGAACCATAAAAAAGAATGGCATTATAATCTAGGGGCTGCAGCAATGCAGTGCACTCTCGTTCCTAGTCCCTGCTCCATGAATACAAAGCACATTACGAAGCAAAACAGCATCAACAGACAGTACCAAGTCCATCCATCAACGCCCTACAAGACAGTGCTTAGATGCAGTCTGGAGCAGCAACTGCAATGGTGAATTCAAACAGATCACTCGCTTCTCTATAGAGTGGTCCAACTACAGCATATCTCATTAGCTGAATGAATATTCAAACATTGATACGAAGCAAAACAGCACCAATATAAAATAAATGCACCCACCCCTTCAGTCATGCATAGTCTGGAAAATTCTCATCATAAGGAGGATTCAAAACCCTAATCTACTAGGCAAAAAGGGGAGCAACACTAGATGGAAATATTTGCTGACTTCAAAACAAATTCAGGAATAATTTCAAGCAATTAAGCTATTCAGTGCCATTTAGCTCTATTCTAATATAAATCTGCAGTACAATTTCCATTATTCATGGATCTCATATAAAAGAAACTATTAAGTATAGAATACAAATAATTAAAAATTGACTTGTATTTTTAAACTGAAAATACTTAAGTAATAATTCAAAGTGACAATGTATTTTATGTAAATCTAACTGCTAAAATAAGAGCTTTATTATATTCTTGGTGTTAGTTGCTTTATTTCGAAAAAAAGGAAATAAAATGCAAAATACACAGCTTCCTCAACTTTTTTGATTAAAACTTACTCATACACTTTAAAAAGTTTTAAAAAAATAAGCAGGTTAAATAGTTGAAGGAAAAGTCTTTTACCAGCTTTGCTACTTATTCTAGACATGGAAAGGGATCATCTATTCTGTAACAGTTAAAGCCACATTTGTTGTTTCTTTCCCTACCTCCTTTTTTATCATTCTGTTTTAATCTTTCCCATCCCTGGACTTTTTCATTTTCCTCGTTCCTCATTATCTTCTCCTCCATCTACTTTTTTTTTTTAAAACTTTATTCCCTTGTTCTTTTAATAGCACTTATTACTTAAATAACCCAGAATCATTCCTGAATGAACTGAAGGGATGAGGGAGGAGAGTGCAAGGGGAGAAAGAAAGCAATGCCACAAACTCCAAAGCTGCTTAACTGAATTCTGCATCTTATCCTCTATTCAGTAAATATCCCTTCATATTTTTACAGACCATTTCGTAACAAATGGCAACTTCTACCACTTCTAGTAGCCACAGACCCCTCAAATACAACATAACCTGTGTAGGCTCAACAGTATAAAGTACTTATGCAGAGACAAGATGAATTGTAGGTTTCAGGATAATATTATTATAACTTGGCTGAAGTTGTTATTTACACCACATTATCCATGCTCTCTGAAATCCTGGTGCATTTCCGCTCTCCACTAAAGTACTGGTGAGGAGTCTGTGTCTGCCTCCTTCCATCCCTCCCAGATCCAACAGTACATCTCCAGTCACTGCAGGACCACATCCCTGCAGCTGCATGGTTACATTCCCCAGCAGTCAGCACATCTAGGGCACAACCGTACAGTACATATAAATGTCCAGGGCAGACATGGAATGATCTTTAAATTGAGTTCACACTGTCACCTCTTCAGCTTTCATATTTTTTAAAGAAATTAATAACAAGTTTCATGTTCTGTAAAATTTTCCAGAAAAGATGTAATTAATATTGCCCTAAATCACAAATAGTGCCTCAAAAAAAAAAACCACAAATAGATATTTTTTTTTTTTAAATTACCCTGAGCCGACATAATTGCCCATCACACTTCTGGGCAAACATGCTGATCTTTCCCTCAGCAAGCATAAACTTCTTCAGCCTTGCTTCAGCTGGACCTCCACAGTGACTATTAAAGAAGGCAAATGTAGAAAATCATATTAAGGAGAAGAAAAATTGAGAAAATGAAGAATTGTATTAGTCATTCTTCAATTTCTTATAATAATGGTGTTGAATCATTCCTTTGAGGTGACTACAGTGGTAGCCATTTAAAAGAAAATCCAGCAGATTAGATGTGCTATTTCTAACCCCTTTCAAAAAAGAGATTATAAAAAAGGTAATCTTTGAGAAGGTCAACTTTGCAACCTGTTGCATTGTTTCTAGGGTGCTAATACAATTGCTATAGGAACAAGGGAAAATGACAAACCTGGAAAGGTTCCCAAAGGAGCACATTTAGAGAAAAAAGAAATAACAGATGATTGTCCTCACCTTCTTGCCATTGTTAATGATGCATTAATGTCCCCATGGGTTCACATGTGTTTAAAATAAAAATAAAGGCCCTTACAGTCGCTTTCAGGGACATTATTTCACAGGGACCTATATCTTGTGTTTCACTTGTCTGAATTATGCCTATTTAGTCAGGGAACCAGATTAAGTCAGATTAAATGACAACCCAGGCAAAATCCAAATCTGTCCTTCAAACTCAAATTTTCAGAAGACTTATAAATGGTTAAACATTAACTTTTTTTTGTTTTAGAATGTCCCACATTACACAAGGGGGACCAAAAAATCTGGTTATTCTTGTGGCTCTTTCTCTATGTTTCTGGATTACCAAAAAATTCTGGCTGGTACCATTTTCAAAACACTCTTCTTATATCAGTAGAAGTGAGAGCTGGCTGGAATGGAAGTTCAGTTTCTAGTGCAGTTCCAAGTTATTCGAAATGCATTCTAAAGAAAAACGGTGTTATTTTCAGAAAGGGAGAGCTCATACCATTCACTGTGAAGTTGAATTCTGAATTGTAAAATAAAAAAAGAAGCAAAAAAAATAATAACATTTTGCATAGCTGTGCCATGTATCCACTAGATTATTGCAAGATTTATGTAAGGGTAATTTAGGACCTTTTTTTTATTAAAAAAAAAGTCAGGTTCTAACTTGGCTGTTCAGAATAACAATTCCTTTTAAAACCAAGTTTGCTTACATTCATACAAACTATAAATATACTGAATTATCAGAATCAGTTTAGAAAGGGGAACTTGACTGTCACTATGAAAAGCTATTTGATAAATGTACAATTAGAGTCAAATCAGGGAAGCAAGATATTGTATAAAGACTAGGGAAAAACATCTTTGAAAATGTTACAGTACCTTTTCTGTAAATCAGAAGTGTAACTTCATCTGGATTAACAATTCCAATTGTTATTCCAATTGCCTATGTCCAATTGCCTATTCCAAACAGGACAATGCAGAATTAGGTGGAATTCAAGGAAGGATAGTAAGAATTATCCACGTGGACACAATCCAATGAAGAAAGACCAAAAAGACTGGTAGGTCTCTACTCTAGGATGAATTACAACAAGGAAACAGTAATATTTATTAAAATTAGTAATATGGGAAAGATAGTTTAGTGGTTTCTCTCACAGCAACATAGGATAGCAAATAAAATAAAAATGAAGCTAATTCAAAACCAATTTAACTTTTTTTTTACAATCATTTTGAAAATAATTTACACAAGAATTTATGGACATCAAGAATTTAGAAAGATTCAAGGAACACCTGAATATTCATATACAAAACAAGAGTAGTCCAAGTAATCAGAGCTGTTGGAAAACTTTTGCTTTTGCAAAGGATAGGAAGCTTAATGTTCCCAGGCTTAGGTCAATTCACCTAAAAACCACAGACCAATGATGAACAGGACTACAAGTTATCCTATCCCGGCTACAAGGAGTTAAGATTTCCAAAACACCTTTTCATGCCAGCTATAGTTGATAGCAGCAGGATATGGAAGATGAACTCCAGCCCAATGAAGCCTTTCAATTCCAACATTTGTATAAAATTACCAGTCTAGGGAACGACCTTTTTCCTGAATTCTCATATATCAATATGTATGTATCTATAACCCAGATACAGATATATAGAAAGGATATATTGGTATATAAACTGTTAAAGCAAGAATGGCCACCTTTCAGAATGCAAATAGCAGTAACTCCTTACTGCAGGTGCTTTTTACTAATTCATTAGTCAGAGAAGCAGCTATAAAAAGAGAGTTCTGCTTTTTCTTCGCACAATCTCACCTCTACCCTCTTGCCCTGCAACACATTTAAAAATGCTGGATTTTTCTTTTTTTTTCTCCTGAGCAGTGCTCAGCCAGCACAGCAATATAGCTTCAGATTGGATTAACTACAGCAGACCAGACTCTCTGAAAAAAAAAACTAAATAAAAAAAATTCACACCTAGTCCTAAATGTCTTTTCCAAGCCATAGACAGCTAAAAATGCATCAAGAATCTCTGGAAGAAAAGCAACATGAGACCAATGAAAGAAACTAAAAATGTTTTTTAAGGCTTAAAGTTGAAAGGAGTTGCTTTCCCATTCTCCCTCCTCACAAAGACATTATTAGAAAAAAATAATAGATATTTCTCACAGTTGCCAGATTACATTGAAAATACCCTTTTTCTTCCTAATGGTATATGCTAACGTTCACAAAGCAAGACAGATAAGAAGATCCAAGTCTACTTAGATTGATGTAATTACCAATATGAGTATCCATGTAACAAGGATAACAGGAAAAACATATATGAACTGAGACTCAGTTGGAACAAATCACTAACAGAGGTATAAGCATCATGAAAAAGGGACAAAATCCAACCCTTCACAGAAGGTAGGAACAAAGACCCCCAAGTAAACTCATTTTATAGTCAAGAACTAGGGAATTTTATGCCATACCAACATACTTTTAAAGCCAACTATATTCAGAAGCAATCCAAAATTCAGTATAATTGCAGCACCTGCTCCATTGTAAGAGTTTAGTGAAAAAGAGGAAAGGTTAGAAAGCAATCTATAACTGGGTCTGACTGCCTCTATGTTGTGACTTGTCTGTGCTAAGTTCTCAAATGCTGTAATAAGCACAAAATATTTCTATACTGCTGAAGACTTATACCCTTTTTTAATATTCCTGATCCTTATTTTACCTTCCCCACAAGCAAGTTAATTCTGAAGCCTGTTATGGTGACTTTTCTCCATTTTAACATTACAGAAATGGTGCTACACATGTGATACCACAAAAACAGCTCCCTGGGAGGAACCAGGAACCACTAACTTCAAAGTTTCAAATAAATATCCTGTGAAAGAGGCATTTTGTTCTAACTTTCTCTGCTCTTCACCCAACTGCTATTTCCCAGTCCATGCTGGAAAACTGCAACAAAAGTAGCCAAATAAACAAACATTCCAAATAAAAAGTGAAAAACAGAAGTCAAAGAGTGAGGAACATAGTGAAGAAAAATCATTCTGTCACACTGTCGTGGCTTGGCCAGGTTGGCCAATGACAAGACAACAGATGCTCTCCTCACCTCTCGCTCTAAGAAGAAGAAAGATAAAGAGGGTTATGAGTTTAGAAAAAACTAAACTTCTTTAATGAAATATTAATAAAAAAATAAAAAAAGGAAATAATGAAATAGATACAGTATACAAATATACACAAAACCATATCAAGCTCCCAGGGATATACCACTGGCAGGCAAAGTTCCAGACTGAACTCAGTGACAAATGGGAACTGGAACACACTGACCAGGATCAAAAGGCAGATGAGCTGATGGAGTCCTCCTCAGACCTCAGTCACTGGAGAAGGAGTCCACTGGAGAAGGAGTCCACTGGAGAAGGAGTCCACTGGAGAAGGAGTCCACTGGAGAAGAGCCCTTAGANCCACTGTAGAAGGAGTCCACTGGAGAAGAGCCCTTAGAAAAGAGTCCTTTGAGAGGAGCCAACCTGATCCCTTTGATCCCTTGGCTTTTATACTGAGCATGGCAGATGGGGTGGAATACCCTGTTGGTCAGTTTGGGTCACCTGACCTGTCCACTCCTCCCCATAGGTGGAACCCCACCATGGGGTAAACAACCGACTCAGCTGACCCTGGTTGCCACAGCAACAAGCGTAAGCTAGAGCCTCTCTCACTGAACGAAAGTTGGCTTTGCTTTACCCCAAACTGGAGCACACACATACCGTTCTTTTATGTAACTCAGTATTTCTTCGTTTTGTTTGAACAAAGAAGTGGCTTTCAGAGATTCATAAGATCAGACTAGGACTCAAGTCACCTGTTTAGCTCCCTGCCCAAACTACTTATGTCAATCCTGGCATATTTTTGTTTTATAGACTGATTATAAAGGATGTACAATAATAGAGACTACACAACCCCAAAGGCAATATAATTCAATTATACTAGGGAAACAAATTTTCCAGTGCTACAGAGTGTAAACTCATTATTATTACAATCCATCAGCGATACAGAAAGTAATTTATCCTTTTTCTTTTATAGGTCTTCATTTGTGACCTTTGTTTCCTTAGTCTTCTCTTCAAATAAAACAATGCTGTATTTTACTCTTTCTCCCAAAATCATGTTCCTTTGACCTCTGGCCGCTCTTATTCCTGCCATCAGTTTCTCTCCAACTGGTCCACAACTTTCAGTGCCTGAATACACGCTGTATGCTATGTAATGCCTTGCAATTGCAGAACAGAGTTAAAAGGATTACATAGCTCATTCTGAGGCTAAGTTGCCATATATATATCTTAGCTTAGCATGTCCAAGTCTGGTAATGGCAGGATGTTAACCACTCTTCGGCTTATGATTCCCAGATCATCTTTTTGCATAGCACTACTACCTAATCAGTGCTATTTGCACTATTTTAAGCATCTAAGTTAGATGCTTGATCTGAGAAAATTCAGTTCCTGATTTCAGTCCTTTGCATGATCCCCAACTCACATGTGGTGGGTTGACCCTGGCTGGACGCCAGGTGCCCACCAAAGCTGCTCTGTCACTCTCTTCCTCAGCGGGACAGGGGAGAGAAAATATAACAAAAGGCTCATGGGTCACCATAAGGACAGGGAGGTCACTCAGCAATTACCGTCATGAGCAAAACAGACTTGACTTGGGGAAATAAGTTTATTACCAATCAAATCAGAGTAGGGTAATAAGAAATAAAACCCAAATCTTAAAACACCTTCTCCCCACTCCTCCCTTCTTCCCAGGCTCAACTTCACTCCCAAATTCTCTACTTCCTCCCCCCGGTCGGCACAGAGGGACAGGAACAAGCGTTGCAGTCAGTTCATCACACGTTTTTCTCTGCTGCTCCTTCCTCCTCAGGGGGAGGACTCCTCACACTCTTCCCCTGCTCCAGCATGGGGTCCCTCCCACAAGAGACAGTCCTCCATGAACTTCTGCAACATGAGTCCTTCCCACAGGCTGCAGTTCTTCATGAACTGGTCCAGCGTGGGTCCCCATGGGGTCACAAGTCCTGCCAGCAAATCTGCTCCAGCATGGGCTCCTCTCTCCACGGGTCCACAGGTCCTGCCAGGAGCCTGCTCCAGCACAGGCTTCCCACGGGGTCGTAGCCTCCTTCGGGCATCCACCCGTTCCAGTGTGGGGTCCTCCACAGGCTACAGGTGGATATCTGCTCCACCATTAACCTCCATGGGCTGCAGGGGGATAGCCTGCCTCACCATGGTCTTGACCATGGGCTGCAGCACATCTCCAGCGCCTGGAGCACCTCCTCCCTCCCCTTCTTTACTGGCCTTGGCATCTGCAGAGCAGTTGCTCTCACATATTGTCACCCCTCTCTTCTGACTGCTGCTGTGCAGGGTTTCTTCCCCCTTCTTAAATATGTTATCCCAGAGCCTCTACCATCATAGCTGATGGGCTCAGCCTTGGCCAGCGGCATGTCCGTCTTGCAGCCGTCTGGCATTGGCTCTGTTGAACACAGGGGAAGCTTCTAGCAGCTCCTCACAGAAGCCACCCCTGTAGCCCCCCCCACTACCAAAACCTTGCCACAAAAACCCAGTACACGTGTCTAAAGTAACTTGAATTAAATAATACAGATATGATTTCTCAGCATTTACCATATGGTGTAAAAAAATATCTTTTTATCTTCTTCAGTGAGATATTACCATAGGTCTGATATATGCAAGTATTAAACACAAAGATTTCTGAAGCGAAGATATTCTTTTCAGAGTGGTTCCACTTTGGCAGAAATGCAAGTTATACAATAATAGTTGCAAGGTTCGTTCACATATCTGAGGACCATAACAGCAAAAATAAGAATTAACTGGGAGATGAAGGTGTAGGTCGTGAAGGGAAGGGCCTCAAAAGACTTCTGAGTGAAAGGCAAAGGTAGGCTTTTTGTTCTAAGTATTTCGCAAGTCAGGGGATACAGGATGAAACAATAGGGGCATTCGAGCTTTATCCTGATAAATATGCAGTTTACACTTTGCAGTGATCTATTTTATTACTAGATATGCCAAGAAGCCCTCAAACTACTATCCCAAACTGCAGTTCTTATTATCAACTATATGCTGCTTAAGCTGAATTCGAAAAAAATTAAGAATTGTGACAGTTAGCAGCATCCATAATGTAATTGTCACAGACTCACAGAGTTTTCCAAATTCCACCACACTGACGAGATCCCATGACACATACTTTTTCAAAGGAGTCATCCAAAATTGGATCAGAGGCAAAAGCTCTGAACTAGCATAATGAATTTCATTATCTCTCAGTTGGCAATAGACAATATCTGAAAAAAGGATCTGAAATAAGCTATATATACAGAGAGTTAGTGAACACGAGATGGGAAATTTGGATAATGTTTACATTAGAATTATGTGTTTTTCAACAACTATGCTAAAAAAAAAAAAACCTAGCTATAAAAAACCCAAATTGTCTGGTCTGTTTAAAAATCCAAGGTGCTTTTAAAGAGCCTTGCCTTCTCTCAGAACAGATATAATGTCTCACTTCCCCCTGGTCACCTACTGTCACAGAACCTGCAGGAATAATGACATCTTTGGCTCTCCTGTGACAAATATGAATGATATTAGCCAGCGGGTTTAAAAATTTTAAAGAAACTAACAGACACACATGTGTATATAAGTATATGCAATTATATGTACATCCACAAAAATAGAGAAGTTTTGTTTCCTTAGAAAACTAGGCAATGTTCTATGTTCACCAATTTCAGAAAAAGAAGCCTTCTCAATGTATTGTACTGATTTTGCACTTGGGAAGCGAATTGAGGAGAAGGGATATTAGGTTTTCGGGGCTGCATTTTCCACAGTATATATATCCCTCTATTCCCAAGAAAGAGTCACCTAATTATTTCAGTATTTAGTTTTGTAGCTTCCACAGTATATGAAGAACCTTTTCTGTCTGCCATCCATATTCTCATAACAGCATCATGTGCAAATTATGTAAGCTCCAAGCACAGCCTACAATCATACCCAAGGCCATTTTCATCTTCTAAAGCAGACTTAAAAATTAAATTCAGCATTATCCTATTTTAATATTCTATTCCCTGACACTGATTAATTTATTTGCTTTGAGGACTCCAGAAACCCCACTTGTAATTGAGGAGCATAATAAATATCTCTGCAATTTTGAGATGATATCGTTTTCTGAGGTTGTGGTTATTTCCTGGTAACACCCTTCCAGATCCCCCATAAAGGTGTTATTAAAAATGTTAGCTGATGCATACTAACTGCATCTGTAAGATACATTGCCTTCTAGAAATATAGGCAAAAAGTCTGTAACTTCTAATATATTATCATTTCTACTCTGTACAGTACTTCTATTTCAATATATTCTAGACATAAATAAACTTTGGGCACAAAGAACAAAATGTGGTTTGCATTTGGTGCAAATATTGTCTTCTTATTATTTCCATCTACTTTTAACAGAAATAAGATCATTTTCTTTTGTTCTGAAAGGACTACCTGATGCTATCAATGTTTACTTTCAAAGAACGTTCCATAAATCATTCATAATAAAGACAAGGAAATTACAGAACTTTGAAGTATAAAATGTAAGCTTAGCAACAGTGTGTGATTCTGTGTGTTGAATGTTAAGATACCAGTCAAGTACATCTTCATACCAACTCGTCGGAAATAAATGCTGGAAATGGATTCTTTTCTGGTACAGACAAACTGTGGATCGGTATTATACCAGCCACTCTAGAATTTTAACACATTTTTTCCCCCATCTACTCTATCTAACTCTGTTTCACTGAATCAGCCTCTAAAGGAGAAATGTCAGATTAAAATGTAGTGAGGAAAATAAATATATTTGTTTACTGTTTACATAGCAATATATCCACCTGCATGTTGTGGGACGTTATGACTGTTGAATGCGAGCAACAAAGAACTTCCAACAGATGCCAGGGAAACTCATAATCATAAAGTCATCTTAGACATGGACAATAAAAATATAGTTAGCATAAACAGACTTAGTTCCTTAATGATACAGGATAAATCACAAGAAGAAAAATTGAAATAATCATTGCAAGACTACAGTGCGGTCATTATTTGTAGACAATGCAGACGAATCAGCAGTGAGACAGTCAAAATGTCATAGTGATAGCATTAGAGGTCATTAAGACCTTCCATCATCCTGCGTGTATTTTTGAAATGTCATATACTATTTTAAGAGAGATGCGTTGGACTTCATTCTTTATTTTACATAGACCATTTCTCAAGCAATATTTAAGTAACTTTGTTAATGATGACAGTAAAATGCTCCTAGGCTTGTATAATTAAGGGTATATTTCTCTGTCTCATTATACCCCTGAAGCTGTTGGCTCCAGATTCAGACAGTGTGGACATTTTGGTCTGATCAGGCAAGACACCTTAAAACACACCTAGGTTGGGATTTATGGGTAGCAGGTTCACTAGTTAAAATTTAGAAGGAGAAGACTCAAAATATCACTTCATTTAGAAGACCCCTGATAGCCTTTAAAATAACATCCAGCCTATTTACACTTTTTTTTTTATGGTGAGCATATTAATTAGCTTTCTCTGAGTATATAAATAAAAGCTGTACACAAAAACCTCACAGGTTTTCCTTCTGTGCTGTGGTGCAGTTTTCACCTATTCCTGATTGCTATCTAGAAACCCTCAAAATATGAACTCAGTATTTTAAAAAACAGATTTTGCTCCCCTTTATGTTTTGCTTTATAAATGCAGAAAGAAGGAAACAAAAATAGATAAGAATGATGATAAACTATGATAAAAATAATTCTCTAAAGATAAAATGCCCTACTTATCTTCCAATAAGTACTAGTTTTATTTTTAAAGGAGCTAAGGTCGGTTAAGTATTTGACACAAACCCATTTGAAATTCTTAAAAGAAAGGTTATGGAAATCATCTTGGGCTTAAAATCATGATACTAACTCGTATTTCAATAATGGCTTCATTCCATTTCTTTCCAAGGATCTCTCATCGGTTATCTGATAAAGGTTGCAAAGTGTCTGCCTACAGCTCTATTGCCAGTTATCACAAAACCTGAATTAATATTGAAGCAACACTAAAAGACAATACTTCTTGATACAGCTGCACAAGTAAAGCAAAATAGGAAGTCATTATTAAGGTTGATGCTGTTTCTGTAAGTTCCTTTGGTGTTTTGGGTTTTTTTTAACCTCATAAGCTTCGGAATGTGAAAACTTCTTTCTAGACATAGTTGAGATTGAACTAGTGAAGTTTTAATAACTTGATGGTCATCTTACTATATCTTTAATTCTATTACGCATAATTGAAAACAGTCAATAGGATCCGGAAGGCAAACAACATCCATACAGTAACTACTCATCCAGCTGTTTTCTAGCTTAAGAAAATAAAACTTTAGAGAAGCCACAGAACTCTGTTTAAGGCAATAACTTTTATTTATGCTTAAAATCAATTAAGTTTACTAGAAAATACACTACTCAATCCAGATTCATAAACTTACTGTAAATCTGAAGCAGGTATACTGTACCCTACATAAAATACTAAAGATTAAAAGCTGGCCTTAGGTGCAAAAGTGACTCCATCATCAAATGCTGCATTTCTGGATTCTGGACCTTGTTGCTAACATCCAAACTAGTGGACCACGAAGCCAAACAGAATTTCAGAGCTGACACACACTGGATTATGCTCAGCCCATTGAAAGTGCAGAAACGCCTACGCTTAGCATTGTTCCACACCCATAAATCACCCGGACGAAAGGAAAACCTTTCCAATTCTTTGTAAGTATGTAGGCACAAGCAGACAAATTTATACATATCCTTCAGACTTTTCCTACTGCCAGAACTTTTGGTTTTCTTAATCATTGCTTGCGGAATTGTTGGAAATTAGTCCCTGTGGACCTTCAAAAAAAAAAACCCAGTTGTTTTTTTTTTCCAGATTTTATTTTCTTCTGATACTACACAGCATATCTTAGTAGTTGTAAAAGCCTTTATATCTCTGTCATTCACATAACAAGTATTTAAATGGGAGGCTTTTCTCTCCATTTTCTCCAAAGCTGCTAAAATTTGACAGTCCTCCTGCCTCCCCTAAGAAAAGGCAAGGCCCACGACGATTAATTCTGACTAGACATTTACTGAGTCCAAATGAAAGATCAGTTCTTCAGCTCCAAACCATTCTAGTCACAACTAAGTGGCAATGTGATTTTTTTTCTTTAACATTGTTCCCACCACCCAGATTCATTATATGGTAACAAATTTGCGGGATTTTTAGAAGCAAAGGTTTTGTTTGCTTATTTATGGACTAGAAGAAAATACTGCTTTGACAATGTAGTAGCTCAAACTTTGCCCAGGCTTACAACCAGTGCAAACTTTTGACCGAGACATTACACATAGCATGCATATATCTCTCATATTTGCTTCTGAATTCTGATTAATTCAAAACGCACGGCTCAGCTTCCCCTCACCATCCTACATTTCTGCTATTTCAAAGTGGTTTGGCCTTAGCCAAATATAATCCTTTGGCTCTGATGAACCAGCCAGCAGAAATCCCCAGCCCGCCCCTGCTCTGTGACTAAGAGATCCTGAATCACTGCTGGGAGGGCTGACAGCAGCCAGCAGCCACACCAGAAGGCGTGAACCACTGCACTGGAAGAGCGAGCTGCCTACTAATAAAAATAACATTTGTTTTCTTTCTTTTGTGACAGCTGCCAGAGTATAAATCTAAGTATTTTGCACTTCTTTTTTCAACTAAATTAAGCCAGACAGGTGCCTCATACACCATGGGAACTGCTGAACAAATCCAGACAAACAGCAGTAGAAGCTAGTCTTTCAAAAGGTACAATACAAAGGGACAACAATAAAAAAAAAAATTAAAATGTATGCTGTAACAATGAATTCTCTAGAGGAGCTCCCTATCCTGGTTACACGTCAGAAGGCAGACTCAGTAACTACTGAATTGCAAAATACCACTTTTTTTTCTTAGTTTTCATGTTGTTAGGTGGCAATCCGTGACATCTTTATCCCATTCTAATATAATGAAAAATGCATATTTTGTGGGTGACAGCGGCAATACACAAGTCTCATTAGAGTTTTAGAATAAATTATCTCCATTGTATAGCTCTGTGACATTGACTCGGCTTTCTTAATAAGACCTTAAATTCTACCTTCCTTAAGAAAGAAATGCATCTAGCTACTTCCAGCTGCGCAATAAATTTCTACTCTTCTTGCAAACTATTATGAGTTACAGTAATCTTAAAAACAGCAAGGCAAATATTTCGGAATGGTTCCTGAAGTGCATGACTGCTTCCTCAGCTAAAATGCAACCTGTCAGTCAGTGCACAAGGGAAGAGTAAACTTTGAAAGTCTTTCAGAAGCTAGAAATCCATTTATAGAAGGTGCTCAGGATGTTCATGCCTCAACACCCGTTTAACAAACCTCTGACCCTACTGTTTGCATACCGCTTCTTTGATTTTTCCCTGCTGCCTCACACCTCACATTAGTCATCTGCATCAGAGCAAAATGAGTGCAAACAATTGTTTTTTCATTTTGATTCATTATGATCTGGGCTGCTACACCTATTTTGTGCAAGCATAAGTGGCTATACAAAGCATCAAAGCCTTGGAGAAGGATCCACTACGTACATCTCAAGCACCAAAAGGATCTGGGCATATAATTCCAAGGTCTGTGTTTGAACCATAAGCATGATTCAACCCCTAAGCATTATGAGTGACTTGGAGAAACTTCTAAGAGAGCATATCTTGTGTGTCCTACAATTGAATGCGTAAACTAAGTTGAAAATTAACAAGAAAAACTACATAAGTTTTGCTTGTGTAATGTGTATGCAGTTTACAGTTGTGTATCTTGTTACTACTGCATTTTTTGACCACATATAAACAGGTATCTCCTACCTACAGTGACACTTCTAACCTTTACCCTTGAGTTGGCTGGCCTACTAAACAACATCTATTGCAGTTTTCTTTAAAATAGCTCCTCTGCTACTACTGTGATCCATCTACAGCTTAAAACTTGGTTCCCATTGTGATCACCCTCCCTCTGGCAAAGCTAACACTGCCCCTGGAAACCATACCTGCCTGGTAAGAGGGGAAGGGGTGGAAAGGGGCCACCCTAATTTTTGGTGCCAATCAGAGGAGATGGGCTAGCACCTCTACTCTGCATGGAATGTACAGGAAGTCTGGTGTGATGAACCTAACTCCAGCAACTCATTTCAGTGTCTGAAGTTTAGTAGCATGAATTTGCTTCCCTTTCTCCTCCTATCATGTTACCTCAGGGCACAATTTGATTTTTGTTTGATTTTTCATTTCTCAGAAATGAATTCCCATAACATAAAGAATAAAACACCTAAGAAAAGAAGCACTGCAAGGCAGCTGGGCCAGCCTAAGACCTAGGGTTTCCTACAGAAATTATTAGTACCTTTCCACCTTGATAAATCTCCCACCAAACTTAGGCTCCTGCCCTGAGGCACGGGGAGTCTAAAAATACCCCAGCTCTTGTTTGAAATTATGAATTATTAAGGGGAATGTAGGTAGCAGTTGTTTAAATGTGAACTGCCATAAGAGTTGGTTAACTTTTGCTTAATCCCACAATTGGGATTTTGCCTTTGGAACCTCAAAAAAGATTCAGAGTGGACATTTGACACTTACCCAATTACAGGATCTTTACAGATTTCAGCCCAGTTGTTTCAAGGGTAGAAAGGAAAGAAAGCTAATAAAATTTTGGCTTCCGTTCAGCATTCACCAGATCTACCGTGAAAACAAAAACCAGCTAAGTCAGTTAATCATTGACGAAGTAGCAGCTCCACTTTGGAGCCAGGAGGTTGGTGTGGTAAGAGGGGAGCAGAAGGTCAGACATGCTTGTGTTTCTGCCTGCTGCAGGAAGAGAGCACATAATGGGGTGACAGCACAAAAAGCAGCTACAGACAAGGACTGCTTACTGCTTGTGCTGCCCGGAGGAAGGAGGGCCTGCTCTGGAAGGAGCGACCCAAGAGGAAGTCTGAAGAGATGGAACATGAAAAGGGATCAAGGCATTTATTTAAATGAGGTTCAGCAAGGCTCCAGGCAGCAGCAATGATGCCAGGACTTTTTCCAGCATCAGACTATAAAGCAGTGCCTGTCAGGCTACTGGCTAAAAATATGTCTCAAAGGGATGCTATCAACACAGAACCAGGAGATCTCCAAGCGAAAGGCAATACCTGGCTTATAGGTAATGGCCCTGCCGAAAAAGATGGGCTACTTATGCATACTGTCCTGACTCAGAGATTTGCAGAGATTTCATTCAGGTAGAAAAAGATGATTTTTAATCTTTACTTCCATGCCCTGAAGGTTGCTGGAATTGGGTTCAGTTGAACTGCCTAGGAAATCCTCTTTGCAGAGAAAGCCCCAGCTCTAACTAAGGAGTGCTTGGATTTAAGGGCAGATGAATTAAACCTTTCCAGCATATATTTTAACTTCTTCCTGCAGGTCAGCAGGGGGAACAGCCTGCCAGAGAGGTAGGTCACAGGCCACTCTCTCCTATACAGAGAAAACATTTTTCATAAGAGAAAAAAAGAAATAGCATGATAATAATAACCAGGAGCCTCAGCTTATGGTACTCGCTCTAGATAGAAGGAAAACGGCTTCAACAAACCTCAGAAAGCCATGAAACAAACCCAGAAGGTGGTTACCTGCTGAGCCTCTTTGAACCAGCATTATCCATTAGCTTGAACATTTCTTCAGCCTCCTTTATTTTAACTCCCATGCCAAAACAGATCTAGGAGCTGTCACCATATGCTGATAGTATTCATTTATTTATTCATTGCTTCTTCTTTCTACTGACATAGATGCCACTGCAATTTGGAGAACTCAAGAGTTTTTGTTTTCTTTCTTTTCCTGACGTATATTAAGCTAAAACTAATAGTCCAGAACTCAGCAGCTTGGGTTGTGGATGCTTCTCTTATTACAACAGGCTCTGTAATGACAAAAAGCCAGAATCTGAATTTTATTTACAGAATTTTCCATGTATCCAGAAAAAATTCCTGTTGTTAAATATATCCTTGCACCCACAAAAGCAAATTACTAAAGAGGAGCACAGTGCCATTTTTATTAGAAGATGATCTGAATCCCTCCTGCCCCTCTAACCACCACAGACACACACATATACTGTGAGTATTTGGGCTCACATTTTTGAAAAGTAGTATTAGCCAAGACATTCATATTTTAAAGGAGGACATTAACTAGACAGAGGTAGATGATGCAGTAAGAGAAATGTTTTTAAGTGTCAGTCTCCTTTATAAGACTCTAATAAAACCTTATTCCTAATACTGTGTACAACCCTTATCTCCCAGGGGCAATAAAAATTAATTCGATCTGGAACAGATACCAGGAAGGATTTCTAAGATAATCAAGGAAGCGGAGATCTGATTTTAGTAAAGAAGACTAAAAGAAGGCTAGCTCATACACCCAGAGAAATAAAGGCTGAGAGTGGATATTAAAGCTCTCTATTAATATATCAAAAGGTAAACAGAAGAGAGGGGAAACAGGCTATTCAAAATTAGAGACAATGTTGATGCAAAAGCAAATGGTTATAAAGTGACCATGAATAAATTTCAACCAAACGTGAGAAGAAGGTTTCTAAACATCAAAGGAACAGAGCTTTGGAAGGCTCTTTCAGTACCAGCAGAGAGCAAAAACACCTTAATTAAGTGTAAAATGGAGCTCGATAGTAATAAGAGCAATTTAGATTAAATGACACAGTCCCTTCGGTTCTACATCCACCTTTTGCAGGATAGAAGCTGAGAATATTTGTAGATACTTGCACATAAACTATACAAGAACTAAGGTAAGCCACCAGTGTATACAACTCTTTTTCACTCCTATAAGAACATCAATTCACATTGCCTTCAAAAGAAATCATGGTACAAACTACAAAATCTAGACAATTACTTTTATTCAAGTACTCCCAGATTAAGCCCCAGATTAATTCCCAGATTAATACAATGGGTGGCATTTCTGAGGGACTGTAGAGTTCTAGCTCTTGGACTTATTTTTTGTACTACCATCTAAAGACATGGGTAAACTTTGAGTCAACCTTGCAGGATGAATGTGCAGCTGGTCAATAATCCATTCTTTCATTTGATTACATTTATTTATTTTTAAATGCTGCACTGCTGAGGTCGGTTAAAATGTGTTCTAACATCAGCGAATCACTGACAATCCTTAGGTAACCAGAGACTATTTATATATCCAATTAGAAAGACAGATTTAAATAAGACATCTGGGCATAGCAAGTATTCAGTGGGAAAGGTATATCCTTAACTTCAGTTTGGAAATTACTAAAAAGCAAGAAAATACACTAAATATATCCATTTTGAAGGACTATTCTGAAAAGGATAGCTTTTAGCTTTGTTCTATCATCATTTGGAAAAGAAAAACAAGAGCCACTGATTTTGCAAATATACACAGATGGGGGAAAAAATTACAAAATGCTCTGTCAGGATCGGAGCACAGGCACGTGTATTCCAACGCAGGAAGCAAATTTTCCTTCAGAGGCTTCAGCAGCAGCGTTTGATACATTTCACTGGCTTGGTTTGGGCATTTGCTTTGCTTTTCAAGAAGCTCAGCTGCCAGTTCTTTAATTTCATCTTCATTAAAAGCGTAAATGCGAATAGTGAAAACAATACTGCAGTGATGCAGCAAGATGGACATTGATGTAACAGGAGTAACAGTGGCTGTTACTTCTGCAAAAAAATCACGTCTCATTACTAACTTTCAAGAACTGATAAGTTTTCTCTTTTGGGGGAGTGCGGTCTTTAGAGGGTTAGGGGGAAGGGAAGGAGATAAAAAGGTCCAGACCCTGGTCGCCTACAAAGTTAATCTTTCTGTGGAAAGGTGAAAAAAAGACATTCCTTCTGGAGAACAGGAGAGCCAACTTTGCATCGAAGGATATGACCTGCTTTCTGCGAATAGCTGGAATTTCATCTTCTAAATCTCTTGCTATCAAAGCATCTTAAAATCCTGAGTACGGCCTTGATTTCTCCCTTTGACATCTCTCTGAAACACTGAGCATGTTGCTATGAATGCCAAGTTTCCAATTTGAGAAGAGAGAGTCATTTAGTGTAGTGAGATGTGCAGAGCAAACATTCTGGGAAGCTCTTTGGAGCAAATTTCTACTCTGAAAGTGCCTGTAATTGAGGGGGCTGGGGTTTAATGTCCCTTCTGAAGTCTCTGTTCCTTATTAACCGCTTATTTGTTATCAGGAGCTTGTACAGAAAGCTGACTTCAGTGGTGTTATGTTGATTCACATCATTTGGCCCAAAATAGAAGAGAGACTTTGTTAGTAATTATGTCGTTTGCAGGTGTTTTAAGTGTAAATTCCAGGGTTACTGATTCTTGCAGGCTGGAAGTAAATGAAGAAAAAAAGACAATAAAAAGTAAATGGACCTTTATGTCCCAAGTCTTTATACTCCAAGAATGCTAATATACAAGATTTGGTACCTAATTGCATACCATATAGTTTTAGTATAATTTATATAAGTATGCTTGTGTTTATTATTGAGAAATTCTGAACACAATTTAAAAAGATGCCCGATTTTCAAAAATGTCTGTGATTTTTCATTTTTACCTGACCGGCTCCTCTAGGCAGCACTTCATCAGGTCATTCTCCAGCCTGTAAACCACCTCACAACTAGGCTGAAAAGCTGGTCCCCTGCAGCTCCTGCCTCTAAAGCAGCATTCTGTATCTTTCTGCATCATACATAATCCCTTTATTTTCAAATGCTTTTTCTGCTTCTCATGTAATTTTAAATTATTTCCTGTTTTACTGTGAACACTGCAAAGGCAGCGGTTTTGCAATATTTTATGATGATGAGTCTTTTTGAGTCTTCTGTTGATGTCGCCACATGTATTATCAACAAAATCAGCTCCAGGTATTTGGGCTGCTGCACTTCTTGTGAAAGACAATACATAAATAGATTACACTGATAACATCTTTCCCATCAAGCATTGTGGGTTACCACATAAACTTTTCCTTGGTAATGGGGTTTTGTTTTTCACATTCTTTAAAGCTTGGGTTAACCAACTTAGAGCAATCAGTGCTTCTTACTGAGAGTTTAATTTTCAAAACTTGCAGCTTTTTTTTTATTTAGACATTATCAATAATTCGTTAAGTAACCAAAATTCAAATTCCTCAAAGATGGTGGCATTCTGTAGAGCCCACAGGCTCATTCTAGGCTAGCTCCCTTGTTTGCATCCTTGTTGAGCTCTGGTTGTCCTGAGGGTAGTGCAATTTGTGGCTACATCGATACGAGCAAACCAAGCAGTGCCAGGACGCAGTTCCTGGCCCAAAGGACCAAAAGCCCAGACTGCCAAGATCAATATTATTAAACTTGCAGTTTCCAAATGTGTAGCAACATTGAAAGCGCTGAGTGAGAGCTCTGCCCTAGAGCTGGTCTGACCAGTGGTGCTCAACCAGGGCCAAAAGCTGTGAGGCACCATCTGTCAGTTTTACAGGTAAGTCTCATGCCCAGACCTGTACCCTTTCCAATTTACAAGCAGGGACATTGCCAGTAAATCAAAAGAATTTTAGCACAACTAAACAGAGATTTACCATCCACGTTTTATCCAAACATATTGGATTAACTCGTTTTAAAGATTCTTAAACTATTGGCTGTCCAGACAATGAGGCAGAAACAAGTTAACAGCAGCAGTTTTCAACAGGTTAAATAAATGTGCATAGGATGCACTTTCACAAGAAAGGGGGTGAACACATGAGCTAGGTATAAAATTCCCCTGATGTTATTCCTTTCTATGAAGATATGTACTTTTATGTTCCCATTAATTATTTCCCCTGTGAATTTTTAATCTTTCCTCCTGAAATATTTCAATAAAAGTTAAATTAAAAAAGGATTTTAGGGAGAGCTATTAAGAATTGGAATTTTCACTATCTTAGTGCAAGGATTTAGTTGTTTTCTTGGCTCTCTTCTCACTTTTGTTGGTTATAGAAACTTTAAACGCCCACCCAGTAAGACATGTTACATTATTAACCACTTGAGTACAGAAAATGCGGTTTCACTCAACGCATACCAGCCAGCTGTCCAAACCAGCAAAACAGCCACCTCATCAGTTACTTACAAAGGGATTAGGAATTTGAGGGCAAGACTATGGTCCAGTGGATAAAGGGGTAAACAAGAAACAATCAAACTGAGACTGTCTTTCAGTCTCTGCCTCTGACTCACTCTGAGATTTCAGGCAATTCCCTTAACCTCTCTATCCTTCAGTTCCTTCATCTATAAAGTGGAAATAACATGTTCTCCGTAGAGTATGTGGAAACGCATGAGTAAAAAGCATGTTGGCACAATCATCATAGCAGTTACTGATTGAATATGATGCCACTGGATCCTTGTAGTACTGCAACATTTACATTCTTCCATGAACACTAGAAATAAAATCAAAGCTCACAAGCCAGTTTGAACAAGAAAATGGAAACAACCCAGGAATTTGCAGACAGCTGCTTTTCTTCCAACATATACAGTATGCCGATATAAGCTGATAAATTTTCAGATGCAGTCATTAGTTTGCATTCTAAAACTTCCTCCTTTCAGTGTCTTTCTCACCACATTCTTTACAGTAGAAGAGTAAAGTAGCTAACATCTTATCCTATTAATACCTAGGATACTGAGCTTCCAGTGCTCTGCAGCTTGCAGGTTTAACACTAATGTATCAAGTTGGGCAGAAACAGCTTTTAGATTAAAATAGATTAAAATAATCGACCATAGAAATAAAGACCTTTCTGAGATTTTTTTTTTTAAATATAAATTAGGCATTAAGACCCCAAGAGAATCCAGACAGCTTGGCAGTGAAGACATTGCATTTTGGGAAAGGAGGTTCCAACCCCACCACTACACCCCTTCCCCTTTTTCTTTTTTTTTAGCTTTTGAGAAGGAATTTGGATTTGGGCCACACCTGTTCCAGATCAGTGCTCAGGCCACGAAGCAGCTGATGATTTGGAGGCTGGTTAGTCGTTGGTTCAAGCAGAAATTCCACCCAGAATATTGTTTTGCCAAACATAGTAGGCACATTCTTAATTAATCAGTCCTTTCTGACAATAAAAGTCTAACTTTCCTTTGAAAAATCCTTGCCTGTCTCTAACCAGTCAATATGGTTAATCCCCACAGCATCAAAGGAGCAATGCGTTTACTGACAACCAGGTGTTTGTGTGAATGTTTTCATATACGCATCTACTAGAAAAGAGATGCAATTGTCCAGTTCACAGCACCAGCACTACAGCTTCATCTTCCTCAATGTCACAGGCTCACACAGTGTATGGTCTCCTAATATAACCCTGGTTTCCTTAATTTGCCTTCAATTAGAGAAAGGAAAAATATTTGTAAGCTTGTATCAAGTTTTTTTTGGCTGATATTTTCTGGAAAGGGTCAACATTATTCATTAAAATAATTTCAGCATGAAACAGACAGCCTTTCACATTGAACTGGTTCCATTTGTAAATATATTTCATTTTCTTAACTGTCAATAATTTATCCAAACAAAACATTCTTTTGGATCACAAGAACAAACACAAAATAAAGTGTAAAAAGTAAGTCTATTTCACCAACAAAACTAAAACCTTTTATTTTTGAACTCATGAGAAGTCATATTCCTTTTTTTATGTCCCACATATTCATTATTTCCTTTAGAAGATCTCATCTCTGTCTCTTCCAGATTTTGAGGGTTCTCTTCCATTTTCATTTTTACCTTAGATATGACTTATCTCACCTACAAACATAAATTTAACTATCATCCTCCTGCAGACTGTTCAAAGATCTACCTTAATTCTGTAGACCTATCTTATGCAATTCTAAATACAATCTTGTCTATCTGATCTAATAACTGGTTTCGTACCAAGCTTAACACGGTTATAAAAAATCTATCAACATTTTTCTGCAAACCTTCATCACTACATTATCTCTCAACATCCATGGGTGTGTCTTACGTTGGGTATAAATAGAACATCCTCTTCAAAGTGAATCACTTTAGTCCTGACATTGACATCATTGCTACATGTTGCAGCTTCTACCTGCATACATATTGAACGACAGAGAGGCAACCTTCCGTCTCCAATCTCCACCAAAGTTCAAGTGCTGCAGACTTTTCCTGTAGCTTTTATCCTATTCCTAGCTAGTTATCATGCTTGGTGATCATTTCTCCTGATTCTCACATCTCTCTGAATCACTTTCTCAGCTCTGCCGTTTACTGCATTGTACATCAGGTGTTTACTGTCTATCTACAGGCTCTGCACAACTTAGTTCAGTCCTCACAGTTATCTCACATTCAGTTTCAAGAAGTTAACTCCAATCAGCCTGTTAGATATCTTCCATTTTCAAACATAATTTTCTTTCCTATTATGCTTTTCCCTCTTAGGAAGAATTTACTGAATCATCCAAGAAACTCCTTCACGATTCTCCTCCAGATTGCTCCTAAAGTCTTTCCTTTGATGTGACACTAGGCTGTTGATGCTCTAAAATCACAATCTGTCATGCTAAATAACACTCATGTGTGATGATTAATTTTACATTTACTTGGCATCCCTGGAATTCTGAAAGATAATAAAGTGACAAAGATAAGATAGGTTTATGTTCACAATAAATAAATCAACAAATCCACACCCACCTTTGTATACTTTTGTATAAATCTAGAGGCAGAACATACAGGAGGCAAACAGGAGGGAGAAATAGTCTTTTGCATTCGATCACAAAATTGCATTCCAAATTTGACACAGGACTATTGATAATCACGCATGCACACTTGGGTTGCCTTCTTTTTCCAGCCTTGTAAAGCAACACCAGAAGTCACTAGGCTATCGATGTTCAATTACTAGCATTCTCTGGGAGATTCCCAGGGTGAAAGTGGTGTCACAATTGGTTTAGCTCTCCTTCACACTGTGCTTGTTCATGCTATTAGAGAGATGTCTTTGAGAAGAAAGTATTAGAGTATGCAGCAAATTCTAAAACTGTCCAACAAGGATGGGTTTCTTTTCTGTGTGCTTCTTTCACAGCAGAGACCTGTAAAATGTCCAAAAGAGGCAGCATGATTCAGCTCCAGCACGTGGATGTGAAACAGGTGAGATGCCAATTTTGTAGTGCCTTCCTTTCCTGTGAGCACTATATATGCCTTATTGTTCCCTTCGAGTCTGTATCAGAGCTAGCCTTCAGCAACAGCAATGGAGTCAACTATAAAGTAAGAAAAAATATAAAACAACGACTGCAAAAATTGTTTCCCATTCATCTGAAAACATGTTGGCAGAAAAGTGGTATTGCTTCAGCAGACAGGGCCTCCCAGAGGGTTCAAGATAGCTGGCGAAAACTGTGAATAAGCTGCCAAAAGAAACAGAATAGTGGACAATAATTTCAAAGTATCAACCAGACCTTAGAAGAATCAACACAAATTAGAGAATTTATTAAGATTAACCAATGTAACTGAGAGCTGAGTGGATCATAGTGCTTACCTTCTTTGCGAGAAGGACAAAAAAGGGAAACTGCTTTGCCAGCTGTATGGCAATCTTGAGGTCCAAAGTTAAAGTAATAACAGACAAAAAAATGTTGGATTTTGGTGATGCAACAGATTACTTAAAAAGGACTATTATAGCACTATCTGACAAAGCTTATAGTATGTGCACCAAGGTTATAAATGTATACCATCTGTAAGTTAGTTCCATCAACACAATTTCTATCATTTTCCATCAACATTCTCCAGAAATATAGGAAATTCTTTCCACAGTTACTCATAAAAAAGTACAACCAATGACAAAACTGGGAGAATAATGGTATCTTCCCAACAGCTAGTAAATCAACAGATGGTGACCACACAATTAAAAAAAAAAAAAAAGGCATAACAAAACACACAAAAAAATCTACACCATACCCAAAAGTTAAACCATCTTGCAGAAATTTACTTTGGAAAAAGCCAGGAAAATTCCACAGCAAACTAAAGGCATAGAGGCAAAACATAAAGGCAACAAACTTTTGCATTAGAAAATGCAAAGACATGTTGCTTCCAAATAATATTAATCCAGAAATCTGCCCTAAAATTTTCACTGTTTCATTTTGGGAAATCAGTATGTTTTAGCTTTCTCATGCATACACAATTTTTCATACCTAACTTCAACAGCATTCATCTACCAGCTCAACCTTACCCTAATCATAGCCAATGCAAATATTTAACTGACATCAAAATAGTAATAATCTTCATGAACTCAGAAGGCCAAGGGCAGTTATTGTGGGATATCCGCAATGCATAACACAGAGGAGGAGGAAAGCAAGGCAATTTAAATAAATTAGAAGCCGAGGAGAAGTGGAATGTTGTCACCCTAGCAGAGATTCCTTTACCCTCTCCTAAGGTCTCATGCCACCGCTGCCGCTTGTGCAAATGCTAACATGTATCTGCACTAACTTGAAACATCATCGCCTCACATAAAATCCACAAATCCATTACAATAGGTACTTGTGCCTGTTTGCAGCTGGAGGGCAAAAATCACATTTGTCAGTCACAGGCAGCAACAAAAAAACCACCCTGGGCAAATCTCCAGGTAAAACAAATGTCCATAGCTAGAATAATTCAGTTCTGCTTTGCTGTTCTACAGGTAGCATTAAAATACTCCTTGAGGAGAGGAGAGAAAAAGGATGATTTCTCCCACAGAAGAACATGCAAAATCTCCTCAAAATGCAACAAATCTTTGGATGTCAACTAGTTTTTCTCTTCTGATCATGTAATGAGCTGTGCTGCAGTCCAGAAGCACATTAAGGTGAAGTTTCCCAGACATATGACTCTGGGCAACAACGCAGGATCATCCTTTAAATATGGACATCTAAAATGAAGCCTAGTTCATATCCTCCCTTGAGGACCAATGCAGGGGAAATGCTCCTGCCAACAGCAAGTTAGTGACTTGTAATGGCAGACAAGCAACTCTGCGTTCCACCATATTTCACGGAATCACGGAATCTTCAGAGGTGGAAGGGACCTCTAGAGATCATCTAGTCCAACTCCCCTGCTAAAGCAGGATTGCCTAGAGCACATTACTCAGGACTGCATCCAGACGGGCCTTGAAAGTCTCCAGAGAAGGGGACTCCACAACCTCCCTGGGCAGCCTGTTCCAGGGCTCTGTCACCCTCACAGTAAAGAAGTTTTTCTGTGTATTTGAACGGAACTTCCTATGTTCTAACTTGTGCCCATTGCCCCTAGTTTTGTTGCCTAGGTGCAAGCTCTTAATAGTCCAGTCCAAGAAGCAAGGAAAATACAGATTCTGATAACCAACAAGTAAAACAGGTCCTTACACTTCCAGCTGTCTCAAGTGTGACTTTCAGGTGACTTCAGGCGCAGATGCAACTTGCCATCACCCGTTCTGACAGCACTGGCAAGGACTTCAACTTGATTTTTTCATCATCACTGAAAAATATTCAAATTTTTTGCCCAAGTTTTTTTACCAGAACAGGGGTTCATTTACCAGTTTTCCATGCTGTAAGTTTAGCTCACCTACCTGGAGTCAATATTACCCCTGGTATTGACATCACATGGTATAAAAGGGATATTGAACAATGCCATTTCCAACAACATTGCTCGCTTCTGTTAGTGTTACTCATGACAGCAGGAGGAAGCACTTAACTTCTAAAGAACAGGGAGATCCTGGTGGGGGTGTGGAAGAGAGGCTTGCTTGTTTGAACTTCTCCACAGGTACCTGTGAATTTTGATGACTGACGATTTAACTGCATAGGTTCAACTGCCTCTGAAGGATCTGTTCACTTTTTGCATACATTTTGTCCTCCTAGAAAGTCAATAAAGACTGTTTCATTGAGTTTCCACAATGTCATCTAGCTGAATATGACTTAGTGCATAGCTCTAACGTGGAGGTAAGTTGAGGAAGAAAGGGAAGAAAGAGAAGGAAACAGAGGGAAGAAAAACACCTCTGTGTTTTCCCTCTCATCTCCTGAGCCAACTGTTTTGGAAAGAAACCTGAAAATCGTGAGGTGTGAAAACCTGTAAAGGAAACAGGGAAAAACAGTCCAGAAAACATCATGTGGCATAGTTAACAGCAACAGAGGTGAAGGGGACCAAATATGTTTTCAATTTTTTAAAAGCACGGTGAAGAGTCAGTCCATCCCCAGGAAGCATGAAGAGAGATTTACAACTATAGCTCATCTGAGGAAATCAGAGAACACAAATGTATTTCTACAGGAGTCACTACATTGTAAATAGTCTATCCTGTAGGTCTGGCATATTTATATGTGAATGTATTTGAATTTCTAACCTTTAAATTTGACTGGTGGTTTTTTTAAGGAATAAGAAGTTGATTGCTCATTAGTGGGTGTACATGTGTGTGCCTAGAGGACTCACCACGTATCTGTGGCTTGGCCTTTTTTATGATGGTCTGCCATGTTGCTTATTGACAAAAGAAGTGCTAAAGATTATTCATCAAGCTGCACTCCATGCCTGTGAGCAAGAGACTTTTATTTAGTCACTCATTCTGGTGATATAATTTAAAAGAACAAATTAAACTAGACTCTGGGATATATTCACATATATACTATAGTGGCTAGTGCTTCTCTTTATCCCAAAGGAGCTTAAGCTAAGGTCTTCCTTTACTTAGGTGGCCCTTCTAACAGTCTTTAGGGGGGAAAAAAACCACTCCTCCTCCTCTCTCTTTACTGAATAGTGTCCAAATGACCTAGGATCTATATGATGACTCAGGGAGCTTTAAGTCTCTGAGTTTCCCTTTTCCTCTGCAAGAAAAGATCTGAGATAATCAAGGAGCTGGCCACAATATCCTCTGTATTGCCTCTCTAACATAGCAAGAGGCACCTTCTAACTTTTAAATTCTCTCAATATGTCCCAGTAAATGGTTATACATGTTCCCTGTGGCCATCTGCATTCACCAGTTAGATTATATTTGTCTCCTTGGAAGAAGCTTGTACAAAGAATTGATCAGCTTCATTTGGACTTGACTTTAACAGGGGCACTTGGGGTTGAAAAATACTGCAAACATATTCTATCAAAGCAAAATATCGAGATCTGGATTACAAAGTCAGAAACTGGATGGCAAAAGATAAGAACTAGTACAGTGCAGTTCTTGGGTTAAACTTGACCAATACAATTCCTCCTTAGATAGCCAGGTGACTACCCATGAGGCAATCTAAGATATCTCTCCACCACCTACTCACATTCTGTCTTTCAAGTGCTACTACACACAGCTGAACCCAATTCATACCCCCAAAAAAAAAGCATATTCAAGACTTCCTCTTTAAAGTTTTGAAGGTTTTCTTGCAAGACTGGCTGCTTTTCCCATCTAGCCTTCCATAGGAGAAAAACTACACTACAGCTCCTTGAGCCAATGGACACCAAAACAACTTTCAGTTTAGACTCACTGGGGACAGCACCATCTTTTGCATGATAGTAGTTAATTAGGCTGCCAATTTCCCATTTTTTGCCCCTTTTCTGACTAGGAAGTAAGTTGACAAGATGGCTGGCTAGCCAGACAAGGTAATATTCCTTATAATAAAACTCCTTCTTTGCAACAGGAAAAAATTACATAAAAGGTATAGACTGCCAGCTGTTATTATACTCCATTGGCTTCTTGCAGAGACCAAATGCAATACACCAATAATACAGATTCTACACTTAACAAGAATGTATAAGGCAGACATGTATACTCCACCCTCAAAGGTGTTGTCAGCATTGTCAGAATTCATCATCTCAACTGAGCAGACTGAAAGTCTTGTTATGGAAATCAGGGGACTTTATGAGATCTCCAGTGCCCTCCATTCCCACCAGCTGCTGGGGTAGAAAACAGTGAGGAAGTCTATCCCTACAGTTAAGGCGATGGTTGTTGGTTCCAGCCAGAAGCACTTAGGCACAAGTGCCAGACTTAGCATTCTTGCAGCTACTTCAGCTGGCATAGAAAAAAAGCTGCTGCCTGTTCAGCTCTGCCTGTTTTCATGGCTGTCTGAGGCTGGGGAGGATACGGAGGAGCAGCAACCCTCTGGAGGCTGAACAGCAGGGACCGTGACACAGTCCCGCTCAGCAGAGCAAGCTTTCCCAGACATGTCTTCAAGCTGACAAAGCACAGGGCAAGGAGGCAAAATCTCCACACTGTGCCAGGCTCTGTCCTCAAAATTGTATTTGAATATTGCAAAGTATAAGCTCCTCACTTTTGTCTTTTGTCTGTGATCCCATTTCTAGTTGCTCCTCTTCTGTCAGGCTGCGAAGCCCATGTCCGACAACAGTGGGAAGGCTCAGGCTGATAATCCCACTTATCCTGGCACAACTTCACCTGAGGTCATGACTCCTCTCTGGAAACTGCTGACAATCAGTAAATAAGACTTATAGTTACTCGTTGATCAGTGAGAGCAGAACAGGTCTTTTAAGGGAGTACGTTGCATCTGTGCACTGAAAATATAATGTTCAGGGTGTGGGGGAGAAAAAGGCATCTAGGCAAAGATTACTGCACAGTGTGAACACTCAAATGGGATGACCCAGGCTTGTAATTCTCCTTCTGGCACTCCTGGACTTTTCAGTGGTTGGGCTTTCCAACTTAATTCTTTCTTTTTTATTGCCATTTTGTGTGGGAGAAATAATGGTAGAAAAACAATTCCTAGAAAATATCAAAATTGAGAGAGAATGCAATTACAGTCAACACACACTGGCGCAGGATTGCAGATTCCAAAAGGATATGTCTTGAGGAGAAATTTCACAAAATACGTACATTCCCTCGATATGATTCTGTACCATTCTCCCTCTCAGAAATGGTATCAATCTTGCAGATTAACTGCTGCTCATTCAGCTACGTCCTCAAAGGGATTGTGGTTCTCTTCATAAATGATTCAGGCAGCAACGGTATACAAACTTAACTCCTTGATGAGAAAGGAGCAGCAACTTGATCATTTGGTTTAGATGAATACACCTTGCTCCCTGTTACTCAGTACTGCTTGTGGTAACCAGACAGGGACTGGGAGACAGGTCTCCCAAGTGAGTGCTGTAGCTCACCTCCTTGTTTTGATCACTTCCACAGGCTGACAACTACCAAGTTTTAACAAGGAGAAAGGACTGACCTTGGGAAAAAACACCAGAAGTCAGTGATAAAAGCAAAGAACAAAGTATTTTTGTGTGTGAGTCTGGACAAATTTTGCCCATCTGCCTTTAAAATTTGAGACTAAGGAGAGTGCAAAGTGAGACTCTTTATGTCCCCTTAGGTGTGAAATCCACAATGCTCACCTGGGAAAGAGAAACTGAGACATGCTGCATAGGAAAGCTATAAGGGAATGCAGAAGTGACAAGGAAAAGAGCAGGGGCAAGACTGAGACAGCAAGGAACCATAACCCAAGAGGGATAAGGATGACTTGTTGCTAGGCTCTGAAGAACAGAATGATCTGCTGACAGCAGAAAAAAAGCCTAAAATTTACACCAGAACTAGGAAAATGTAGTGACTATGGGCTTTGTTGTAAGAATTGACAAGTCTGTCACTCGAACTGTTGCAGCCAAGGAAGATGTATGGTATCTGCCATGAGCACAAGGTATGAGATATGTGCTTAAGGCAAGAACGAATACTGATAGGAAATGAGGGTGAGGAAAGCACAGAAAAAACTCCCCTGGTTGCCCTTCACATTGGAACAAATGATCTGCCAGATTCCTGTTGAAACAAAATCCAGAATAGCTCTGCCCACTAGAAATGAGGCTCAAAGCAAGATGATCTATATGATAACTATCTCTGTCCCCAATAGGGAGAAGGCATGGGATCAACAAGAAAATGAGGGTTAACAGATAAATTAATGAAATATGTTATTTGGATCTGAGGATGATTTCAGATGTGTAATCCTTGTGAGGAATTAATGGGAAACAGTCCCTTGACACAGTGATTTCCTCATCAACTACAATACCTGGCTAACTTACATGCCAGGATCAAGTTTCATGTGATTTAAAGTAAATAAACTGGGGAGAAGAACTTTTAACAGAGAGCTCTGAAATCCATGCCATCTGTCAACACATAAGAGAAAAGTAAAATAGATACAGAAACACTATGGATTAATTAATGCCTGGGAGCAGAAGAAGGGGGAAAACAAAAGTAAAAGACACGCGCTGAAGGAAGTGGTAGATTCAGCAAGGCAAAATATTTGATGATATAATCAGAAAAAGAAGACATAAAGTCAGGAGAGAAGAGACACAAGTGCCTCACATCTACACGTAAAATCAAATGGAGGCACTTGAATTTGTTAAAGTACATGCAAGAAAATACCCTAAGACTTCGCAGGTGGCAGAGAAACAGGAAGGGTTGATCAGGATAAAACATAATCTATGATTCAAAGAGGGGAAAAAAATTAAAAAGGACTTAACCGTACAATTAGACAATAAGGCAAAGGCTCTGGCTGAAAGACAGATCCAGCCATTCCTATATAAAGCTAAGGGAAAGGCACAGAAAAAACCTCTTATCTGCATGAGGAAAGTTTCAGATGCAAAATGGGATTTTTGCTGCAGTGAGAATATGGTTTGGCAGTATCAGAGTGGACCAAGTAGTTGTCTACCTACCAGGTGCAATAGTGGTGTGATGCTCCTGGGAGTCTGAACAGATGTGCAAAAACTGCTAGCAGTAGTCCACCAGAATTACAAAGTAGTGCATACGGGTAACACAGGTAAAAGCAAGGAGAGATGTTCTGAGGGCAGGATTCAGATTACCAGAGAGGAAACTGAGGACTAGAACCCCCTGATGGCAGGACCAACTGCAAGACTGTTATCACATGCAGGGCCAGAGGTACAACAGCTATACATGGAAACTGTGTAAAGANGTCCCCAATAGGGAGAAGGCATGGGATCAACAAGAAAATGAGGGTTAACAGATAAATTAATGAAATATGTTATTTGGATCTGAGGATGATTTCAGATGTGTAATCCTTGTGAGGAATTAATGGGAAACAGTCCCTTGACACAGTGATTTCCTCATCAACTACAATACCTGGCTAACTTACATGCCAGGATCAAGTTTCATGTGATTTAAAGTAAATAAACTGGGGAGAAGAACTTTTAACAGAGAGCTCTGAAATCCATGCCATCTGTCAACACATAAGAGAAAAGTAAAATAGATACAGAAACACTATGGATTAATTAATGCCTGGGAGCAGAAGAAGGGGGAAAACAAAAGTAAAAGACACGCGCTGAAGGAAGTGGTAGATTCAGCAAGGCAAAATATTTGACAATATAATCAGAAAAAGAAGACATAAAGTCAGGAGAGAAGAGACACAAGTGCCTCACATCTACACGTAAAATCAAATGGAGGCACTTGAATTTGTTAAAGTACATGCAAGAAAATACCCTAAGACTTCGCAGGTGGCAGAGAAACAGGAAGGGTTGATCAGGATAAAACATAATCTATGATTCAAAGAGGGGAAAAAAATTAAAAAGGACTTAACCGTACAATTAGACAATAAGGCAAAGGCTCTGGCTGAAAGACAGATCCAGCCATTCCTATATAAAGCTAAGGGAAAGGCACAGAAAAAACCTCTTATCTGCATGAGGAAAGTTTCAGATGCAAAATGGGATTTTTGCTGCAGTGAGAATATGGTTTGGCAGTATCAGAGTGGACCAAGTAGTTGTCTACCTACCAGGTGCAATAGTGGTGTGATGCTCCTGGGAGTCTGAACAGATGTGCAAAAACTGCTAGCAGTAGTCCACCAGAATTACAAAGTAGTGCATACGGGTAACACAGGTAAAAGCAAGGAGAGATGTTCTGAGGGCAGGATTCAGATTACCAGAGAGGAAACTGAGGACTAGAACCCCCTGATGGCAGGACCAACTGCAAGACTGTTATCACATGCAGGGCCAGAGGTACAACAGCTATACATGGAAACTGTGTAAAGAGGAGACATTAGATTCTTTGGGACCTGAGGAAACATCTGCAATTAAAGATCTCCACAAGGAAAGGGCTGTAGCTGTGCTGAAATCTGAAAGATTAGGAGGACTTTTCAACCAGAGAATTGCTGAAGAGCAGATAGTTTGTGGTGATGCATCATCTGGTGCGGCCAGCAGATCCAGAGAGGTGATTCTTCCCCTCTACTCTGCTCTCGTGAGACCCCACCTGGAGTACTGTGTCCAGCTCTGGAACCCTCAGCACAAGAGGGACATGGGCCTGTTGGAGCAAGTCCAGAGGAGGCCACGAAGATAATCAAAAGGGCTGGAGCACCTCTCCTATGAGGACAGGCTGAGAGAATTGGGGTTGTTCAGCCTGGAGAAGAGAAGGCTCTGAGGAGACCTTATAGCAGCCTTCCAGTACCTGAAGGGGGCCTAGAAGAATGCTGGGGAGGGGCTGTGTGCAAGGGTATGTAGTGATAGGACAAGGGGCAATTAGACATTAGGATGAAGTTCTTTACAATGAGGGTGGTGAGGCACTGGCACAGGTTGCCCAGAGAGGTAGTGGAGGGTCCATCCCTGGAGACGTTCAGCGCCAGGCTTGATGAGGCTCTGAGCAATCTGACCTAGTTGAAGATGTCCCTGCTTACTGCAGGTGGGTTGGACTAGATGACCTTTAAAGGTCCCTTCCAGCCCAACACATTCTGTGATTCTATCATCCTATGATTCTATGATCTTCTCAGATAGAGTCACAAGAAGAGAGTCCTTAAGAGAGTCCTTAGTCCCTTCTGCTCCTGGGAGCAGAAGAAGGGGAAAAAACAAAAGTAAAAGACACGCGCTGAAGGAAGTGGTAGATTCAGCAAGGCAAAATAGTTAATATGATATAATCAGAAAAGGAAGACGTAAAGTCAGGAGAGAAGAGACACAAGTGCTATCTCCTGACTAGGAGGAGTTCAGTAATGGCGCTATACTGACTTGATGGCCAGGATAGCAATAGTAACCAACACACTGAAAGAGATTTGTGAGGCTGTGAAAAATGTCATGTTCATGTTGACGACACAATTTATTTTTATATATTTTTAATAGCTCAGACACTCAGGGAACCCCTAACAAGAAAAATAATGTTTACTTATTTGACCGGCACACAAACCCAAGTTCAAAATACAGCAGAGTCCTTATGACCTTCACAGGATCTGAGTCAGCATCCAGGTTAAAATAGAAAAAAAAAAAGCCATGTGCTACACTTGTGCTTGTCTTGAGATTGTGTAACTGACTTTCTTAGACTGGTGGAGTTTTCTTTAGCTCACAATCCTAGGGCAAAGTCACTCTGGCTTTGAAAAGTTTATTCGTATTACTCCTAAAATTATGAATTGAAGCTTTTTATGAAGCAAGTATATCAATATGAGCTGGCAGCATACAGGAATACACTCTTATGAGTTCCTAGCTATATCTTCTGTAGGAATAAAAAGAAAGAGCATGAACACTAATGAAATCCTGTGTCAGAACTTGTTTGAACAGCTAAACCAAGGATAAATCACAGTAGCCAAAGAACAACACAGTAAAGAATTCTGGTACGTGTTATATCAAACAGAAATATGATAAAGAAGGAGGTGCGATTAGTCATTAAATTGGAAGTGTGTAAGGCCTAATCTGACCTGCTGGTATTATAAACCAGATATCTTATACCTAACAGTTTATACTGCCAGTAAAATGTCAGTTATGGTTTAAACATTTTAGTGCCCAATCTTGACTTTAAGCCTGCAGAGCAGACAATCCAACATTTCCCAGGATCATATTTCACAGTTTAATCATCCTTACTCTTAATGATTCGCACTTTATTTTCAGCCAGAATGTCTCTAGTTTTGGCTTCCAGCTGTTGGTTCTTGTTATGCAGCTCCCTGCTAGATTAGAGAGCTCTGTAGTACCCGTTACTTCTTCCCATCAAAACACTTATCCATATTGACCACATTACCTGTAAATCACCTTTTGGATAACCATATTGCTCTCTCTCTGTCTTTTGTTCTGACATTATCCTCAGCCCTCATACTGTGCCTGTTGATTTCTTCTGTGTTGTCAATCTTTCAGCTCGCTTCTTTAAATATTAATTCATCTCATCTCATTGTAGCCGTCTACAAGCTGGGCATCTAGCCTAGGCAAGTCTACGAGCTCCCTCTATAATCCACAGAGGACAGAAGGCAACTCCGGAGAGCAATTGATCCTTATCTCTTAGACACCACTCTCAGGATCAGATAAGGATGGTTTGGATGCAACTCTCTCTCCACGGACTACAGCAGGAAGTTAGGCCACCCAGCTGGACGGCACATCCAGCTTTCAGAAGGCTGAATTTCACTTAAATCAATGCAAGATGATATTCAAACTCTGGTATCGGTTGTTTTCAGCATTTTGGCATGTACTTCACCAGGATTGCATATGATAGTCAAGTCACCTTACTCCTCTTGCTATACATACATCCACGTCTGCCCCTCCCTAGGGCATCATAACAGAGAAGCTCATTTTAACTTCCTTCATACTCCGTGACCTTTATATCCTTTTTGGGAACCCTCTTCCAGATTGCAACTTCTCCTTTTGTAATCTATATTTGGACCTAGTATCTTCTGGAAAAATAAAGATCACTCTGCAAGCTGCGTCAATATTGCCATTGTAATTATCATGATCCAAATAGCCTCACGTCTCACCTGCACCTATTTAAAATTCCTGTTTTGGAGCTTGAATGAAATAACTCTGAGCTTTACAGGTAAGTGACATCATTGATACAAGCTGAAAACTTGATTTTAAAGATGTAATAACTCAGCACATTCCTTCATAAACAAGACCTAAAAACTCAGGAAGTTGTACTGATTTCACCCTTGAAAATAACCATAAATTTTGGAAGCCCTAATTTTGTAATAACACATTTTTGTGACACAATATCAGCTTGTCTCAGAAGTGAATTCATGAAAATGTGTCAGTTCTGAAATATGTGAGATTATAAATAGAGAAATAACAGTTATTGTAGATACATTTATCCCTAAATCTTTGAATCTTCAAGATCCTAGCATAATTAGGCAGCAAAATGTTATGAAAAACTGACTGTTGTGATATGAATCATGGGAAACCTTACCATAACAGCTTAGAGGTGTTCCAAAAACACTAACTATGAAATACAACAGCTGAAATAGATCTTTGAATTAGTGACCTTACAAACAGTCCACCCTGAGCCACCTTCAATGCATTGTGATCATTCTAAAGCTGCAAATTATCTTTGCTTCAATTGCTTTTATGTATTACTTAGGAGAACATAAAGAATTGTTCTGAAATCAGGAAAAATATCCAAACAAACAAGGGCTTTATGTATTACATAATATGTGAAAATGTATCTGTATGTTTACTATGTTCTATAAAGAAAACTGAAGGATAACATAAATGAGTGAGTTAAAGAATGAGAGAATCACGCTATAAGAAGTGAAATTACAATCTATACTAAAGCCTGCAAGACAAAAGAAAAGCTAAGCAAAGCTACAAGCTGCATTATCAGGCAGCAGCCATTACTATGGCTGCATGCAGAAGCACACCTCTCTGAGCAACCTGATCTAGTTGAAGACGTTGGACTAGATGACCTTTTAAGGTTCCTTCCGTATTTTCATGTGCCTCTCCAGCAAAACAACAGTCTAAAAGTATTCGTCAACATCCATTCTGCAAGATATTCAAATTCAGTGAGAAACTTAAAAAATTGCAACTTCTTATTCCGAATGACCGATTTGAAATGAATTGACTGATTTGAAATTAATTCAACTGATTTGAATTAATCCATTGCTTGCAAGACAGAAGAACAATGTTCTCACAGTGCAAATTAATTGTTATAACTAATTTTTGCTGGTTTATTAATGGAAAACAGCAATTTTGAGCTAAAAAATGAAGTTTGCCTATATTCCAAATATAAAAAGAACAGAAGGGTGGAAATTTAGGTAGCTATTTCTTTCTCCCTGGGCCAGCAATCATGGGAGTGATAGTCTTCTTAGGGGAAGAAGCATAACACTTCAGTAACTCTGAGCGATCTAGGAAATGTGTTAAAGGCCTCCCAAAGAAATCCAGCTCAGTCTCTACGTCAGATATTGCTGCAGTGCAGACTGAGGAGCGGGCAGAGAGCACAGGGTCTCACTGGGGAACTCCAAAGCTGGATGTGGTGAATCCTCCAAAAAGACAGAGATTACAGGTTTACTGTTTCAATATTAGCACAAACAAAGCTGAAATGTGTTTACTATGCTGTGGCAGTGCAGCACCTGGCAAGGTGCCTTTCTGGGACAGAGGACCTGGAACCACCTGGTTCAGTAAAATGAGAACAAGTCTTGTATTTGGCAATACAATGGATGCTAATCCCCTTCAGAAAACATTTGTTTCTTCCCTCCTTTCATCCACAAAGCCTTACTGGAAAGTGAATGAAGGATGACAGATTTAAAACTGTCTAAAGCCTATTATCCACTACATTAACTTTTATCAAGTTATTAAAACAAACTCTTCATAAAGGTGCTGTATTTCTACTAAGGTTGTAAAGAGAGACAAAATGAAATCCTCCAGCCCCCCTGCAATACAAAAGTATTCGTCAAATGAAGCATCAGCAGAGCTGTACTTCGTAGGTATGCCTGCGCTTCTTTTAGCAGCAGTCTCCCTCTTGCCCGTAATCATCTTCCTTACACTAAAATAATGATGTTCCAGTAGCAGAGAGTAAAGATTTGCTAGGGTTTCTTTTGTCTCTTTTTAAGTTGCAATCTTTGCTGTCTGCTTTGCATTTCATTGTGGGTTATTATGGCATGGGAGTGAAACTTGTCAGTTGTCAACCTCACAGTGTCAGCAGCCTGGAAATGCGCATGCTGCTAACTAGCAATTACTCACACGTCAGTGTTAGATCTGAGCAAGCACAGGCGTCTTGGCGAAGCCTTCAGAACTTCAGTTTCAGCTCCCGGTACACGCTATTAATGACAAACTACAAATCAGGGAAAGAAAGGCTTTTTCAAATGCAGGCATTCAGCCTGGCAGATTACCATTCGCTTTACTGTAGCTGCAATCAAGGAACCTGGGAATGTGCTGATTTCCATGGGACCCTACTGGCATTGCCGAGACACCAGATGGGACTTGGCCAATCACAAAATCAAAATGTGATTTATCAAAGAAATGTGGTGCGCCGTACCGGTGCTCATACATGATATTTGTATGCAAATGTGTGGGAGACTTCTGCCACTAATGACTAATTGCCAAGTCACTCAACTGTAACACAAATCGTCGCTTTTTTCTCCCAAGGTGAAGGTTTTATTCCTCACAAGTGAGGTAGGGTTTTTTTCCCAAATGTGTTGACAAAAAGACATACTAGCCTATCTTCTGTTGACAGGAAACCTGCAGGAGATTTGCTGTCATGTACAATATTTTTACATTTTTCTCACAGACTAGTTCTACATTCTGTAACAAGTCTTGTTATATTGCTCTCATTTTACATCTTTTTTTCTTTTTGCGGTTGAGCAATAGAAACTTTGAATGGTAAGAGCAGCACCATTGTTAATTTCACTGAAAATACTGGACTTATCAAAATAGAAACCAACTTTCAGGCAGTTTTAGCTTATTGTCATAAGTTACTATGGCAGCAGGCAAAACTACGTGCAGTTAAATAAACATTCTTTTTAGATGAGCATCAATTATTTCAATTCATGCAATTTTAAAAGAAGAATATCTGCCATTAAATTAAGCCATATTTTTTCTCCTAAAAGCTGAGAAAATTTTCCTCAAAAACCTTACTCCTTGTTAGTCACTCTTTCGTTATCTTCTCTCCAATGTTTTACAGATTATAGTTACCTATCTCCTAGTGGAACTATTTAAAAAAGAAAACAGATATGATAGAATTTGTAACGATTTTTTTCTACTTCTTGTTCCTTTGATTACTGGTTATACAGTCAAGCATGGTAAAATTTTTCATCCATAATCAGATTAGAGTTATTATGAATATTAACTGTTTCCAGTACTCAAACATCTGCTTTGAGTTAATGAATTATACGAGGCACTTGGACTGGTTATTTTAATACGGTTTTTGTCATGAGCACTTGAGGATCGTGTGACAGAAAATAAACCTGGACATATTTCTCAGCCTAACTTCATATCCTAACGGTCATACCCTCTCCTCTGGAGAAAAAAGTGATGGGTGAAGAATAGATGTTTGTACCTTCCTGACTGTTACCAAGCAAAGGTTAGGCTTGAAAGTGTTGTGGATAATCCACGAAGGTCTCTAAGCAAGATTCAAGTCTGAGGACACCCGATGTTCACCCGGGATAAAAGGCTGCCCAGAATGTCGCTCCACAATGCTGCACATGCACTGCTGTAAAAAGTCAACTCCAAGGAGTAAGCTCTGCATGGCAGTGCCGTCTCTTCTTAATGACAATCACGTAAGACTTGGACAGTCATCTGCACATTCTTGGCTAAGAATCCCCTCCTCAACATTCGCGATTTAGGAACATATGGGCTCCCTTGTCAGCTTACACTCATGCCCATCTGTTCAGATGGCATGGAGTCTGCCCACAAGTCAGTCAGGTGGTTGCTCAGGGGTACACGTGGCATGCAATAATGGGTTTAGATAAGCAGCCTGCACAATACTGAAAATACCTTTTCTGCTGCAGGATGCCTCTCATCTGTACCAACAGCCAAGCATTGGCACCACACAGCTCCTTACACTTGGTCAAAGCTGTTTGAATGTATTTGCCAGAAAAGAAAAGGAAGCTACCAGTTGACTACTCTCATTCATTGCAGGAAACAGGGCTGTCTGAGTAACAGAAATACAAAAAGAAACACTTACTCAAGAAGCAGAGTCTTGGCTATTCATGCAAACTTAATGTACAAAGTGGCCCAGAGGAATATACAGAATATACAGAACCACAACTGAGTAATTCAGTGAAAATTAAGTCATAGAGTATAATACCTAAAAAATACCTAGAGACGTCATTGCTTTCATCTTTCACTGTTGCTGGGAAAACAGGTATAAATGACAGCAGAAAAAATCATCTAATAAGCACAGTCAACTCCCATACAAAGGCATGTAAACCACACAGCACATTAGCATTGAGAATGTAGGAACTTATATTTCATATAAGAAGTTTGGACTTGGTTTTAGATTTTGCAGTAGTTGCTCCCTAGAAATATCCCTCAGGCACATTAGTAATTGACAGGGTCACACTGAGTTTGACTTGGGTGGCCCAGGGCATCTAGGAAGAAGGTTCACATCTTCCAGGATATTTAACACAAAGTTAGTTTTCAACATCTGTCTGTCCCCAAAGAGAAGATGTGGCAAGCAGGTAGGGAAAACAGGTGAAGACACAACCTGTTTTCCTATATGTAGCAATGCAGCATCCCAGAAGATTGCACCAGAAAGGATTTATAGAACAGACTACCATATACATACATCGGGACTGCATGTCTGGGACAGAAACTGTCCATTTGTATCTGAACAGAGACTGGTCCTTTCTTTACTGCAGGTCCAACATTACTATAGCTGTTGCTCTTTCATTTAGTTCAAACAGGACAGCAGACCAGGGATACCATGGCTAATATTTTCCACTAGTGTTTTCACAAATTAGAAGAGATTTTTCAGATGGTACTTTTCTGATTCAAATTAAAAATTTTCTATAAATACATACCAATTCATGACAACTGTTTGTTAATCCCACAGGCTGGAATTTTCTCGCAAGGGTAGGCATTCAGGAGGAAGTCTGAGCTGCAGATGAAAAACTGTTCTCAAATTATTCCCATTCTGAAGATTGTTTATCCAAACTACTTTAGGGAATGCCTTCTAGTAATTAATATACTCACAAAAAACATGATGAGTTTGCACACTTCAGTCACCAGAAATGGATTAAACTGGTAGTTAATATTGTTTGAAATGTCTAATCAGAAATCCTCTAAAATGCTGCCTTTCAGTTCTATTTCAGTAGAGATTAAATTAGGAGACAGCTGAACCACTTAATGAAAGTAAATCCACAAATAAGAACAAATCCAAAGAAAATAATTCTTCAGTAAGCAGTGGTGATTTATCCAAGTCTAATACAATTAATATTACTCAAATAACATAAAGCATTTCACTCAAATATTTGTTTATATTCTTTAGGTAATTCACACCACCACCTGTATTTCCTTTCTATAAACCCCTGAGTAGCAAAGCTTTATCTACAAGTTCAGTGGAAAGTGAATTGCAAAGTCTGTTCTACAATCATAAATGAAACCCAGTTTTAAAATCTGCTCATAAAGCAGCACAAATAAAGAATATCTTCAAGGAATTTTTTTAAATATTGCAGAAAAAATAACTGCGCATGACATGGCACTAACTTCTCTGTCTCTGTTTTTCTGAGCTAATTTTCCTGTGTGTTCCCTGTTTTTCTTAGCAAATAAAGCGACTAGAGACCATGCCATAGTACTCGTGAACAAAACTAGGGGTCAACATGATCTTTACTCAACAGCAAGCTTGAAATATATCCTACTGATTTATGTTGGTTTTCTTCTCGGTTTAGAAAGTCATATCAGATTAAATTGTAAGGAGAGTGCTTCAGTGAAAAAGTGTTCATTTTATCTTTCACCTCTTTTCTAGCTCTTAAAGTATTCCTCTTCAAGAGCAGAAGAAATTATAGCACTATTAAATGCATGAAAGACACAGCTCACTAAATTTGGCCTTGGATTTTAGGCATCTGTAGAACGACAAATGATTTGCTTTTATCATTTATATCCTGGAAAAAGAAGAAAAAAACCCACAAAATAAACCCTTACTTTTCATGCATAGACCCAACATCAAAAGCAGTGATTCTCAAGCCACTAGGCCTTGAGCCTATCATTACCTAGGAGGAGGCATAAAGATACAAGCCTGAATGGGGTGTCATACAATTGACTAAGATTCAATACATACTCCATGGCAAAAGCCGTAATTTAAAACAAGAATACAGGAGCATACATAAGTAAAACAGACATCAGTAAAGCCAGACTTCTCCAAGCAACAGGCAAAATCACAATGACAGATTGTCTACTGAATGCCCAATATTAATAAATTCTTAATGCACTTTTCTGCATTACTGTTATGAAAAAAAAGACAAAAGAAGGTACTTTCACAAACTAAAGAGATTCCATTAGGTGAATTACTCTTTTGGACATTCAAGAATGAATGCCACAGGTGTAATAGGGACAGATTCTGGAAAATTTTTTCCTCCTGCTTGCTTACAATAATTACCATATGCAAATCTAAGGCTTTCCTCTTGCAAGCAAGCAAATCCAGTAACAAAGAGGATTGCCTAGAGTTTGTCCTACCATTGAACACTGAGTTTTTGAATAAATCTTAAAAATTTCTGGACCATTAAGTTTAACCTTCCTTCTCTTGATCCTTGATAGAGTAGAAATTAGTGATATTATTAAACGTCTATTTACCTGTCAATGTTGCAGTTAGTCTGTAAATTGCGGCAAACACAACATCCTGTTCTATTTAGGTCTTTGTACTGTGCCCTTTATTGCAATACCTGAGCATGTCTGCCCAGGCACCAACTTTTAGAAGAAAAGCGCTGAAAAAAATGGGAGAGGAAGATGGTTGGTTGCAGTATTCCAGTGATAAATTCTGCCAGATAAACTAGTCTGGTGTCATGAAGAAATATCTGTTTTTGAGTGATTTTAGTGAAACAAAGAGTTTCAGTTGCAGTTCAAGATGAGAAAAACATCCCATCTGTTTGATCAAAGGGCAGTGTGACAGAAAGTATGAAGACAGCAACAGAGAAGAGCTACTCATAAAGAAACAATGTGGGAAGGGAAAAGAGTGTTCAGAAAGGTATAGAATTCCAGTTTAATTTCTGAAATCAAAGTTTGTTAAATCCAGCCCTAAATCCTGCAATCCTACCTCAGGATACCCCAAACCATGGGTAGCAGAAGAAAGCACCCCTGCATTTTCCAAAAATAGCCTCTTTGTGTTTGTTTTTTTCTCTCATGGGCTCAAGTTTCTCTTCCAATGCAAAAGGCTTCCTAAGTAAAGAATTTCATATGTGATGTAAAACAGGAGCAAAGGAAATTCAAATCAAAGTGCTCAGAACATTATGCTCGTTATAACAAACCCAGTTCCCCACTCTGCTGTGTTAGCTTTTCACACATACCCCCCATTGAATCACTAGGGCAGAATACTAGTCTAACAGGTGGGAGAAACACGTACTGAGCAGCAGTGTGAATACTACTTCTGAATTTCAAGTTTCAGACCTTAGTAGATTACTAGTTTATTCTATTTTTTCAGGGAGGACCACCTATAGGTAATCTGAGCCTAAAATTTATGCTCATTTTATTTTTATATGTATATATATATAAAAAAAAGTATGTAATGTGGATATATGTAGACATATATATATGTGTATATACATATATATAAAAAATTGTGTATCCCTTAAGCATTTGGTACACCTAGTACAGAAAGTCCACACAGGTTTCAAACCACATCAAACAATGAACATCATCAAACTTTGTGCATTATGTTCACCGTTGGTATCTGCTGCTTCACAGTCCCAGATAAAGGCTAATGGAGAAAAGTTTACTTCAGCTGAGAAGAAGGATCCCTGTAGTATCCATGGTGACTCCCTGACCATTCAACAGAGCATACTTTCAACTTCCCAGAGTGCCAGTGGTCCAGCAGCTCAAGACAAAGAGCCAGCTGGCACAGCACCTGTGAAGCAAGGTGAGCTTAAAGGTTCACACATATATAAGGACTTAAGCAGAGAGATGAGGAGCAGAGAATGGGAGATTTGTAGTAAAATTACTCTTAATGCTGGAAACTAACCAAAATATTTTAGCCAATGCTCTGGATCCAAAATTCAGAGCATTTAAAGATGCCAGCTCTCCCAGATGCAATTTGTGAGAAAAACAGACAGGCAACCGAGACATAATAGTCTATTTTACTGAAGACATATCGGTAGCGCTTACCCAATCTAAAAAGCAGGAAGGACCTACTCCCTCCTCCATCTCTACAGAGGAAAAGCAATGCTTGAAGAAATGTTATTTTTAGATAGCACTTGCATTGGGATATATCTAACAGTTCCGTCTAAATACATGCTACCCAGGCAGCGCAAAGATGAATATTGGGATGCAGTACAGCAGCTGAGAATTTGGGCATGCAGGTATGCTTCCTGAGTAGAACTCCAAGTAAGCTATGAAATAGTTTTTGAGAAAAAAATAATGAAAACTCTATTGGTCACATCAGTTGGAAGTGGACAGCAGAGACGTATAGACGTGTGCTAAGGATCAGTTCTACGTTCACGGGAACAGAAACTAGAACAACCAAACATGTAAAACAGCAGTACAGTAAGATGCCTTCCAATTAGCACGTATATACTGTTTTGTTTTATGTGTAATTCTATATACCAACAACTGACACTTTTACTGTAAAGACACAGTTCTCGAGGACTCTGTCTTTTCTTTGAAACATGAAGCAAAGGATTTAAAAATTCAAACAATATTACTGACTGCAGAATGCAAACCTACAGGAAGATTGGTGACTCCTGTGGAGCTCAACTTGTCAGAGCATCCCACCAAAAATACAGACATTGTCCTCCAGCACTGTTTGACTTGTGGAGTCTGTCCCATCACTAAATAGAAAATGGAGTGAGGCGACAGGGCTAGGAACATAAACCCACACAGAGCCTGCGCAGGAGACACTGAGAAGCTGAAACAGTGTAATGGAGGGGCAGTCTGGGACCGCCACATAATGAGTCCTGACGGAAGGAAAGAAGTCTTTTGCATTTCCGTACAATTAGGGTTGCTGCAGAGTGGAATTGATTATGCAGATCTGATCAGCAGAGTTATTCAGCCTGGAAACTGCTCAATCCACAATATATCGTCTTGTGAATAAGGTCTTGTGTCAAGGCTTGTGATTAGTATTCTGTTAGGAGTTGATTTGATTATTCCAGTTATAAGAACTAACTTAAACACAGACTTTGAAAAAAATGAAACCATGTGGGAAATCCCTTGCACCACCACAGTAACTCTCATTCTTAACACATTCAATACATGACACTAATTTATTTAAAACTGGATTTTTTATCCTCATGTTCCTAAGTAGAAAAGAGGCATTCTGCAAAAGCAGAGCTGATAGACCAGGGAAAGCCTTTCTATCACACTCAAAGTTTCAAAGCATTTGTCCTTGAATGCAATGGGGAATGGTGATGCTCTAAGTTGAATGGAGTTGTGTGCAAATGCCCACATCAATAAAAAAGGTTTGTACACTGTTAAACACAGTCCTTGGAGGTAAGCTAATTAGTAAACTAGCAAGTTTTAAAACTCTCAAGTGCAATCTTTGAACTGAAAAAAAGATATCTACTAATGAAGTCCCCTGTGGGTTAACAGTCTAGATTTGGCAGCACACATACTGCTATAGCTGAATTTCAACTAGGTTGGTACACAGACAGCAATAACGAAAGTCGTATTTAAGGACAGAAAAAAGGATGGATATGTATATAATATGCCCAGTGACCAATATCTCTCTTCGCAATTATTAGCGTTTAAGCTGTAAGGTGAAGAAGAGCAATCTAAATGTCCTATCGCTGAAAGGGAAGTGGCAAGTGAGGTACACATTTATGGATGATTGGTTTCAAACAATACCTGAGAAGTCTCTCACCCATATAAAACATAACAGAATTTATTGTTATGAAAGTGGTATGTATAATATATATATCTAAGTATATATTTTCAGTGTATTGCACAGAAACAGGTATGATCTCTCCTTCTGGGCCTTAATGATTTTTATAAAAAGGCTTTTTTTTTTGCTGTGCTGTTTAGCATAAAGTATTCAGGTTTACAACTAAACTTGGATTAGAATTTTGAATGTAATAAAAAATTGTAAGCAGAGTAAATATTCAATTTGGAGCTCCATATAGATTTTATAATTGTCCTAATCTTGACAATAAGAGGAGGATTGTATCTGAAACAGTGTTACTTATGCCTTATTAGGAAAACATGATTTATCACACTGCAACCAAGAAGCTGGCTATATGAGCCCCATTATTTAATAAACATGATGCTTTCATATGGTGTCATGATTTCTTCTCTCTCTTTGACTAAAAAGCCTGGAAATTACACAAAAGTGGCTTTGGGGAAAAATCAAAACAAATCAAGCTCTGAAGTTATCAGCTTCCTAGAACTTGTCACAAGTTAGAAACACAGACACAGGAAACAGAGTTCTGGCTTGAAAACAGCAGAAGTTGGTTTTTGTTCTCCAGGAATAAAAAAACTTTTAAAAGTCAGGACTTTTAAAGCTGCCATCAAAATGGCCAGGGCAGTCAGAAGAAAAGGAAAATGTATGTAGAAGGCAGCCCCCAGAAAACTGGCTCTGATAAACAGCAGGATTAGTGTGCCCAGGCATATGTATGAGGAGAGAAGACATTCCTCCTCTCTTACCTACAAAGAGACTGCCACGCACACATACCTTTGTCGCTTTGTCACATACCTTCACACTACCTTTGTCTTCCAGGTTGAAGGCTGACACTTCTTTGACCTGTGGCTTTGTAGTAGAGGAGGGAAGAAAGCACTCCCAAGCTACGTTAGAGAGCACCGCAGAGCTGTAACAGAAAAATTAATGGAGCAAGGAAAACCTGGTCTCCACGCTCTGCAAGCAATTTTATTCCTCATTTCATTATTCCTCGTTTAAATCAAGCTTGAAGTTTCTGGTTTTGTTTGGTTTTGGTAGCAACACACTTTTTCTTTTTGAACTAAGTTAAACTTGCCTTGCTGACTTGTCTATTCTTTTATTTGCCAGATGGGACTAGCTTCAAAGGAGCATTTATGTTTATTCAATCCCCATCTTTTGGCAGTTTTACTGGTATTTAGTGAATACTTTAAGGGAAGCAGAAAGCACATTTTGGGATGTGGTAAAGTCATCTGGGAAGAGGGGAAAGTGGCTGATACATAATGTCCCACAAAACAGAAGGGTTTCATAGCAAACTATTCAAAAATGCATAATGCCAATATAAACCAAAAGTAGAGATGCTACAGTGTCACTATAAATGTCCTCATCCATAGAGAAAAGACCAGGTTAAAGATGGACAGTTTGGACCTCCCATTGCTTGATTAATTATTGTTGTGGTGCCTTTGGAGGGCATAAGGTTCCTTCATATCCATCTTTTCTGTGAGTCAGTCATGCTTACACTTCTCAGAGAGCTTCAAATTACTTATTAGTTTTTTACTTGACACTGGCTCAGAACAGGCACTTTTTTTTAGGTGGCTTCTGAATTATTTGCTGCCTAGAGTGGTTGTAACTAACCCTATTATTTTCCTTACAGGACATCTGAAAAAAAACCCACTGTTTTGTAGCTGCAGAATGTAGCTGCAAAAGTGTTAAGCTGTATTCAAGAAGTGCAAAGTTGCATTGGCGAGCTACCTAGGGATCACTTGTTTGTATTAATGCAATCAAGAAAAAAAAGGGGGGAAACCAAGTTTTCTATATGCAAATAAAGGCTACAAAACACTTATCTGCTGTACTAGAGAGAAAAACTTGTCCCCAGAGTAGGTAAACTGAAAAGATCTATTCAGAGTACCTTCTTGTGGGCTTGTTTTAAAATTATTTCAGCATTGTTATTTCCGACATAGAGCAGTGTAAAGAAACAAAGATCACATTACAAATGCCTGGAGGGAGGGAGAGGAGAGGGCAGGAAGGCAGACATTTTTTATATTCCTCTTCTACATAAAAAAAAAAAAGTAAGAATGACTATATTGCTCAGAATAAAGTCAACAGAATCCTATGTGGCAGTGGACAGTAACAGATGTGTCAGAAACAAGAGGGCAATAAACATTAATACTCTCAGCTTCCAGAAATCTATGGCTTAAGGTCTTAGTAAGCCACTGTTTACATCTTTGAGTTTAATAACTTGTGATGGATTTTTTTGTTATTATTCCATGAATTTATTCAGTGATTTTTAACCTGTTTCAGCAAGGATTTTCTTTATTTGCTGCAAACTAGCTGCTTTTTGATTCCCCCTGATCCTTTTAGAGTGAAAAAGAAGAGCGAACATCAAATCTCAACAGCCATAGGTGGATCTATTCAGCTCCATATTGATGACTTCTACGTAATCTCCATTCCTTTCCCATATATTCCCTGATGTTCCACAGCTGAGCACCAAACTGACAGTCGATGAACCTACCCATGGTGATGCCAGGATTTATTTTCTGAGGAGCAATAGTTAATTTTGGAACAATACTAATTTTTCTAAGTAAGTTTGTTTCTGTCTCAAGCTTACTATGTGATATGTCATTGCCTTTTGAACAGTATCCCAAGCAAGGAAATATTACAGACCCAATTATCTGTCTGCCATTTCTTAGGAAAGGCCATAAAACTTGTTGCTGACTGGCTGGAAATATGCACTTACTGTATTTTCATGCATGCGATCTGTATTTCAGAAAGCTCACATCCATGCAGAAGACCAGACCTTCTGCAATCATGGGCTAATACAGATCTTTGTATAGCCTCCAGGAAACCTGCGAAGCAGGGTGAAGGAATTGGAGATGCAAACATTCCTGAACTAGGAAGGGAGGGACAGGGATTGACCTGAATTGTCTGTGTAGAAGGATGAGGAGGCAGGCTGCAAATATGCAGGCAGGCTGCCACAGGACACAGGTCTTCCTCTTGGATTATTTGCTCTTACCTATTACTCTCATTGCCACTCAACACAAGGCCTGGGGGATCCTAGTCATTCATTTTGTCATTGAGGATATTTTAGAGGGAGATGGGGTTGTCCCGGTAATTTAACAAGTAACTTAAATACTTTATAGGTATTTATCCCTCGTTAGGTACAGGTATTTCTCTGTAGACGATCCAGAGATATAAACTTAACATCATATTATAGCGAAGGAAACACACAGCAATAAGAGAGGAGGAGGCATGAAGCAATAGTGAGACAGGAAAAGCCTTTCTAGATCACGTATGCATTCAAGATTTGGGGGCCAAATAAACTAATGAAATAATGTAGAGATCTCAGGCACAATGTCTCCATAGTGATTAGCAAACAAGAAATACATTTGTTCCTTTCTGGTTTCTAGTCCCTTACATGCCTCCCGCACTGGATGTTTTTACTCAGTTCGTCTGTTTTAAAAAGCACAAGTGCTTATTTTTTTAAGACGTTCCCAGAATAGAAATGTCAAATGTAAGCATCTACAGAATTTCCAGGCCTTCTTTTATTTTGAATTTTTGCATAGCACTGGTGAGATTACATCCAGACTAAAAGGAATTCTGAACTATGCTATCGTGTTTTTCATCTCCTGCCAAAGACTTCTTCAAAATTCACAGCTCATTAGAACCTTCTGACTACTTAATAAACAAAGCTTTGTATTATCACCATTATCACCTAATTAAAATATATCTCTTTTCAGAGCTTTATTGCATAACATAAAGCTTCTGCTGCAAGTTTGTACAAAAATTACTATGCAGACTTCAGCTAATTGCACCTCTCAAACCATAGTTCTGCTATGAACTGGCACAAGCCAAACTACATATAAATATCAATTACTCCTTTGTAAAAGAATTCCTAGAGAAAGATAAGTTTTAAGCTCAGCTTTACAGAAAACACACTTCAGCCTACACCTTTGCACCTATAACAAAGTTCTGCTTTTAACATCTCTGATATCTGAAAGGGTTTCATGTACAATTGGAGGTCGCTTTTGTAATTTGAGACTGCATTACTATTATTTGTATGACGTGGCACAATTTAAAACCAACCCCAATGAAAACTTTTCTAAATTGCATCACTACAAAATCCACTGGCACAATGCAAGCCTTGTACTCTGCAGGCATATCTACCCACAATCTGCCTGCACTGTGCGGGCGGAAGAATAATTTTTGTGGTATGTTGAACACACTTATAAATTGCAGTAGATGTGTCAAGAAAGACAACATAAGACAAATGATATCCAGTAATACTTCTCACACACTACATATATGTCTGCCTTTCTGTCACGGTCTCTGGGGGGAGAAAGAGGGAGGGAAGCCAGCAGGTCACCAACTAAAAAGCGAGGTGGAAGGTGGGTACCTGGCAATTGCATGAGAAGACACAAAGAGGGTGATAGAAGTAGCAAACTCTTCTTTGTCAAAGGCAAAGCCCAAACCAGCTTGGGAGGAGGGGACTTGGAGAAAGATGTGACCACCTAACCTACGCTTGCAGTGTGTTCATCTGAACATTGATTTTCACTTTTCTGTTGCCCACTAAGGCTTGAACTGCTTCCATCAATGTCACAGGGATAAATTCACAGCTACGAGATGTTGCAGCAAAACTGATTCTTTTAATGCAGGGAAGCTGGGTGGCACAGCACAATGTCAACACAGTGCTCGTAGTCACAGATTGCAATGACAGGACAGTCTTATGCCGGAACGAAATCGCTGTGATTGAGATGGCTCTTCACCATAAAAGATGCAGGTCATGACAGTTACATGACAAAGAAGACAAGGGGTCAGATCTACAAACACAGTAACTCTCAACAGTAAATATTTACAACTCCAGGTAGCCCTGCTGCCTGTGCAGCCTCGTCCCATCACAACTGGGGTGTCCAGGTGCTTCTAGGAGGGAGCCAGGCACTTGAAAACGGGACAGGATTCTTTAGTTTTGAAAAGGGTGGCAGAATCCCAACACAGTCACAGCTTAGAGAGAGACACCTTCTTCTATAGTGAGTTCAACAAAGATGACTAAAATGGCATACTTAATTTGAATGCAAATTAGCATAATTAGCTTTAAAAAAAAAAAGGAAAAAAGCAGCAATGGGAGGCAGAACAGAAATAAGAGCAGTTGATATGGAATGCTCTCCCTGTCCACCATTCCCCTGCAGGCAAGTCCTTGCTTTCATATCAGCTTAGGATTGTCTGAGTTGCAGACAGCTCTGCCCGCTCTGCCTGATCCCCAGGAAATCCTTTCTGCCCTCTCCGGAAGGTCTATGTGTGCTCTCCAGCCCTTGCTCTCACGAGAGCAGACCCCAGCCCCAGCTATGGCTGCTGCCAGTGTGAAATCCCTCCTGACCTGAGCGAGGTGCCCAGACAGGGGCAGCCACCCTCCCACTCCAGACGCTCCTTCCACTCTGCTCTTCTCAAAGGCACAGCTGAGCACAGCAGCAAAATCCAAACGCTGACGATCACAAAAAGTGACAGAAGAATGTAGCAAAACAAGGAAAGAACTAGAGAGGGGCAACCAGGATCATCCAAGAGATGCCATGAATCAGGAAAAATATGGTGGATGTGTATAAACAATGAGTGCAATGGAGAAAGGTTTAGTCTTTCATCTTCTTTCCTAACGTAAGAATTAAAGGGCAATGAATGACAATAGTAAATGATGGATTCGAAACAGATAGAGATGGTTCCTCGCAGGTGTCGTTCAGCTGTGTTGTGGATACAATTATTACCTGGATTTGAAAGGGGACAGAAAAAAATTCTTGGATGAAAAAAAATATCTGTTTAGCAGCACTGAATATTAGGAAGCATTTCTAACTTGGAAGCTACAAAAATCACAGATCAGTCGTTGCTTGGAGAATATTTGGATAAAATATCACCATATGCTTGTGCATCTCTTGTACTTTTCCCTACATTTCAGTGACAGGATCATTGGTGACTATCAGAGACAGGAAACTAAGATAAAGCCAAGCCCATGGTGTCATGAGAAAGGAACTTTTGTTTATTGAACAGAAGTTGTTTTTAAAAATGTTATATCTGAAGCCCCAGACCCACTGGGTATGTTAGCCTAACTGCAAATAGGAGGGTGTCAGGTATCTCTGCTCAGAGAGCACCAGCATAGCTCTCTCTTGAAAGTAAGCATTGACGCTAGTAAGTTTTTTGTTATAAAAAAAATAGAGATGTATTCTTTTCCTACAGGCAATCACTGTGCTTTGGAATGAGCCTGAATCCTTCTTGGATTTTTATTAAATAACCGTGGAGGAATGTGGAAGAAATCAAAAAGCTTGACTCTAAGGTCACTGTCAGAGTGGGACAAGAGGGAAGCATTAAATGAATATTTAATTAATAATACGAAAGCGGAAAGAAGGAAGTCAAATAAGCAGGATAATATGACACCTTTATGATTTCTGGGAAACTTAAACTCAAGACCCTGTACCATGACGATCAGCAAAAGGGCAACATAAGGGACCAAGAAGGGAAAAGTAGAGGAAACAAAGAAATATTGTTCTTAGGAGAGTCTTTGTCTCTCTGTTAGGAGGTTAGAACTGACTGCATTATGAACCTTTAGTTATTTATGAGTTTAATTTTCTTTGTAATAGAATGTACAAAGATGCAGAAATCTTTGCATCAGAGAAGCAAAGACAACAATACCTGCACAAAACAGCATCAACTGTGCCGGCATAATAACTCCTCTCTTAACACACAGTGGGATTTTTGATCTCAAGAGTAATTTTAATTTTCACAGTGTCTAAGGGTTTTTTTTTTCATGCTGTATTTACATCCTTTTTTAGTAAAATAAGGTCCTTATCGTGCTTAAACTATTCCTTTCCTCTTTTTCCCTTCAGCTTCTATATTACTGATGATTATTTCCTTTCTACATCTCTCTCTGATTATACCTTAATCAGTAAGGAGGGTCTTGCCAAATAGGTTCAGGTTGTTACATTTCTACATTCCTCCAATCCCTTCAGGAATTTAATTCCCAGACTGCAGCCTGGTCAGTTTACAAGCCCTTTACAGACCAAAAAGGCCACAATTATTTCCCAGAGGAAAACATATAGCAGCTGGCACCTCTGGTTTCTGACTAAGGAATTTGAAGATCAAGACTTAGTACTTGAAATACTGAAGTACTTGAATAAATTCTTCTGGAACTTCACATGCAAGATTCATTTTATTCCAAGATCACATATGCCAGTTCTCAAGAGGGAGTTAATTTTTTTTTTAATGCCATTTTGCATTAGATCAGTTCCAAATTTCTTGACATTTAACTTGGAAATGTCTTCTTATAGGATTGCTAAGGAGGCCACCTATTGGTTTTGCCCAGGAGAAGTCTTTCTTCCCCCCTCCATGTGTACACTTTGACTCTTTGTGATGTCAGATACTAGACTGCCTGTGAATGCTTTGTTCTTTAAACATTTTCCTGCCCATCATTTTTATAACTTTCCTATTTCTTCATTTTCTTCGCTTTGGTTTCATTTCTGGAGCTTTCTGCAGTTTATTATTAGTATTTACAAAGGCTTAATGCTGGAAAATACACATGATTACTGGATTACGCAAACAGAAAACCAAGCAGTGCACACAATTAAAATCCTCATCTAACTGTTATTATGAAGCAACCAGATGAAGTTTTCAAGTGCTGCTCGCTACTTCATCACCTTGACAATTGCTGTGCTAGCCTAATTAAAAGAGGGACAAATCAAAAATATTAGAAGTAATGACAGCACTTTGACAGAACGGGCAAGTTTAGCTGCCATCGCATTTCCCAAGGATGGCAGTGGTGTAATAGTACAGCATCCTGTAATACCAGTGCTATCTCAGAAGTACTGAGCAGCCTGTAGTACCTTCCCTCAGCCCATGTAAAATTGCAGAATAAAGGTCCTTTGGATGTTTCATTATAGGCAACAGTAAATAAAGGTAATTAAAGGAAATCTCTTGTTCACATTACCCAGCCTTTTAGGAACAACAAGGCCTAAAACTGTCATACTATGTAAGTCATGAGTTCTGCAACTCTTAATTTTAAAATTATGTATGACGTTCCTGTCAAAACATGTCCCTCTACAACCTGAATTATTATTGTGAGCAGGAAAAACATGATGTTTAACTCCTAGAAAGAAACCAAATGGAAAATTTAGATTTCCTCTTAGCAGTAAATAACGTTAAAAGAAGTGGCATAGAGCACATTTCAACAATCAGCCACAGGCTAAATAAGCAGGAAACAAAGCTCAATGAAGCAACACAGCGGATTGATTCATTAGGTTTGCGTACCACCAGAGTTTGGTTCGTACCCTGTCTTGAGTTAGAAGTAAAAATAAAAGGAGCCACCTCAACTTTAGCCTTCCTATAATACCAAAAAACATCAGTTGTGTTCTCCTATGGAGAAAGCGACAAAGATCACAGGCAGCTATATTAAGATGACAACAGGAAACCGGGGTAGCAAGGTTTTTCTGTGCAAGGGTAACAATGGGAGGTTAAAGCGGCAATTTTCATGGAAAAAGTGATACATATAGTTGGAAACAACTGGAAAAGGTAATCCCTGTCCCTGAGGCACTGAGACAACACTTCCACCATTTTGTAACACCTCCAGAACAAGGGGTACTTTCCAGTGACCACTGCTGTACCCAGTAGAGCCAAACTGGGAAGATTTATACACTTTTTTCTCACCATCTGCCTGGTTGCAGCCGTGCATTTTATCAAACACACACTTTAACAAATATAGCATTTACAATAAAAATATTTTTAAAATCTAGGAATCTGCTGAGACACAGTATTGCTAAGTCTGACTGAAGATGCAACTCCACCTCATACACAAAACCAGTCTCCAGTCATGTAGAACAGGAGATGCAGCTACTTTTTATCAAACTTTGCTTGAGAAGTGTTTTCTAGATTCCACCTTTCTTTTTCCTAATGTAGCATTAAAGGATAGAAAACACAACATAGCTATAATTTATTATGTTATTATGTTAGTATCTTACTCTGCATTATTCCTCTGTTTCACTCCAATATTTTACTTCTGCACAACACCCAGAGAAATCTCTGATAAAAGCAGTACACATTGTATGATTATTATGCCAGCTTTTTTCACAGTCTTCTGACCATGTCACAAGTTCTGTTGCCTTTTTAATTAATAATTTGATAGCCATTGATAAACATTTCCTTAAATGATAAGCAAACACCATTTGCATGCCAAACTCACTGAACCACAATGGGTAAAGCAGTTAGCACCAACCCACTCAGCACTCAGCCAACCATAGCTTCTGTTCAGAACCTGCTGTTCAGCAGTTTCCCAGTGTTTCCAAAGTTTTCTCACAGTAGTTTCATAAGAAGTTTTAACTTACACAAATCAGCCCTGCTGCAAAAAATGGGCAGTCTTGTCCTCCCCCATGTTGCCAGGTTCTTGCTTCTCTCTTTCACCCCAGCTTGTGCGTCATTTCCATCACTCAAGAAGTCAAATTCATCCTGACTATTGAGATAAGCGAAACATAGTCTCTAGGGTGGTATTTTTGCCAGGTTCAGTCTAGTCCATACAAGGTTACTGGTGTGGCTCCCTGCATGGTTGCACAAAGCCTTGTACGCACCGCCAGATAGAGCAGAGGAGGAGAAAAGCGCTGGACCAGCAGTAGGCAACTAGAAATAACACGATGCACAAAAAGGAGGTATGGCTTCTTTTGATGACAAGACCAGAATATTCTGGCTTAAATTGCTTGTGAAGCAATGGTGTAATGCATGTACGGCATGAAAGAAAGTTTGTACTTCTCCTCATGCTCTGGTGAAGAGCAAGAATTCAAAACTCTTGGGAGCAGCAGAGAGATATTCTAGGAAAAGGTCTAGGAAAGTGGCCAGTGACAGTCACTTCTGAGGGCACTGATGATTTACAGAGCAAATCAGTTACCTCTGGAAAGTGATGCTTGCCTGCACGATTGCCTGAAAATTGCCCAAAGTGCACATACAAATAAACACAATTCCCGATCCAGTAGAAGAATAGTGGTGCACATTCACTTCCAGCAATCAGCTCTGCTGCATCAGTAACTGACTTCCTCCTCCCCAAGGATTTCCACTGCATGTACTACTTTACTTCTTATCGATCTAACAGCAGAAATGCCTTTTTCTTTGCTTTACCTCTCTAATTTTGCTTCTTATGTGTAACAAAGGAGCGACAAAATATTATGAAAGAAGTAGTAATAGGGGAGATGATTATACTTACCAGACAACGGACAACTTTTCCAAAAGTTTGACTCCGTGGTTCTACTTACTTTAAGTGGCAAATTAGCCATGATGATCCAATCACATACCATCGGAGGTTGCCAAGTTTTGTTCACATGAATCTTTTTTGCCAGGAATCTTTTTTTTGCCTTAATTAAGGCAGTAATGAAGGCCTCTCTCTATTACTAATGTTAAACATTTTCAACTCAAGACCAATAAGATGAGGAGATGCATTGGAGAACTTTATTCTTGGTGGAGCAGGACAAATCACAGCCCTTTCAGCTACTGGGCTTGAATGGTGAGCACTTATCACCTGGTAGAAACTGAAAACATGCAGGAAACAAGCAATATTGGTTTGGACAGAAAGCATTACAAAAAAAAAAAAAAATCCCTTTCCCAAAAACATGAGGGAATCTACCTTCATTTCACAACTTCCTTCACTTTGGGAAGAAAATGTTTGAGAGAGACAGAGCTCTAAACAGAAACAAGCATCCTTATTTTAAAAGGCTTGCAACACTGGAAATGAACACTAGAGCCAAATCTCTGCTGCCTGCAGCAAGAATCAAGTGAAAAGCCTGCTTTTTCCTGCCAATTAAAATTTGTGGTTTTCTTTTGTAGCCCTAACAAAGTCGCTTCCGTGGATGTTATATAGTGTTTTAGTGCCTCTGGGTCTCTAAGGAAAAGGAAGTTAAACACCTCACCTTCACCAGGTACAATATTTATCACAACTATTCCGCATCTTTAAAATGTGTCTGAGTCCCTTAAGAGTGCTTTAAAAGGGGAGAGAAAAAATGATAAGACTGGACAAAATCCCAGAAGAACCATTTAAAAGGTGTATTAAATGCACTTGAAATAATATCTCAGATGCATTGCCTAAGAAGGATACATTAATTCCTGAACATTCCTCCAGAAGGTTCCCGAGACCTTGTATGAGAAGGAACATATGCTCCTTTGGTTTCTTTTTAATGCAATTTTAGTAATATTGCATGCCCATCAGTATCCTAGTGTTTTCCTACACGTGCAGTGTGAGAATACCAGGGATCGTCCTTCTTCTGTTTCTGGGATTCCTTTGCTATTGTGTTTGTACAACCACTCTTCCTATCTAAAAATAAAAAGAAAACAGAAAAAGAGTACACCACCACAAAAAAAACCACAAGTTAAAAGACATATTTTTGCAGTAGTTTTTAAATGTTTTGAGACATCTTGAAAATGTGTAAATCAAGAAAAAATCAGTTAGAAGAAATAACATTCAGATAAAACAGCTAGCCAAGAATAGCCACTTGAACCACAAGGTCACAACATTTTCTATAAAGTGAATTACGGAATAGTAATATGTTTTTTTACTTCTGTTGGTAATATATTCAATATTTCTGGTTAGATCTGTAAAAAATAGAAGACCCAACCTTATATGTATTAGGAAAAAGAATATTCAAAACAGAACACCACCTCCATTCAGCTTTAAGTGACTAACTGCAGGACCCTGGGATATGCATAAGAATCAATGTATTATTTAAATTGATTTCTTTTTGTAGAAAATTTTGAAGGTATGCCTCACATGTTCAACTACATCACAAGCATAAATTTCAGTTTTATTATATCTAGCTTAAAATGTGCCAAAATACTCCTTGTAGACATATTAACAATGTACATTCCCAGACAAACAGCATTTATTCAATTATAGCACAAAATACAATCTGTCCAGGTCTTTTTCCCCTTTCCTCCATGTTGGCTGAGATCCGTAGATAGTCTTGCAGTATGGTAAAGAAACACATTCAGTTTTTCACTTAGAGATGACTATAAATTGCTTAATGCATAAAACGAAGTATAACAATCAAAGGAAACATCTAGGAAATTCAACATTTTAATTGAGACTAAACTCAAGTCACAAGTTTTGCCACCCACACAACACCTGAAAAAAACTCTGTCTCCTTGAGATCAGTGCCCTCTGGGTTTGTGCTGGCATGCAATCAAAATTCTCATTTACTTCTAGCACTTAATTTAAAAATAAAGGTATGAATTCTAGTGTTTAATAATTTTCTTCTTCTGATTACTCATAAATCTTTATATTATTCATTCTTAATCAGCTTCAGAAGTTAGAACATTTTATGCACAATTGTCTTTCTTACTTCAATAAAAAAGAATCAATACGTCTTTCCATTCTCTTTCTCCTATCTGCTGCTCCAGTTATTCTGCCCCCTCATGTGTTTTTATTAAGCTTTGCTTTATTTCTGAGATTGAATTCACAAGCTTAGCAAATGGTGAGGCTGTCTCGTGTTTCAGTTCCTTAATTTCCCTCCTAAATTAGCTAACAGCCTGCTGGGGTCCTGGGGTGGACCACTGTGTCTTTTTCCTGCTGTTGCTAGATTGTTCATTCTCCCGTTTCTTTGAATTAAACAGGAAAAGTTTACTCACTAATCATGTTGATTCCTTAATTATATGGTTGTCTCAGCTTTCCCCTGTTGACTACCACATTTAAATAAAAAATAGAGGCTGATTTTTAAGGCTTATACACAGGTCAGACACTTATATGCCTTTGGCCCTTGAAGCTTTGCTGGATACATTCGATGCTGCATCAAGTCACATAAACCTGGCCTGTCTGTAGACAGGAATCCGATTGTCCGTCCACGTGATCCCTGTTTTCACCACAGCAGTGGAAGATTGCATTTTTTGCAACATGAACCCATGTTACCCCAAAGATATATTTGAATTCCAACATCTGAGACAGACTTTGTTCGGAACCCACTGTGCAATTACTATGCTACTGTTACGTCTATAATGCAACTGCATGGTCTCATGGCTTGAAGAACATATAGGAAACATCACACGTTCAAACACAAAGCTCAGTCATGGATCTCCAACCCTCAGACGCCAGCAGGGAACCATTTTCATGGCAACTGGAGTGCTTGCATGCTCTCCCTCTGCTACCAAAGAGCTTCTCATTTCTGCTGATGTCTAAGCAATATTTGTCATCATCTGGGGGAGGAAGGTAGAAGACCACCATAAACATTACCTGCAGGCTCATTCATTCACTCAAGCAGGAAAGTCCGCCCGAAAAGCTGAATTTGCAGCCATCTGTGCCTATCATCTGCTCCAGCTGCAAACATCATTGGAGGAAAAATCCCTAGAATTTCCTAAAAATTAACATGTAGACTAGATGGCAGTATAAAGAGAGAGTAAGATCCACAGGTTTTCTTAGTCAAGCTGTTTAACAAGGGACAAAGAGGAGAAAGTCACCATCTCTTACTTTTCAAAGTCACAGAAGCACTTACCAGATTTATTTTTCTATTATCATAGTGGTTGCTTGCCATTGTTTTCTCTTACTATCCTCTTCAAAGCTAAGAAATTACTTGGCCAAATTGCTTTAGTCAGAAATGGTTGCAGTGCCTTTATCAATCTGCCATTCCTTTCCTTCATTCTTCTGTTTATTGATTCAACTTTTCTCCCCCAAAGCAAGTCAAGAAATCTTGCCTCATATCTAATCTTTTGTGGAGTTGCAATCACTTCTTTTAAAGATGCTTCCCGATCTGTGTCCATTTTGCATGTAGAGGGATTTCCCTGATCCATTTTGCATGCAGAGGTTTTGCAAGATGTGACTGCAGAAAAAGAAAGTGACTTGGAACAGTGTTTCAGAGGCAGCTGAATGGCTGCTGGGCCTGGATCCCCCAACCTGCAGGGTAATGAGTCCATTCAAAATGTTTTGGTTTTTTTTCTAGAGTAATGCAGGAAAATATAGCTAACTTACATAACATATATTGCTTTTTTCACTTGCTCAAACTTCAAATCGGGCTGTAATTTATATTCTGCTTTTGAAGTGGTACAAACAAGTTTTTTGGGTGCCATCATTCTCCCTTGCCCACAGTGGGGTACCCGGTGTTCTGACACATGCCGCGCTGAATGCTGCCATCTTATGAACGTGGAGGCTTCTCTTTCCTTCCAGCTCTTCTCATCATGCTACACTCAGACTCTTGTCTGCCTCTTCAAATGCTCAGACAATTGCCACATCAGAGAAGACAAACTAAATTTCTGACTAATAGGTACTGTGACAGCATAATTATCTCGTGGCAGGAAACCTTATTTACTTATTATCCAAACAAGTATAAAGTTATAGAAAAGCAAAACTTGACAAGAGGAAAACCAGAGATTCTGTCTACTGCAAAAAGGGTTTGGAGGGCAGGGGAAGGATCATCCCTCCAGAGTTTTTTAGCCTCGGCTATTTAAAGAGGCTAGGAGAATATTCTTGGGCTTTGGTCATGGAATTATTTAGTCATCCAGAAGAAATTTCTGATCTTCCTTAAATTGCCTGTGTCCCTGAAGTTAGTCCAGATAACCTACTCTCTTGTACCTGAAGTCCTTATATTAGCCTGAAGTCCTTATGTTAGCTAAAGGTAGACCCCCAACCTATGATCAGAATAGAAAGCGTATTTAGAGCATCCCTAAGACACGCTGCTCAGAGTTCATTCAGAGATACTATCAAAAGAAGAGGAGGGTTTTGTTATCTTTCATGTAGTAGGCCTAATGATTAAAACACCTACCAAACAAACGGGAGATCTAATCACACAGCAGCCCTTCCTAGATGAGAATACTGAAGAAGGAGGTTTTGAAACGCAACCATTGAGTGGCCAGGAATACAAGATTCACAGGACCAGATAATGAAGAAATTAAATGGAGTATAAATGTGTCCTAGCAGTTACGAGTTTAAAAGGACAGACCAGGTCTCCTCGCTCTCTTCCAGAATATTTCTTGATTTTATCCAGTGCATATGTAATTTAAAATGCGTAAACTTTCCTAAGAAAACAGATGAAAAGATGCTAAACATAGAATTACTCTCATAACTTCTACAGCATTAGATAATGAAGGAAACAGTAAAAGTAACAGTTCTAAATGTGCATCCATTGTGAATTCAGAAGACTTTCTAAGAAGGAACAAACAACAGGCAGTGTAATTATTTTGCTGAGAAAGATTCTTTAATAAAGTAAAACAAGTGTAGAAGACCAAAGGTGGATACTATTGAGACAAGCATTATTTGTCAGAAACTTTCTGTAATCAAATTTAACAGAAATCTTTTAAAAATGGCAGTAAGAAAAAAATGAAAACTAATAATTTGTTGAGAAATTCTTGGGCATGCTGTTCAGCTACTACAAATCCTCATTGGAATACATAATTTTGTAATATTTCAAGTTGAAAGCTGGAGAATAAAGGAATGCAAATATCTTTCAAATTCTCTGATTTTATTCCTGTATCTTCAACTCAATAAATAAATTAATAAACATTTGTTACATAAGTTATTCTTTATTGGGCAAAAAAGAAAATGTAACTGCCGGCAAAGAGCAATGCACACTGTTAGTACAGCAATGACAGAAGGCAATGACTAAAGGGATGCAATGCGACCAACTTGAAACAGTCCTCAGGGGAATGAAATAGGCTAGTGCGCATTCATAGACGAAAAGTTAGGAAAACATCAGAGACTGTTCGACATGAGTTTTCAACAGCAAAGCTGTGCCTCTTCAAGGTATACTGGAGCTCTCCGTTATGCTGTATGTTCTTTTCTGTGAGCCAAAATTCTATTCACATCACTAAAGTTTCTCACAAATAAGACTAAAACAAACACGTGGCCCACAGATCTCATCAAAGAAAAGAGTTTTGCTCCACCCTTGAGAAAACAAAAAAAGTATATACATACTACGTACAAGATAGAAAGGTTCTTTGTTATTTCTGAATTCTAAATGCATGTTTTGAATGGCTAAGGAATACATTTTCAGACACTAACGATAGCAAGCTGCTAGTTAGATGCCAGGCTAATTAATTTAGAAAGCATAGAAGTATGTTGCTAACAAAGTAAACAACAGGTCACAAGACCTGTAACAAAACTACATGCTAAATTTTCAAATCTAAGTCATCTGCTAGAAAGGCATGCAATTCTCATATTTCATAACACCCAGGTTATATTGAAGATAAATAATGAAATCTAAAACAGGACATGTTTGAAATAATTTACATAGTACTCCCATGATAAGTAAAGATCAAGTAGAATAATTAATCATCCTTTCTGAGCCAAAAGAGATAGGACTAGACACAAAGACACGCAGGAATAATAAAGAACTAAGTCTAGCTGGTTTTATCAGTAAATTCACAGTCTACTTAGAGAAAATGTTGCCTTTAGTCAGAGAAATGCATGAATAATAACGAGAACTAAATCACGACAAATAATCACTCTCATTGGCATAAAGGAAGACCCAGTTATTACTAGATGTTATAGGGGCATTTATTTAGTATAGGTTTGTTTAGACAGTCTCACCTCCTCATTGAGGTAGCTGATATGCCTGAGGAACCCCAGAATGACAGTGGCAAAGGGAGACTGTAGAGGGACACAGCTCATCAGCCCCTGGACCTGTCCTTATGCAGCTCCTCATCTCATATCAAATATGTGCAACGCTTTCAAGGGACTGGGAAGAAAAGTTGCCCATGTTTTCTTAAACTGAATACCTGAGATTGTTTTGGAGGGCCCAAGGACAGCTGAGAGTCACAAGCCTAGAGAGAGTGAGTAGTGGGGACTCCACCTCTGCTGATAATTTGCTGTGGTAGACCATTTTGGCCAAGATCCTTGTGAATCTTAGAGCATCCAATTCACTGATTTTTTTTTTTTTTTTTTGCATGGCCAGTTCCAATAGAAAACAATACAACTTAGGCATCTAAAATATTCACTGAGATCTTAACACCTTTTTAACCACCCACAGTCCATATGTGGAGCTAAAAGCCCTGTATGAGAGAGGTAAGAATGTCTCCAGAATCAGGCTACGATACATCCCCTATGTGCTAAAAAGATACTGAATCTTATTGCTTGTTTAACATCAGGTTCCTTCACAGGAACAGGTGCTAAGTAAACATAAGATACATTCCCACAGACAAGAAGTTACTTGCAAATGCACATTGAATGGAACAAGATACAACACTGTGCCCATGGAATACCATAAAGCAAAGGAATGCAAAGGCCCAAGACTCTCCACACATAAAGAAGACGTAAGACATCTTTTCAGAAAAATGTATGTAATACGTAACAAAAAAATGGAAACAGAGAAGATAATTATCTATAAGAATTTAGATATATATTAGGCCTTCAATAGACCACATATTCCCCAGAATAGCTATAAAATCCAACTTTTCGTGAGCCAATATAACATCCTTTCCAAAAATAAATATGAATTAACATCCCCATGGTAGAAGTCAAAATAACAACCTATGCTATCAAAAAAATTTCTTTTCCTCAATGCTCTGTATTGTGTTGCAAGGCTCCTAATCTGTCCTACAGAAATATGTACTTAAAGTGCTTCCTCTACTCCAAGACTGCTCTGAAACATCCATCCCTTAAAGAAGTTTATTTTCATTATCAAATACTGGTGCTTACCTATCCCTGGTCTGAGTTACTTTGCCCTTCAGACTCATAAGGCATGCCTTGATCAATAAAAATGAGGATGCAGTAGCTATGGGGACTGCAAGTCCCTCCAAAGTCATTCTGGTACCCCATTCTTAAGAGAAAGTACCTCTAAGGAGGTACGGCAATCCACAACTCAGACCAGTGATTCGCAATGATCAGAGTACTAAATGTTACAGATGAGTTTGGCTTCCTTTTCCAAAGGATGATCACAAGTTGGATCTGGCTAGCTTTGGGGAATCTGTGCGTAACAGATAACCCAAAATGCCTGAACTACTAGATTAGCCCAGACTTTTCTGGGTTTGGTCAGCACCTTGGCCACAGCTCCGCATGCTGCCCTATTCAGACAATGTTCCAGATTAAAAAGTGTGATCTCCTGCTTTAACAGGCTGCCATGAAAATCCAAAAGAGGTATGTTTCTTGTAAAAGGAAATCCTGCCTGATAAACCTACTAGAGTTCTTCCTCTGCCTACAGGAGGTGTTATAGAAAAGATGGAGCCAGGCTCAGACAGAATCAAATATACTGATTAACCTGCAAAGCCCTTCACAAACCCCTATAAATTATACCTTCTTACATATTCCTTTTAATTCTTTTTAATTACTTCTGTGTAAGTGTAAGATCTGCTGTTTGCTACTTATTAAAGTCCTGTCTTAGCTCATATTCTCTAAAACAAAAGACCGACCATGAGACCAGGAAAAAACATAACTGCACAACAGCCATCTGTCCATTTTTTACACAACTTAATAACAAAGACCTGAAAAGAGGAAGTTTCAAAAAGAGATGCTTCTCTTCTGTTGCAGCTTCAACTGAAGCACTTCATCTTCAAACAATGACTCTTCTCTGTATTACAGATGCCGTTATCTCATCTTCCTGTGACATAAAAACTGCCTTCTCGTCACCTCTAGATTTCCCCAGTTGTTTTGCAGAATCTGCTGGTGTTCTCGGACAGTTTCAGAACAACCTTCATCCATGTACTTTGAAGCTTTCTCATACCCTAGAGTGCCCCTATATTTTGATGTTTTCTGTTTTATAGCTTTGACCACAGACATGGGGAGTGTTTTCATCTACCAAACTAAGTCAAAAATAAGTTAAGAGACGTCAGGTTGTCCCTATAAAATCAACTTTATTTGAGAAACTGAAATAAATTATGGTGGTCTAAAGAAAGATTTTGGGGGTTTTTTTAGCCATGATTTTTTGTCACTGTTTTTCTTAAATAATTTATTCCTATCCCTTGACACTGACAGAAGGACTATCTCCTATGCTTGTCTTTGGATGAAATTTGAAGGATAAGAAAAAATCACTTCATATGATTTGCTGCAGTGATTTCTCATCAACATAAATGGCAGAGGTTTTAACCCCTTGAAACAGCACATTGTCTCTATTTCTAATCAATTTATGAGTGGCTACATGGCAAGTGTAAAAAGGACAAAGGATCCCTATTCTAAATCCAGAATACATTAGCTTGTCAGAGGTCTGTTGTGATAGATGAATGATGTTTTGGGTGTTTTTCTTGCAAGCAAATATCTATAACAGCATATATGCCAATAGACACAAAGTGTGTTAAACTGAAAAATAATCCAGAAAGAGGATAAGCATAAAGAACTTTCTATTTCTGCTGCTTTAATTGCTGCTTCATTTAGTTTATTGAACCATCAAATTAGTTTAATTGAAAGTGACAAATATATTATACCTTTCCAAGAATTAATTTGGACTCCCAAATGTATTTCAAATTAACCTTCCCCTATACTACAGTTTCACTTCACTTCATTTTTCAGTAATCATTTGGAATAACAATATATTTTATACTAGGTAATGCTTAAGTATATTCTTTGTGTTTACTTTAAAGCTACTACAAGAACAAAACCATTTCTGCAACTCTACATTTTTAATCATATCAGGATATTAATTCCTGCCAATAGCAGACGTATTCACAAAACACAAAGCTATTACTTGCCCACCAATTATTATAAAGTTGATTATTTCATTCCTCAATTAACCAAGGAGAAGATATAAGGTGATATTAAATGAAATCTGGACTTATGGATAGCCCTATACCCCTATATAAAACTGTTATAAAGCAGAATAATTGTTACTATCAATTCCAGTTTGGTTTCTAAATGAGAATAATTCTGATATATCTCATGAAATTTTTCTATAAGAATAGTCCCTAATTCAATATTTTTATCAGCATATATAATGTGATCATGCCTCAGTAAATCAAAAGCTTTGGCCAGGCCTATAGCTCTTACAGCCAGTTTATCATTACCACTTTATTATTAATAATGGAAAGATATTGCCTCTCTTGCAACCTGGAACTGCTATGAAATATTTTGATCACCACTTGCAAGCAGGGTAGCCAAAATCTTAATGTACAACCCTCTCCTAATAGAACAGGTAGTTACCAATGTGCAATTGGAAATCTTCAGTGTCAGGGATAAGAATACCTTCATTTCCTTGAAGATACTAGAGAAATTGTTAAATACTTAAATAATAAATTAATGCTTCCCAACACTTTCTGTGGGCATCATTTAAAAGTGCCCTGGGAATCTTTATCTTTCATCACTTCATATACTGGTTTTTTGAACAAAATTAGAGCTCTCTCATTACTAAGCAATTATCTATGAAAATAACACATCTTCCCTTTGCACTTTATACTGGCATTTCCAAAAAGCCCGCTTTGGGGCCAAGGTCTTTCACAAGTAGAGGACATATATAAAAACTGTAGAGAGGACAGCTATAAAAACTAGATAAAAATTATCCTATGCCTTTTTAGTATTATCTCTCTTCTTAGCAATGGACCTTTTGTGATGAATGTTATTTAAATTGCCATTTGCAAACATAAATAACATAAGCTAAAGGTAAAGACAGTAATACCTGCTATTATATTTCTAGCAGTCATATGTAAAGGATGCTCACCTACCATTCATCTTTACTTGTGGTGAATTTGGAATGAACATTAGAAATTCCTTTCCAAAGCTGATCACGGAAAAGGTACTTCTAAACAAGCCCTGAGAACTGCAAGTTGTGTTATGGCAACCCTGCTCAGACTTTTTCATATTGTGTAGTTGTGATTCATCAGAGATTTGTTCATTAGGATTTTGTGTTCAATTCCAGCTCAGTATGTATACTGGTACGTCTTTTCCCCATGTTTTTTCTATTCTAACTATTTGAATAGAGGACATATCTACAGGATGAACATTTGCAACTTAAACATATCAGCAGGGTATCCTTGAAGCAAAAGCTTGCTGTACACTGGGTTGCATTAGCCAGCAGGACCAGGGAAGCAATCTTTCCCCTCTATTCAGTACATGTGAGACCATTTCTGGACTGTTGTGTCCAGTTTGGGGTTCACCAATACAAGACAGACATCAGTATACCAGAGCAAGTCCAGCAAAGGCCACCAAGCTGGTCAGGGGGCTGGGAGACAGGATGGCCAAGGAGAGGCTGGGAGAGATGGGCTTGTTCAGCATTTAGAGGAGAAGGCTTCAGGGAGGGATCTTATTGCTGTCTACAATTACCTCACAGGAAGATGTAGATAAAACAAACTGAGACTCCTCTTGAAGGTGCACAGCAACAAGGTGAGAGGCAACAGGCACAAACTGGAACAAGGAAATTCCAACTAGATAGCAGAATATTTCCATTCTTCACCACCAGCAAGGGTGATTGTGGTGGTGCAACCCACACCCCTCGCTTCAGACCAGTCGGTACTTGGCATAATTTCCTCCCAACCTGGGCCACAGAACAATGCAATGGACCAGAACGTAACATAACAGTCCAGCATGAAAAAAGAAAAGGTAGAGAGCAACAGACCAGAACACAATAGCATGCCTAGTCCCCATGGCTCCTACCATTTGAAGATAATAACTATAATCGATCACTCTTGACAACATATGAATCGTGGTCACAGAGGGCGGGGAATACCAGGACCCCAAGATCTAGCAAGCTCTGGGCTTGTGTAGCCGGTGGAATGTATGGGAATATTCCATTGTCTGAGCTGGGCTGGAGTGGAAAAGTACCTGACGAAAGTCAATTATCTCAAATCCTATAAGCAGCGATTCTAGTAAAGACCCTTTGAACTCTTCTGGATGCAGCAGGCCGTGGCCAGTATCTCCCCTGAGTTGAGATGCCACTCTGGCTGACACCTCTAGGCCAGGGTGTGAGAATCCTTCTCAAGCTTCAACTACCGCCCATTGAGGAATACCGATGAATCGTATTTAGCATAAATTTGAGTAGGGAAAATTTTGTCTTCCTCTTCCATCCACCTCTCCACTTGTATGTTTGTGATATATGTACATTAGCTTTATGGATGTGGATGGCCTTCCATCCATCTGTGCATGCGTAGGACTTTAAAGCAGTACCTGCTGGGTCTTTAAAGTCGCCCGCTGTTAAGAAACTCCTGATTTAGCAATAGAGACCAGTGCATCTGTGTGTGTGCGCGCACCTAGATTTTGCTCATGAGTACATGTATTAATTTGAGACCTGCGCTTTTGCCCATATATATATGTATTGATTTGGGATACCTTATAGTAAGTCAGTATGAATCTTGCCATCTTCAAATCTGTAACTAAGTCACTGTTCAATTATTTTGTTCACTCGCTTTGTAAACCTCTAAATCAGTTAATGATTAAGTGCTGCTAGAATTCAACCTCTTGGTCTACCTTACATCATTAATAAATTTTGAATTGCTACTAAATCATAACTGTGTCAAATATTTCCATCTGTGACAGTGATCAAACACTGGAACTTGCTGCTTGGAGAAATTAAGGAATTGCCATCCCTGAAGATATGCGGAACGTCACTGGACACAAAGTTGAGCAACTGATTTAGCCGGCCCTGCTTTGCAGAGGGGCTTGACTAGGTGATCCTCAGAAGTCCCTTCCAACTAAGACTACCCTGTGAGTCTATGAAGAGCAGACAGCTGCATGCTGCATTCGTACATGCATCAATGAGGATGCAGTGACCTTGTCACAGTTTGCGTAAATGAGTTTAAACGGCTTCTGGACTGGAGCTGGCACACATCAGTAGGGCAGAGGATCTCAGCTGCCCAGAAAACGGGCAAAACTAGCAGGTAGCTGTCTGCACCTGCCTGCATAGACATGGCCTGCAGGGAGTAAAGTATCAATTATGTTCTTGATGAAGAGATATAACCTATCACTTCTACTTTCAAACATTACCTGTGATGAAAAAGACATCATACTCTTGCCAGTTGACTGGTTTCATACCCCTGTAAAGTATTGCCACGCCTCCCCATGACACTTGGTATGGCAGAGTCTTAGTCCCTACCTCTGCTTTTCACATAGTATCTGCACAAATTTCACTTTCCCATTACTCTGTGTTTGAGTACCAGCTTGATCTCTCCTTCAGAAGAGGATATTTCTGTCTTGGGTCAGATGCATGCTACCTATAACTTCAGCCACCTGACATGAAGCTAAAGTTCCTCAGAGAGAAAAAGGCCCCTCTAGAGAGTGATTCATCCCCATTTACCTTGGAAACAAGACTGGTAAATATCTGAACAAATGCAAATCTCAGATATGCACTCTTTAGACACTATTTATGTCTTTAGCTGTCTTCATTTGTAAAGCTTTCAGTGAGGCCCAGGGCAGAAAATCCCAGAGATTTTTGGAACAATTTAGAGTAATTTAATTAGTGTGACCTGCAGAAGGCGGCACCAAGAGCAAGAAAAAAAGGAGTTTTACAGAACTGGTTTCATATATGAAATGGGGGGAGAAAACAGACATATGATGAGAACAATTCTGATCTCTGAAACAAGTTACAGTTTTGTAGAGGAGGGTAACTCACACAAGTATGCCCTTACAAAAGGTACAGTATTCATGTAATACTCCAACTACAAAGCGTCCTTCAAAGAAATTACACCCAGGAACCTAATTCAGAAAAAACCTGCTTCTCTTTTGCTCCTTTTCCAAAACCCTGCACCAGTATCAGTAGTTTTCACAACAGTGACAATGCTGTTTTGCCAGTATTACAGACGAGGCTGCACAACACCATGAAGAGCCTTTTATCATCACATACAGTACTGAACCTCTCCTGGCTAAAGAAATCCACAGAGCTGTTGAGACAACAGCAAGTCTCAAAAGCTGTAAATGGGAGCTTGGTATGGCTACAGTGTGAAGCAACCAACCTGTAAAAGGAAAATCAAACCTCTCCATTTGAAGAACGCCAGCGGACAATTTTACATCATATTTGCACTTTGCTATCTCACAGGTCTTCTGTTCTTCCTTCTAGCATCATCTCCAAAAGATTCAAGTTGTGTCAATTAATTTCAGATCAAGACCAGGAGCGTGCCAACAGCCTGCATCTCCTGCCGAGCCCTTGCTGCATGACGAGGAGCCCACTGATCCATGAGGTACTCCAGCAGCAGCGCTCCGGGCAGCTGACAGGCGTCAGCCCATACGGCAGGCGTGCAGGGGCGGACTAGAAAGAGAAACACTCATATCAATGTCAGCCGAGTCACCAGGGTGCCCGGGCATAACAAAAGAGGCATGTTAGAAACTGTCCTGGCTAGACAAGTGTAAAGGAGTTTCTTCGAGGGATGACAGGAAACCAGCTGCCTTTGGAGATAGAGGACGAAAGGAGAATGTGCCTCTCATCTTATTCTCCTCCTGTGAGGAAGAGGGAAGATAAACTCATTACTTCACATATTTCTCAACACATCTGTAAATAAAAGACTACCATTAATGCTTTTCATCAGACATTATCTGCGTGTCAAAACTGTTTAGGGTATGACTTGATATCCTCTTCTTCAGAGAGCACGCAAGCAAGAAAAAACTGCCTTTGATTTATTAAAGATGAACTATCGGTACTGTAAAAGGCAGAATGGGAATACACATGCTCATCCCAAGAGCAGGGTAGGATGAACACCACCGTCACATTTATCTATAAAGCTCAGTCCACAGCCTTTCCTCTTTATTAGCCTGTCAACATTCATGCAGCCCCACTACACCTACACTGATATTTTTTGAGAAGTTTGCCTCTGTGTTATTTGCCCATGATTGCACCAATTTAGGTGCAGAATGCTTCCTTGTCCGCAGGAAGCATATTGACTTGGGAATCAGATTTTGGGGATAAATAGCATATGAAAAGGAGCATATGAAGAAAAAGACTATTTTTTAGTTAAATGAAAGACAAGATGAGATTAACTAGAATTCAAGCACAGAAAGCAAGGGAAGAGTAAAGTAGTGAGAGGCATGAGGATACAAGCCCAGTGCCTGGCACCACAGCACTTCCAAACCATGATGAGCTCAGAAATCTATATTGGATCTCTGGGAGTGCCAGGGGGCTGAGCAGCTAGAGCTGTGCCAGGGCTGCGCTGGAGATGATGGGGGCTGTTGCCTTCAAATTACTGAAATTAATTCTCAGCTGACAGCAAACAGGATAACACACCGTCACCTCCCACAACATATATCCCAGTCATTCCTCTACAGAGGCCACTAACAGGTATGCCACCCATCTCGGGGGGATGTAACGCACTGCAGCGATTGAACAGACAATGCCTACATGGATTCCCCTGCTCCCCCTTGTAATTGCCATAGGTGGGGGTGTCTTAAGTAACTCCTGAGAGCTGATGCTGGGCTGGTGCTGTAAGGTAGTGCTGCGCTAAAGATGCCGCTGGTATCTCAGGTACAGAAATTCTGACCAGGCCGAGAGGTGCTGGAGCCCCGTTGTGCTCTGCCAGCTCCTGCTTCCCACCACAATCTAACATCCAGAATTATCCTACCAGGCAAAGCAGTTCTCCTCAAAAGAGCCGGAGATGACTGTGGGTTGTGACATGTAAACAGCACAGACAATGGAAACAGTGAGACCGAGTTCTTTGCATAGAGAGATACTTAAAACACTACTGTTTCATATTCACAGCAAACAAAACAGGAGAAAAGAGGAAGAAAGACAAACTTGGTGCAAGATTGTCTTTTATGCTGCTTATTTCCCAAAAGCAAGGCTGTTCTCTTCTTCCATACGTTGTCAGAGGGGTCTCAGTTAGTAACTCAACCAAACTGAAATACTCTTCAGAAGCCCAGTGAAAGCTCACTGCGGAAGACAGTTTTTGGACGGCTGTGTTGTCACTCCTGACTTGTTTTTGTTTTCCATGCAGCACATTATGAAGTGCATATTATTAGCACCCGGGGTCCCCTGCGTCCTGTTCTGCCGTGCTGCTGCGAGGAGCCATGTGGTCTCGCTTTCAGTGGCTGCACAGAAGCAAGTATTTGCTCCTTTTGGTGGCTGCCAGCCTCCGCGCGTTTCCCCATGGCAGGAGGCACAGGCTTGTCAGCGACGGCAGCACCTGCCAGGCTAAAAAGCTGTTCAAAGAAAGCATTTGAGGGGAAACAGTTGAGCATGAGGAAAGCAGTTTGATGCCGAAACACGTCCCCCAGCAGATCTCTCCAGCTGCCCATGTTCCCTGCAGGCAGGGTTACTGGCAGGCATGGTGACACGCCACCCTCCTGCATCAACTTTTCATGTGGTTCAAGCTTCAGCCTAACCCTCGTGGAGCTTAGGGGCAACTCTGGCAGAACCAGGCTCCGCCACAGCCCTGAGTGACTTTCCCTTTCTAAATAACCACCATCAGGCTGCTACTACGCTTCAGGCCAAATGGCACCGTGCTGCAGCAAAAGGGATCACGACCCTGCCAAAAGCACAGCAGCTACTAAAATCTGCCCTTCCAGGGATTTATATCTGCCGTTCCATCAGGTAGGCAGAAGGAACCAATGTACTTTGAAATCTAGCAACCAACCATGCAGCTCCAGTATAATTCTGGTTTTAGTATGTTTTTGAGGTGCCTGGCAGTGTTTGCAGCACTTCCTGACCCGGCCAGATCTACCTCCTGTGTTACTGCCCACAGTCTGGCACTCAGCTCACCCCGTTCTTCAACGGGCAGCAAAATGAGCTAACACAGCACACAGCACAGCACCAAAGGGCACCAGGGAAAATCACACACATTCCTGCCCAGTGGGCACTTTGAGACCATGCAAAGTTCAACACGTGAAATCTCCTGGTGATCAGGAGCGCTCTGCCCTAAAAGCCAGTCTCTGATATGTGGCGGAGCCACCGTTGGCTCAAGACAAATAATTAGCTGTAGCAATAGAAAGTCTGCTGGAACAAGCCACCTTCAATCCGTTTCCTTCATGGGGATGTCAGGTTGGTGCAAAAAGGCCCTGGAGCAAGGGAAACCGAGACAGAGCCATTTCCAAGCTGCCTCTGCTAGATGGTCTTCTGTGAAACCCTGTGGAAATTTGAAAACTGTTACCTGCCAGTAACAAATTGGCTCTCCTTGCAGGCACCAATTCAATCATATCGGGCAGCTCCAGCCCAAAGCACAGAAACGTGCTGTGTCAGCACATCTGGATTTGTGTTTTGGCAGGAAAGTGTAGGTTCTGGGGGAAATTAGCAATAATAGTGCTCAGCTTTAAACCATCTGAACTGAACACAGACATTCAGCCTAAATTAACAGCATAACCCAAGCTCAATATGGACAAAATAATCTTTCCTAAAGCTACCCACACTATCTCCTTTTTCTGTGCAGGGTACAATGCATCCTGCCTGTTACAAAAACTTGCATCTCAAGACCACTTTCTACCCAGGTATCCTACTAGGTCTTTACCTCTAGCAATATTTGAATGTGTCTCTCTCCAGCTCCCAACTATGTGTCAGTACCATAGATTTCTGCACAACATCTCTAACTTCTGTTTTTTCCATTTCAAAAAATGTTTCTCATTTTACACTGCCAAATATATAACCTCTTCTGCCTCAGCTGTGGCAAGAATTTTCTGTCCAATCTTACCCACAGGACTTCACGGTTTGACGTTTCCAGTCTTATCACCCCTCTCTTCATTGATCCATCCTTTTCTGGCACAGTGAGCATCACCCAGTTACCTTAATCTCTCATAGCCTTGTTCCCCGCCACCACCCTCCACGTACTGGGGCTCAGTCAGCACTGAAATACAAATTATATACACTGAAATATCCTGTGTTCTGCTCATAGCATGGACAGCCATCACAAAGCCTCTGCGAAATTTGCCAGCTACAGACACCTCCATGTCTCCTCACACGCTGACCCACCCACTTGGAAGGAGCATAAGGCCTTGGAAAAGGCAAATCCTGAAAACCTGAGCTGCCTGTCCCTTGCTGAATCCCAGTAACCCACCACGTGCTCAAGGGGCACTTGCAGAACAGCAGAGCATCAGCAGCTCCAGTGGGTAATTCTGGCTCATGGTTTGTGCTGCTTCTTTTCTGGAAGTCTCACGCTACTGAAAGGAGATGGGCCAGCCCCAGCCGGCACCCCAGCAAAAGGAGCCGAGCAGCTGGGGCTGAATTAACTCAAAGAGAGAGGGCAGTACTAATTGCACAAGGGGGTGCCCCAGCCCTTTGCCTCCACTGGGGCTCCCTCCAGCACATTTCAGCCCTGCTGCCCGCCTTGGAGGGCTTCTGGATGACAGCACAAAACTCATCCAACGCAGTGATGAGGCGATTGCTCTATCTGCTCCAACAGGCATATTTCAGGCTGGCCACTGTCTCTTATTTAGCTTAGACAGGCTGTCTGCTACCAATTACATGTGACATCTTGAGCGTGTGAAAGTCAGTGTGACTGCAAGTATAGAGGGAATATAAGTTTTGCAACTATTACAGAGAAACAAAGCTTTCAGAAATATGAAAAATAGAATATAGGCAAGCGAAGCTTGCTACTGAATATTTAACTCAAACAACGATACAAATTTAACTCTCAGAGCTGTGATCAGAGCCTCCATATTAAAAGGCCATATGCAGTTGCTAAATAGACAATTAGAGCATGAAAGGTAACTCTCAGGGACATCTGTATTCAAAGCAAAAGCAAATATCACATACTGAACTGTGAAACAGACAGATAAGTAAGGCTGTTTACCAAAATAAGGGAAAATGTGGAAAAAGAAAAAAAAAAAAGAAAAGCAATGTAACAGTAAATTTCTTGGCATAAATTCTAATGACTTTTCCTCCTTTTTTTTCCCCCCTCCTTAAAGCCACAATTCCCTGTATTAAGTCTCTTTGGGTTTCTCTCTAACTCATCCAATAATGTCAAGGACAATTTGGGTAGAACTTGAAGACCCTAAAGTTTCCAGGAGAAAAACCTTTGTTTAAAATTTTTGCCATGCCTGGTTGCAATAATCCAGATGACACCAAGAATGCAGCCTGTGCAGGAAGCATGGTATTTTAATGTTTGCCACTTTTCTCTCTTGTAAATCTTCCACATTATCTTTTTTAAAATACATATTTTAAAGCTCTTTAAACTTTTAAGCTTTCCTGACAGAACAGATAGCCTGATCATGCTTGCATTTCTATGCAATCGCTCTTTGTTCTGCTGTTTTTCAGTACTTTTATTCACAACTGTTCTTCATCATCACAGAAGGTAGTTAATGAGTGGCATTAGAGTTTATAGCTCACAGACACAACCGAGAGCCATTTCTATAATTTTGCTACTAGCCATTTTAAATAACTCAAGTAACTCTCCAGCAATCAACATTCCAGCAAAGTTTTCTGTGGGCAGACAAAAACTGACCTGTTCATGACAACTCCTCAGGTTGTGTTCACCTTCTCATGAACTGTCCCCAGCTTTCTGTTTGCATTTCCCCACTTGTGAACAGCATGCACCTCGTATGACGTTGAGAGCCTTGTATGACATTCTCAGAAAATGGATTATGAGCGATGGTAACAGGTAGACCATGAATATTTACTGAGAAAATATCAGACTAAGCAGGTATACTGAGGCTTCGTTCCTCTATTGGTCTGCAAGGACTCCAGTCAGAATTTTAGTATTCTTACCTTCAACATCGATATGTCCCAACCTAAGGGGGAATATTTTCAGTATCTCAGTATACTACACAGATGGGGTCCATGAACCTAAAGATATCAGTAAAACTCTTCACCAGATGCAGAAGTAATAGGTATTGCCACACAATTTTATTTTAGCCATTACTCCAGACCAAATCCTGAGCTGGGGAAGCAGACCCTTCCCTGAAATCAATTTTGTCTTCTGGATTCTCACCTTTGTCTATCTGGATTAGACTTCAGGTTTCATTTGTTTTCTTTGTATAGCTAACACAAATAGGAATTTTTGGCAGGCTAATATAAAAGATGAATCCAAATATAAAAGTGCTTTACACAGTCTTATTTCAGCCTTTATTGGTTGTTAGCAATTAAAAAAAAAATCATAACAAAACTTACAGTAAGAGTTACAGCTATCTAACTATCCATGCTGACTGAGAAATCCAAAACAAAGTTTATCTTTCAAACTCCTTCACTTTATCATGTATTTTTTGACATAGACATGCCACGGCACAAAAATCAGTCTTCTAAATTTTCTGAAACTTTCCAAGTTTTGGAAGGGCTGTTCTTTTTCAGTTACTGGTTCAACCTTCCCAAAATTTATAGTAGCAGTAATAGTAGTAATAGTAACGTGAGGCAGAAGACAACTCCTTTTACTAACCATCACCAATTACATGATGACATGCTTTTAAGTAATGCACCTCTAGATGCCACATCGCACGGTCCTGGTAGTCACAGATTTGCATCTCTACCTCTTAGCTCAGGAGATATTAACCTCATCTAAGTATCAGGCAAAATTCCTGCTTTAACTATCCTCTACTTATGAAGTAAATCACTGAGAAGTCTTCCTGATGGTCTTCAAAGAATAGAAGAAACATAGGTATCATAGTAAAATATTATGTCTTAGGAAAAAAATGTTTAAAATAATGTTACAGAATATGGGTTTAATTGGTGTGGCTTTGTGGCATTTGCAAAATGCTTAAGGAAGACAGACATTTCCCTAGGGACATAAGACATCTTGAGGTTTTGGTTTTGTTTATTCAAGGGAATTTAAGTTATCCTACAGGCACAGACAACAGTATTCCAGAATTGTCCACTGAGGTCTCTACTGAGGCAAGGTGAAAGTTTTCCTGCAAAACTACATTTCAACTGAAAATGAAGTTTTCACCTGAAGACAAAATGTGTTACAGGTGTCCCTGTTCCCAAAAACGCTAAGAAAACCTCACACTCCAAAACGAAGCAGCAGCTTTCTGCAGTGTTTCATTAAGGCTCAGATCAACGTTAAACATATCCTGGTGAACAACTGCAGTGCTGGATATGTCCACCCTGCAGACAGATCCACCGTCTAACTGGTGCTTCTCTGTCAGCTACCTTCGGCAGCTGTGTGACTCCCCCAGTGCGTAGTAATCCCAGTAAAGAAAAACAGTCATAATAAACGCAGTCTTACAATGGAACAGGACTCTGAGAAGGAAGCAAAAGCTCCTGGAATGCAGTTTTTATAGCATTTAACCAAATACAGGTCAATGCTGAGATCACCTGAACAAAAAGCTCTGAGAAAGTTCAAATGTATCAGTTAAGTTAGGCGGCCAAACTAGTTCATTATAATTTCTCACAATCATTACATACGTGCTAACTGTAAATGAAGTATTAAATTCAGCTCCTTCGGTAGGTGGCAGGCTACATCACTGCTAGTGATAGAACCCACCTAACAGATCTTATTACTGTTGGTCCTCAGTCCAGTTAGACCGGGATACCAAAGACCTTAGTGTGCCAAACTAAGGCCTTATTTCCACACAAATTCTGTGGTGGTGACCTTTGAACTCCTTTGAAAAAGGGACCCTGAAATAACAGTTGAAAACCGAGCTTTGAACCTTTTAAAAAACATTCTCTTACAAGACTCAGGTTTTACGGTAAACATCATGTATACAACACCTTTACAATAAAAATTTCGTAATAATTTCCTACCAGTCTAGAAATAAATGGAAAAGAGACACATGGGCTGGGTCATGTTGAGAACAAAGGGATTTCTGTCAGTGCTTCAACTTGAATGAGTCGAGTCACAAATGTCCAAAGTACCATTGTAAGTCTTTCTACTGCATCTGTACACCAAGCTCTAAATAGAGGTCTTTTCATAGCTACTCAGACTTTTTTTGCTACAGACTCTTTGGCCAAAACAACACCAGTACATCATTGAAAATATTTTGTTATGAATCTGAGGCTGAGAAGAAATTTGATCGGAGTACACAGGGGGTTTTTTAGCATCAGGTGATTAACTCTATAGACAAGTCTTCAGGTATGTCCAAAATAGGCAAACATTATGAAGTGTTTCTTTAAAGACATAATTACAATAACCACTACTCTTCCACTGATTCCAAATCAGAAAAAAATCCAGGTTGCTGCTGCTGCATAATTGCTGGATTGCGTTTCCTGCTGGCTTCAGTAGGTTTTCATCACTTAAAGTATTTGCTAATAGTTTAAGAAATTTAGTGATTCTTTTCCATGGCATGATCCAAGTAAAAACTGCATGAGCTCTTTGGAAAGAAAAATATATGTTAGCGAGTAAGGTCTCAAATATAACAGAACACTTAGAAACAGCAGAGAAATGTTGCATTAGTATTCTTTCTTAGTCAATGTTAAAGAAAAAAAAAAATAACAGAATGGATTAATGAGGATGTAGTAAGCTATAAATACTAAGCACCAGCCCACGTTTCACATGGGGGGATCGAACATTTTCCTTTGTTTACAATTCTGCCTTCTCATTTACCTGAAATAATGTTGGTACCAAAGCACCGATCCCAGTTGTTAACCGCTGACAGAAGGCTGTTTATGACCAATGCCTCACTTTTTTCTTTTTTTTTTTCCCCAGGATTCAAGGAACTTCTGTATTAGTTAAAGAATAGAAAACATTTCATTTCTATGGCTTTCTCTGTTAAGAATTCTTTTCCTCAAATAAGATTGAAAAAATGGCTTGTAGATACTCCGTTATTGCTTTATTTTCTAATGCATCATATCACACTGGATTATAGGGGGTATCACTCAAATTAAATTTACTCCTGAGAGATGCAATAACTTTCAATCAAACCACAGGTACTCAGCATCCTTCAGGAACAGGCTTATAATGCAGAATGAATGAATGAGGGTGAGCACAAGCACTGTAAGACTACAGATCCAATCAATTGGGGAAGAGCAAATTACCGTTGCCGGTTGCAAATAGTTGCAGTCTTAGAAAAACTATTTTGATTAGCTGAATAACTTGCACACAAAAAACATTTCTGAGAATGCAATTCCTTCGAAATGGTCCTGTGATGAAATGTCTGCTTTCCGGATCAAGGTTCAAATGGCCCACATTCAGAAATGCCTGAGTACTGGCTTAATGTTATTACACTAGGCATCAAGAATAATAAATAATTAGGAAACAGTCCTCAGCAAAACATATGTAGCTTTCCTATTAGCTGGTTTCCAAGCTGCTTCTGACTGGCTGCCTCTCACCCACTATATCTAGACGCAGGGAAAGCTGGTAAGTAGGAAAAGCAGAGAGGTGTGAAAATTCAGACTGCAGAACTCACAACAGGTGAGAAACTCTTTGTGATTAAGTGTGCCTGCACATGGGCTAAAGTTCTTTCCACCAAACACTCAAATTAACTCTGTTCAGGGTCCTTCCAAGAGCAAGATGCATTTTAGAGCCATTCCCACTGCTGACCCCAAGTCGCATTTTGATGAAGAAATAAATCCCTGGGTACTAAAAGCTTCTGATTAGCAGTGTCTTAGAGCCCACCTCATCTAAAGGGCCTGCTTAACTCTTAAATTGAAAGGGCCTTTTACTTATTAAGGTGATCATCATTCATGAGTTTGTCTCACCCGGTCACATATACAGGACAAACTAAAGCAACTGCGAAAGTTTCAGCTGCAGAGTTGTGGAGAAATAACTTGCTTTGAAGTAGTTGTTTTCTAAAGTTGAGACATGATAATTGTGAGGACTCTTTCTGCTTTGAGGAACTGAAGGTGTTTTCAGAAAATTTTTCATCCCAACCTAATACTTAATTGCTCATAAAAACGTATGCTCAGTGATCCCATATTAGACACTGAATAGTTTATGCTCAGACTCTAGTTTTGGATGATGTGTTAACGGCTTGTGCAAATTGTCATTTTCCTAGGGACTGGGACATTATGAACCTTCATATTTGTCCTCTGAAAAGAAGATCACCACTTTCATCTAAAAAGAAAAAGAAATCATCATATCCTGATATAAATCACAATGTCTGCAAAACGAAGAATTTCAAGGCAGTATACAACATGTCCACAATCTACTGGGGCCCATTCTTTTAGTGCTGCTTTGGCATACAGGAAGGCATCTATTGCTCCTTTGAATGATCCCAATGTTTTTCTGCTTGAGTCTAGTGCCTGGTGGGACATTTCAAACTTGTTATTCTCAGCTTGAAAAATTGCTTCCTAAATTCATTTCTGTATCTGCTGATACTTAATTTACATCATCTGTGCTGGGCTGGAAAGAACAGTTCTGATTGGTGTTCTGTGCCAATTACATTTTTATTGCCTTGTATTACATATTTGACTACTGCTTTTCTTAGGTCCTTTTAGCCCTAAAATCAATTTCCTTTCCCTGAAAAATGAAAAAAAAACCCTACGCTTCATGTAGCAATAAGTTTATAGATCTAAAGATGAGTCAGCAAAAGCTGAAATTAAGAGTTATTAGTTATTATTTAGACTAGACACGACCTAAAAATTCTACTAAGAATGGTTGATATGGTTACTCTTTCCAAGGGCTGTGATCCATATCCCTGGTGCTACAAACATTAGGAGCCTCGGAGAAATTTGTATGTATGAATAATTCTATATGCAAGACTATGCCGTAGAATTTGCTGGAAATAAACATTCATGTGTAAAGTTAATAGAGCTACTCAGGAATGTAAATTTACTTATATGCATCATTGGTTGCAGGCCAGGAAGATAATGCTACATATTCTGGTCCATATAATGACAACTTGCTCATCTAACACATATTTTATACTTCAGTACAGTATATCTGGGTTACTTTTGACAAGAAAAAAGGATTTGAATCACAATTAGTCAGCTCAAAATTAACAAGTGTTACAAGAAGGCACTAGTTTCTGTTGCTCTGAATTTGGTGCTTGATTATATCATAAAACAGTTGCTGCCTCAACAGAGACTTAGATTTTTATCGAACTAGTTTCTATAAAAACAAACACAACTCACCTCCCCACAGTAAATCCTCGAGAATTCAGCAGGATGCACACACAATAAGCTTCTGGAAGACAAAAATGCTCTCTTACTATACATCTGAGGACCTACCAGTGCAAGAAAGCTACATATTAATGGAGTTGACAGTACAAATAACAGGCAATAAAAAGGAAAAAAAAAATTATAGCTATATAAGTTGATCATGAAACAAAACAATTTAAATGAGAATTATTTCTCATTTTTTCTCTCTCTCTATATATATATGTGTATAGAGAGACAGATATATACATATTCTCACTTTAAAATACCATCTTGTATTAAATTCAGTGTGTGAAGTCCAAGGCAATTCATTTTCTGCAAGGTTAACATTTTATACCTCAATTCATGGTACCCATCTCTCCGCATTTAATGAGCAAAGCTCACGGAACTAAAAATATCTCCTTTCATTGCTTATTAACTCCATTTAGTTAAAAACTGAGTACCCTTAGTTTCCATTGCAGACAAAGGGTATGGGTGCTCAGCACCTCTGGGAGGGGGACATGGGGCCTGATTCTTCCTGATGTATGTATGTATGTATATGTGTAATATGTACCATGCATGTAAGATACATCTTTTACTGACTTCAAGAAAAGTTGCAGTTATTCAGTATGAATAAATCTGATCATGCTTACACACTATTCAGTGTAAGGAATTAGGTTTGTGCCTGCAAACCTATTAGCTCAAATAGGTTTTGTGCATGCTTCTTCTGATCTAAGAGTGAATCCCTCAATGATTTATTATTTTTTTTATAAGCTATCTTGCTAGCAGTTGAATGTTACGTTATTTATGTCCCAGGAGAATGTTGTACCAATTTAGCTGAGTGTTGTTTTAAAGTTAAAGTGATGAGGGAAATCCAATAGTCTTAACCTTTATTGTAACCCTCACTTAATTTCAACTGCCTGGGGTTAGGTGAAAGTAGAGATTATAAAATGTAGCAATGATCTTATAGACTGTAAAGTAACACAACTTTTGTACTTAAATTGATATTACTATGCAGTGATCCAACTTCATTTTAGACTCTGGCATAGCCTATAAGCTTGCAAGAGCCACTCTGTTTGTTCTTTTGGTACACAGGCACAAATATTTCTGCAGTTTGCCAGGTTTACCAGGTGAGACTACGAATCATCTGCAATGCACTGGTTTTGTAGCCTTAGCAAATGGTTGCCGCACAAATGGTAAGATGTGCAACATATGCCTGTGTAAAGATTCATTCCTCAGTTTCAGGTTCTGGAAATGCTGTAAATTTTAGTCACCAGCCCACAGACCAAATCCTGCCGTATGAGCAATAGGTACACACAGTCAAGCAACATCAATCTGCCAGAGGCACAAAGAATGAGTCAGCTTTCTTGGACCCAATCCATAATGCTGGATTCCCAGACTTAGGTTATGCTACACCATGCCACATTTTCCCTGATTTAGGCCACTGTCACAACATTCATAACATTTGCCCACATGCAATACTTACAGCACATTCATCCCTCAGCCCATCGCTCAACACGTTTCTCGGTGAACTCTCATGATGAACAACATCCTTCTCGCCTGGTAATATTTCATTATTCACATTGTAAGCATATCCATTGCTGGGCATACAGAAATTACTACTGCTGGCCCATTTCGTTCCTCCTTGTTTAAGAAATATTAGAAGAAAACCTCAACTACAGCTGACTAGAAAAGAGTTTCTGCAAGAGGCATAAAGAGTCTTGGAAACTCCAGCCAGCTCTAAAGGGTAAAACATGATTTACTCAACTGGATAGTGTTTCTGCCAATGCTAGGTGTGCTACAGTCTAACACCAACAGCTACAGTAGTAAAAGTTTTATCTTAACTAAATTAATAGATAAATGTAGCAAAAGGTCTTGAAGGCTAATCTTTTCCACTGCACCAGTAGGAGGTAGGGAAAACAGTGCAGTGCAGATTGGTACAGGAAAGACAGCACAAAACAGTAATCACACTAGTTAGTGGGAACTAGTTTGGAAAAGCAAAAACAGGCAACACATATCAATGCTAATTTAAACACTTCCAGTTCAAAGGACTCAAGAGGTTGTGAACATCCATGCTAGGAAGATTTGCAGAGCCGTGACCCCTGGGAACATCTACTGGCACTGTTGGAAAGAGCCACACACACAGAGGACACCATTAAAAGTCACTTTCAAACTCAATAGCCCTACTGTGGGGATGCGAGCCAAAGAGGTATCAGAGCTGGATGTGTTTCTTCCTACAGAGCATTGCACTCTGCTGCGTAGACATACCTTGTGTAGCATGTGATAAGTCATCTCTGAGCTGTAGTTCTCCATCCCCTGAGGACTGCAAGACACTAGTATCCCAAAAGGCTTTCAGAAGGATAAATGCAGTAAAGATAATGCCATCACTTAGATATTAAGAAGCAGAACATACACAGATATCTTTAATAGACTTGTGTCTAGAGGACAATCATCGATCTAGATAAGGTTTTTTTCTTCCTCGCAACCCATACATTGACCAGTGTCCTCCTCCTTAGGGAGTCTTACATACTCCTTAGGAGCAATTTGGAGCAAGACAGACCCCTTGTTCTCAGATGATGTCTCTATGGAAGCATATATCTTAGTCAGAATCAGTCTGTTCAGACAAGACACCAGTACAATCTCCAGGCAAGAGATGCTGCCAATACTGCCTGCAAGCCAAACTTCATGGCTGACAGCACAGGGTGAGTAGGAGGTAAGTCAGAAGGAGACATAAGTGAATACTCATGAGACTGCAACACAGTTTCTCCTTAAGAAAGCATTTCCCCTCCCTTAGCTCCCATTACTTAGCATGTCAGCTAAATGTTGCCACAACACAGCGTACGCTTGCTCAAGATGCTCTTTCCTCACTTTGTACCTTTCAAACAACAGGGTTGGAGGTGACCATAATTACTCACCAGAGCCAGCGTTTCACACAATTAAGGCTGGCTACGAACACTTTGCAACTTCTTGTGAATATGTCATGCTTATTTCCTTCAGAAAAACCCGTTAACTATAAAAAAAGTTTGTAAATATGTATTACATACACAGGCGAAAGAAAGAAAGAAAGAAAGAAAGCTCACAACCTTTAGGATAAAAATAATTTATAGAAATGTCAACTACCATTTAAGCAACACACTCTCAATCCATTTCATCAATAGCTAAGAAAATCTGACAACCATCTTAAGTTCCAACTCTCTCCCTTTGATTATTATGATCATTAGCCCTTCCCATTTCACAGTTTACAAGGGAAATGCTGGTGCCCTAGCCATCCTGACACAAGCCCCCGTTGAATGCTCTTTTAAAATAAAGTGCTGGGACTCCCACCAACCCCAGCTCCACGTCCCTCACAGTGCCTCACCAACTCCTGCACCTGACTCTCGGCTGCTCAGCAGAGCATGACATTTGCCTGCCCATACTGGGCTGGGGAACAGACAGCAGAAGAAAACCAGCAGCCTTTCCTCTGTGCAGAATCCATTTGGAGTCCCTGTGGATGGCCTGCAGCTCCTCAGAGGTTTCATCTGGATGTTGGATATGGCAAGGGGCAAGGCATCACCAGAGAGGTGTAGAAATAATTCTGGGAGGAAGCCAGAAGTCTAAGAATAAAGACTATGCAATAGAAAACAGAAGGGAAGAGAATATTAATGAAATCTAAAGCAGGTTGCTGGTGCACCAACGAGTCACTGTTTAGTTACGTCATTTTAAGTCATGATGATAAAACCATTCTTGTTCCCATCTACAAGAAATCTACCATAAAAATTAAAAAAAAAAGAAAAGTAAGACTGAATTCTTTAGTCTAAAGATGCAGTCATGTGTATAGATGTCAGTATAGACTAGAAGGTCATATGTTGAAATAAGACCAACAAAGATACAAGATGAACTATCCATGACAAATAGGTTTGAATGCAGCAGGTGCCCAAAGAGGAGGAGGAGGAACACAGGATGATTTCTTTCACTCAGACTTGCACCCAGAGGCAGCCACTGCACTGCCCTCTGCACTGAGACTGTCCTGTAGAAACTCTTAAATACTGTAAACCTTGCTCAAAAAAGTCAGTGGTCCCAAGACATGAATGGAGTACAAGCCCTCATGCAATGCATGAGGAGTGTCTTCATGTTCTTTCTATAGCCTGGAGAGAATGGGGAAGCACCTCTTATCCTTGCAGCAAAACACCTGTGAGTCCCTTACAGAAAACTAAGGAAAGAAAAGATGAAATCTCTCAGTCTATTCAAGCATCTTGCTCAAATAAAAAGGTTGAATAAGTTAGCATCTGCTCGGTGCCCCACAGCAGGGAGCAGCCAGTTCTTTCTGCCTTTTTTACCAAGCTCTGCATGACACGGCATCTTGGACTACACATACCAGGAACGTGATTCTGTTTACTCCAGAAAGTCCCATTCGTGCTCATATTTACAAAATTCTCATAGCCTTCTCCTTCTGTATGCCCTGTATCATCTCCTCCTAAAGCTCTGCTTTACATAAATACACTGCTATGAGCAATTGAATTTAGAAAGTGACTATAAAAGCCCCAAAGATTTGACTTAAGACAAAATCATTAGCTTACTGAAAGTGCTAGAGGTGACCTCTGGCATAAAAAGTAATGTGGCAGTAAAGGGGTTAGTATCTAAAGACACATTCAAATCCAATGCATGATAATAATTCAGAAATTGGAAATCATTTTCCAAACCTCCTGTGCAGAATACAGTCATTATTCCTGTGACTATCTCTTTAAGGAGGTGAGTTACAGAAGTACAAGATCTCTTCAGAGAAGCTATAATAAATCTTTACTGACTTGTCTTTTAAGCAGGAAGAAAAAATCCATCTATGAAAAGGCTTCAAGGCAAAATGTTACCCTACTTTTTAGACTCAAACTTTTTATTTATTAGAAGAGATGTAAAGTTGTCTCTAGGTGCTTGATGTTACTTGTTCTGAGCAGTGGAAGTAGTGATGCTACTCCAGGGGAAACACCTTCCACTCTGGCATTGTTGATCTTAAAATATAGTGCAGTATAAATACACAAAGTCATGTCAATCAGACAGCTACTATTCCAAGATATAAATTACATGCTTATGATACACATACAGGGTAGTGCTGTGTAGGCATTGAAAAGAGAATCTAATCAGCAGCATCTGATTTGCAATAGATAAGTTCTATTCATTATGACCCCTGTTTGGGGACTGAGGTGTCAGCATCTACATTGAACCCCTGAAAGAGAACAAGGTTTTCCTGTTTTGGTTTCCTTTATGTTGTTATTCTAAGGTCTTTTGTTGTTACAGTAAGCTTTTTTGTTGTTAGAGAAAGCTCTTTGGGGTTTTGTTTTATAACCAGTTCCTTCAACATTCAAGAACAAAGACAATTTTTCTGCTGAAACACATGATCAACTTACATAGCAAAACAGAAAATCCAAGATTTGCTGCATTCGTTTCTAAACCTGTCCCCAGTAAATAGTCTCGAGAACTTTGATCTCTGACAGGTCTGCTGTTTTTGCTAATACAAAAGCCAAATTGTGGAAGCAAAATACACAGGAGCTGAGATTCCAAGATTCCACAGATGTTTAAATATACCTCTCATCACTGCAAATGATCTCCAAAAATTGTAGGTACCCCTATAGGAACTACTACAAGCTTTGTGTCCAGAACAGGAGTTGAAATATGCACGGAAAATCCCCCAGTACAAAGGAAATGGGATAAAAGCTGTTTTCTAGCCACACATAAAATCCATAGCCAAAGTAATAAAATACTTTCCCACTGATCACATGGAAACTAAGCTTTTTATTAATTCTTCTATACCACTGACAGCCCCTGAGATGGAATTTTCCACTTCGTAACAGTAGGGTTGAACAAAGAACTGATGCAAAGTGACCCTAGAAAACAAAACAATACTGCAGCTTTCCAGTAAACAGAGATGAAAGGCCAGGTTCTGATCCCAGGTGGGTGACGCTGCCATGCAGACTAGCAGGTTTCTGAAGAGCACAGAGCATCTGCTAGGTAGTTACAGGTGGTTTCTGTCAAAATGGCCAGTATCTCCCAAGGTCCCAAGTGAAGCCCCTACCAGGAAAGCTGTACTTCTAGCTCCACCTTGCTGGAAGATGTAACTTCACTGCCATGTAAGAGGAGAAGAAGCCAGGGACATGGAAAGGGAGTTCTGCTTCCTTAGAGATGAAGACTGATGAATTTAGGCAAAAGACAGACCTGAAAGATAACTTTCTGTGAGATTAAGAAACTCAACTCATACAGTAAATCATGATTCATTCCACCCTGACTAATGGCCAGATGCCTTAGTGTGCTGAATAAGATTTTGGTTTGCATCTAGTTGAATACTTGCACAGCCCAAATTTTTTCCAATAAGTCATCCCAAGGAAATTACGACTCTACACTGGTAATTTAATTGACTCATCTCATATAAAACTTAGAATTTTTCAAGCCTCTTGCTCAATGCATCCTGTGCTTTTTGAGTTCACATACTTGTGTAGCAATATAGTGGAGGAGTGGGGAACTGTAAATACTTTCAAATGTTAAGTCATTAAAAGTCATTGGCGTAAAAACATATAAAGCATACAATTCAACAAAGACAAGTGCAACCTGTTGCTCTTACATAGGAACAATAGATGCATAGTTATGAAATAGACAATGGCCATCTAAAGAGAAACACTGCCAAAAAAGGGCCCACAGAATTAAAAGGTTCAGGAACCATCCAGAGTCAATATTATCATTTCACTACCTTGTCAGGCCACTTATTTGTAAAACGGAGCTTCTTTCATGCAAGCCTCCCTCACAGTTCACAAAGGCTGAAGTTCAGCCAACACTTTGTGTCTTTTTTGGGTACCAATCTTCAAGAAAGAAAGTAACCAGAATGTCTCCAAAGAGAAAACAAAAAAGCAAAGCAAAACATATATAAAATCAAAGGTGGAGAGAGTAGATCCCCTGAATTAAAACGGGAAAAGCTGATGTTTAGCTTACCAAATCAGGGATTAAAAAAGACATAGTAACAATTTTCAGATATGTAAAATAGAAAGGAATAAAATTTGTGTTCACTGGTGAAAGGAAAATAAGTAATGGGTTTAAATTAAGAAAATAAGATGTAAGGTAAACATGAGTGGGGAAAAAAATCTCTATAATTAGAAGGATAATTAGGCAATAGAATAGAGGAACACTTAGGAAGGTGATAGACCCGCTTGACTAGGATGCTTTTAAGAACAGAGTATGCAAACATCTATGAAAAAGGCTCTCAGTATAACTGAATCTGTCGCAACAGAAAGATGGACCATAAGACATCTCAAGGACCGTTCTAGCCATATTTACCATGATTATATCAATTTACAGCATGGGTACAAGTCTTTCACATTTGTAATGTAATAAATACATTGCAGATATGTAATTGTTATACCTAGGGATGGATTATGTATCTCTGTTCTTGGAAAGATTAGCATTATTTGGGAGAAATGTGAGAGGCAATTAAGCTTCTCTCCAAGTGAGTGGAAGCAGTGGTTGCTACTGCCCATAAAGCCAGCTACACGTAACACCAGTCAGAAACCAAGCTATGCAGAGGAAGAAGCAGGCATATTCACTGTGGACAGACTGCAAATTCAGAGATCTGATTGCTGTTTGCAGAAGCTGTCATTACACAACCAAAGCCGAAAATGCCAGATGCATAAACACAGAAAGTGGCAGGAGGTCTGACAGGCAGAGATGCACTTATGGGGTCCAGAAACAAAATTAAGAGGATTTTTTTAACAGAAAGCAGGCTGTAGAAGAGACAGAGACACAGAGAGAGAGCAGGAGAAGAAGAAAGAAAAGGAAGAAGGAAAGCGTGGATTATTAAGCAAGGAAGCTACTTTCTGATATCCAGTTTGACTGTAATAGGAGAATCAGGATTTTGTAAATTATGGTTATATCAAGAAATCAGCTGACTTTCCCTTCCCCTTACAAACGATGTTCAAGAGGTCAAATACAGCCAAAGCTGTTGAGTCAAAAGAAGTTACACCATAAGCATGAAAACGGGCACCTGGCTGCGAAGCTGACAGTGGTGCAAAGCTCGCCATTTCTCTTAGAAGTCAAACACCTGATTTTAAGGAAAACAGGAGCTCTGTATTTAGCTCCAATTCATCCACGTTATTAAGGTCATGATTAGTTTAACTGCATGCAAACATACCTTTAGAATTAGACCAATACTTGTATTTTTTACTCAGTCGTCATGTAATGGGTCAAAATGGGCTTGGAAATATATCTTAGCCTTACAGAAGTTCTATTTATCTGTCGGCAAACTGTTTCTTTAAGGTCTCAAAAAATGCAGCAATGTAGTAGGTGCATATTTAAATTCATTGCTAAATCAGGACTTAAATAGGCTTTTTTCTCTACAATCAAGTTCTATTTGTGTGTTGGCAATTCACTTCTGAAGGGTTAAGTCAGTATATAAATCTGCAAAGGCTTCATCGCATTATTTTGAAATAAAAGAGACTGACAGCAGAAAAAAAACCTGAGGTGCGGGAAGAGAACATTTGTACAAAGAGTAATGTGTTCACCACAATTTTTTTAGTCTCATTTTCTGATATTTGAGATAGGAAAGGAAATCACTTGTTCAGGCTATGACCCAGCTTCTTCTCCTGTTAATCCTCCTCCAAAAATATACTGCTTTCTCTTGGCAGTTCAGCTCCCTGACATGCAAATGAACATAAATGTTACAAACTCATCATGAAAACTACACTGAAAAAGCAACAACAGTAAAAATGAGCTATGGAGAGAAGAAAATTCCTATTAAAAAAAATAATACCAACAACAAAAAAAACCCTGTCGGACAACTGGAAGTCCTGGGTATCTCCCTTTTCTCTTTGGCAAATAAGAATTCAAATATAACTCATTTATTCCAATGCATACAGAACCACTTAGTTTGAATCAATAGGGTTATCCTCAACTTACATCAATGTAAGAAGATCAGAATTTAGCTTTTATGTTTCCATTTATTTTTCCTAGGTATTAATAATGACCCCTGTTGCACATAGTTGGGCATCTCATCCATTTCGCTGAATTAGGAATTTAGGGAGAAGCAAAGGTTTTGGGGGGGAAAATACTTTTTTAGAAGTTGAGTCTTGGGTGTTCAAAAGGAAGATGGAATTTTTTTCATTTGTGTGATTCCTAAAGATGACATTTAGTATTAGGTAGTACACCCATCTTTCCTAAAAGCAAGTTAATTCCCTTGAGAGTGAAGCTATGGTCCTCCGGTCATTTCCCACATTCCCTCATTATGATTCCAGAAAGACCATTTTCAAATTACCAAGCAGCAGCAGCGCAGTGGGAAGAGTGTACTGTGTCAGAATGCATTGTTTGGAGGAAAAAGCACTACCATCACCGTAACCTGGCTGTATTTCAGATTACAGTAATACTAATGGTCTGGACACCTCGTCTGGACAGATCCAACAGTATGAAATTAAAAAAAAACAAACAAACAAACCAACAAAACCAGACAGTTAGGATTATGTCCAAAACAACAGAACCATAACTATCACTACCAGATTTTCCACTTTTCATATGCAGGGGTTTTAGGGTACTGTTCTCTACTGATTTTTTTAAAGCTTCATCCTACTGTTGTTCTGTAAGAAAAGAATGAAGTAGGTCTTCATATGTATTATACAACCTTTCTGATGACTTAGAAACAGCTTTGGGTCAAACTTGGAAGGCAAATGTAATGAGACACGGTTTCATCAGAAATCCAGCCTTACCAGTGTCTGGAGGTTAGTTATGACAATAGTCAGTACAGGATGGAGACGGAGAGGTAAAAACTGACTTTAAGATGGAAAACTGATTAGTACGAGCTGGGTGAACTGTTGGTAGCACCAGGTAGAAGGGAATAATGAGGAAAAAAATCACAAGCAGTGCTGCTCAGAGGAAGAAAAGGAGGAAGCAGTACTTCAGAGTGAAGACTGGGAGGGAGTAAGCCCAGCATCCCCCGCAGTGGTCTAATACAGTGGGAAAAATAAGAAAAGAGGTGTAAAAGCAATCGGGTAACCTTCCAAACAACGGAGTTCAGATCTCAGACCCAAAAGTCGCAGACAGGAGATAACAGAGGGGATTGACTTCTTTGTTTCGGATAAGAGTGAGGGAACTTCTGGAGAATGCAAGAGAAGGAAACCAGACAGGCACAAGGCAAAGGAAGGCAGTGCAAGAGGAGAGCAACGGTGGCAGTGGTGAGAGGGAAAGGGAAGTCACAGGAAGAAAAAGAAGGAGCTGTGGGGAAGGGAGCAGGGAGATGCAGGGGCAGAATAAATGTGGTGAGTGCAGACAAACCAAGTGAGTATTGCTGTAAGAAAAACTTGCTCGGCTCTCCTCCAGGAAAATGGCATGTATTCCTCCTGCCCCCACACACAGCCCAGCTAGAATAAAATAGAGTTTGTGGCATCAAAAGGACAACATGCCCTTCCACAGCCCAGCAAAGAGCGCACACAAATTCCTGCAGAACAAGTGCTTTCAAAGCAAACCTAGCAGCTCATACAGTTAAGCTGATCTTGACTTCATTTAGCATTTCCATGGCACTCAGCATATTCAAATCACAGTGCAATACTGCTCGCCACACAATGGCAGGCGTAAGGCAAGTAGGGTCTGCTGTGGAGAGCACAGAGCACTGGCTGGTCTATGCTGTTTCTCTGAACTGGAAACACGTTATGTGGGCCCAGCTCATCGCTTTAAATGCAAATCTGACCAGCACCTTTTTGATGGATGGACAATCCTTAAATTTTGCATAATTGATGTGTCCATTTAATTTGGTTTAAGCAACTCTAATGCTAAAAGAGCATCTCTCATTGAAAGCACTTGCCACTCCCAACACAACATTTTGTACTCAGAAACAGCCCCGAGCATTTTTGGCAACGGTAGGAGTCCTCCACTTGTTCCTGTCTCATGCCACTACCTAACTTTTCTTATTGGACAAAGTTGTCTTCATAAAGCTAATGTCCTGCAGCATGTCACTCTATTCATTTCAGTGTCCTTTATCTTTTTTATTACCTACCGATTTTTCTGCCAAGACCTTTTCATGATTGATCTGTTACAACTTTATTAGAAACTGTTCACTTACAGAAGGCTTGCGGGGGGAGGGGGGGTGGTCACATTTACTCCCAATGTAATTAAATTGACAGCAGTGGCTTTATCCTAAGAAAATATTTGACTGTGCACATTCACAATAAATAATAAATTCCAAAATTACTCAATTGTTTCCCTCTCTTGTTTCTCCTCTAGAGAGTTAAGGTCTATATTGAGCCATGCATCTTGTTCTTGTACACATCCTTTAGTATCAGGAGATATCAACAGTAATTACATCAGGATCTGTGAGTTAGTTAATTGGATTTAAAATATTCTGATCATGAATCTAGATCAGACCTGATTTTGAATCACAGGTAGGTTGAGCTGCTGGCATAGTAGCTATGCAAGAAACATTTGTTAGCTAAATCCCTCATCTGCATTTCATTCACTACCTATTGTTACAAAGGCAGCCAAAAATCATAAGAATCTGAAGTCACTTATAATTGCAGCCTTTCTTTCTATACCTACCTTATCACACACTTTACTCTTCTGTTTCTTTTGTGCTGTGTGTGTTCTTACCGACTCCCCTTATTACCTCCAATCCATGAGAGGTTGGTTTATTACACCACTTCAGAATTAAGTAATAGGTTTTCCTCTAACTTGTGTGTTGTGTTCACCTCTTCGCTTTTTTATCGTCTCCTGTCTGCTCTTCATAATCACTATTTTCCCTTCTGGAAACTAGACATGACTCTGCCCAACTTTGAATCTTCAAACTGGTTTCCACCAGAAAGTCTAAACATTGCCAATTCATCTTCATTGTATTATTTAATGCTAAGACTGGCCCCTGGGATTTTCCTGAGAGAAATGACTCCAAGACTAAGGTTTTTGACAAATGCAAGCTGTGAAAGGACAAATTTGAAAGGACAAAGGGAATTCTTTATCCTTCACAGCAGCAAGAAAAGCCAGGCAGTAGTAAACTCTGCCTGGTTGCCAATATTTAAGAAATATTTTATCCATTTAATAGGCAGATCTAGGCACAGATCTCCCAGGTACAGGCACTTGGAGCTAGTATGGATAAATTCTAGGCCATACATCACATTTTATGTGGGCTTCAGCTACTTAAATAGTGAGAAACATTACTAATGGAAGAACTTAACCAGGAAAATAACATGACATGACCAAGGGCATTGTAAAAATCAGGGTCATGCTGGATTACAGTGCTGCAGCAACCAATCCACTTCATCTCACACTACGAAAATGTTCTTTTTTGTGACCATGAGGTAGTCAGACCTTCACAGATATGCACCATATAACGCTGAGGAGTCAGCAGGGAGCTCTGACTGCTTCAAACACTTGCTCCTGTGACTTTACTCCTCCAGCTAAAAACAACTGATGTGATGCTTTCATGGCCTCCAAAGGCATTGTAGGGACAATGTAAGTAACCTGCGACTTCCATGAAAATCTGACACAAAAAGGTCAGCTGTAAGGGTAAGATTATTTTGGTTTATGCTGGTTTGTGTTTATAAGGTGCCAAGGAAAGTAATTAACACGGTTATGAAAAATGTCATGCAAAGTGTCCTCTAGAGCCTGGAGCTGGAAAAATGCAGAAGGCAAAGCGTTCTCTGAAAGACTATTTGCTAAAAGGTAACATAGGAATTACACTGATGTAAAGTTTGCTGGTTTAGGCAATCCACATGCAAATAGGAGGGGGACAGCACCATGTGGTCATCATGAGCTAAATTGTGGAAGTGCTTGTCAAAGAGCAAAACCATTAAGCTCTGTATAAAGTATGCCTCACATATTGTAAGCCCAGCCCTCAGGTAAACAGTGAATCACTGCAGGCAGACCAGGGGTTGAACTTCCTTGCATAAGCCACCTGCCAACTAATTCTGAGGAACATCAGTAAAATATAACATCTGTTTGTAGGTAATTTGCCTACTGGGGGAAAAAAATGCAGTTCAGGGAATAAATAAGTACTCTGATGCAAATACTGTGCCTAGTTATTTCTTTGCCTCATGACTTGCTTTTGTCACACACGCTGAAAAATACTTTGTTTTCGATATCTCTAGCCCCTGGGGAAAGGCATTTATTATTTTCCATTTCCTTCCCTTTCCCTCAATTGTACATCCACATTTAGGGTTTCACTTCCGCTTCATCTTCATCTTCCAGCAAGTTCTGTCACTATTTTTTAAAATGGGAAGTTGTGGAGGGACAGAGAAAGCGTGGCAGGACCTGTATTCTGTGAACACAGGTTCTGTAAACTTGCAGGTATATAGCACAGCACAACGTTGCCATCTTCACTGCACTCTTCCAATGGCAAAAATAAATCCATCCTTTTTATCCCTTAGAAACCATCCGTGGAGCACTGCAATCTGCAATCGCTTCTTCCACATTGGGGATCTTTTCTTCCCTGTCTGGATTAGGGAGAGATAGAATGTACCCATCTGTTTAAACGTGGTTCTGATTAACATGCTGTCAGCCACCCTGAAAACACTCGGATATTAATTCGCTAATGTGAAACTTGAGCTAATTAATGAGTGCATGCACACACTGACGCATGTGTGTCCATAGGCTCCCATCGATACGCGTGTGCACGCGAGCGTGCCAGCAAGGGACACCTACAGCAGGGCGGAGAGGGAGGGAGACCCGATGGGTCACCATCACCCTCCTCTGGAGCCGGCACAGCAGCAGCAATACCTCTCTGTGATAAGTTTTTAGATTTGTCATGTCTGCACCCACTGATGTAGAAATTATGAAAGTGGCACCAGGAGCAATGATGGAAGGATAATTAAAAAATAATTAACAAGAATAATTTGCAAGGGGCCAAGGGACAAGAGCTTTTATTTCATCAGCTGGTGTAAGTGATTAAATAGGTACACAACACTGCTGTAAAAGTATCCCTTTTTTAAAATTGAGAGGAGGGAAGGCGTAGAGGGAATAATTACCAATTACTTACTTTCTTTTGTTCTTTTGTCAGACTAACTCGCATGACCAAGTAGTTTACTCCAAGACATGCAGTTAACAAATCACCTACCCCCACCCTGAAGAAAGAGAAACAGCAGAACAATAGACTCTCTGCACTTCAGTGCCCCTGGATGGGGGGTACGATGGGAGGAAGGGGGGAAGTCTTACTGCATCGCCCATCAGCTATCCCACTGCTCCTCTCACCTGAAATCATTTATTGCTTCATGAATGAGGAGGAGAAAAGAATAAGTTTCCTCATGATATTTTGTGATTTGTTTTGGTTTCTGAAACTAAGAAAGATTACACCCTACCTCGAAGAGATAGACACCGTAAGACTTGCTTTCAGCCAGTCGCATCTTCCTAGCAGCTGATTGTCTTCCCCCTGGCAGAGGCAGCTTGCCACATTATCTAGCAGCTTCCTGCTGTTGATCAAGGTTGTCGCGCTGTACCTATTAGCAGAAGGCTGTCCATTTCAGAATAAATCCCACAATAAAGGAATAAATCCCAGTGCTCTTGTGCATTTCTCAGAAAAAAAAATCCAGTATGTTTCACTTGAGTATTTTAGCTCTCATACCTTCTTACTTGCAAGTCATATCATAGCCAGGACCTGCTTGTTCTGGTTTAGATTAAGAATCAAGAGAGCAGCTTTTTTCCAGGCCAGTTTCAAGCCCTAAATCTGTGGCCTTTCCTTCAAGGTACATTGATCTCTGGTTCCCCACAGCTCCTTGTTCTTCTGACATTCCTTTGTACTTGGCCTCTTCTAGAAACGTGATCAAAATGGTACCGACAGCAAAATGATTCACAGGTATAAGAACTAGCCCAAAACATAAAACAAGCCTGAGAGGAAGCCTTCTGTTATTAAAATGCCTCACAAAGAACGAACTGAAATCCCAGGTCAGCATCCAAGCTGCCGATTTCATGCCAGATTTCCAGGCCAGTACAGCATGAACACGTTTCTGGGAAATATCCAAGCCTTTGAATACTCTTCTAGACCTTTCAAGTTCACCAAGCTTTAATGACTGTATGAAAAATGCAAATTAAATACCATATGTGAATTCAGAATTAAAGCCTTACAGATAACAATGTGGAAATATACATTCCAGATGCATTTCTGCTTGGAAGCTAAAAGAGCAGCAGCTTTCAGGATTTTGCCAGGTTCCCCCATTGTAATTCCATCCTCTCTTTTGAACAACTCTCTATGTAAATGATGACAGGGCAGTTAAGCACAGTGATTGTTAAACGCTTCCTACTGTTCAGTGGGGGGTTTTATCAGAGTTTTTCAAATTCAGCATCTTCATCTGTACTGCCTTTCAGTCAGTGCTAAGTGGCTGCTTCTCACCAGTCTTAACAAATATCTCTTCTGTAGGTTTGACCTTCCTGCTGTCACAAGTACTATACAATATAAAAGCCGGGCTTCTAGCGGCAGAGAAGTGGATCTAGTCACGTGCCAGATGCATATTCATTTCTTGTACTCAATCCTGTTTTCTTCAGTTCAGGGAGTGGGAGCAAGTTACCTGGCACAGCACCAAGGGCCAAGGTCTTGCCTACACTAGGCTGGAGAGCCTTGTAATCACAGCGAGGTTTCCCCAGTGCTCCTACAATACAGCACATTCCAGTGAAACAATTTACCAGCAAGTACTCAGGAGCGATCACATCACTCCTGCAGATTGCACTCGACCCAAGCAAGGTTAATTGTCGTGTTAGTCTCTACACACATAGGCTTTGCGGTAACGAGCATTTCCAAAAGAAAACATGAAGCTCCCTAACTCTTTATTTTCCAAATCCGTTGTGTTGTTTTCAAGATACTGCATTTTTTTCTCCTTTTTTTTTTTTTAATCACTAAAGTCTTCTCTACACAAAGGAAATCCTCGTATTATTTCAGTGTCACCTCTCATAACACAGAAGTAGATGGCACAAGGGCTGCCATGACATGTAACACCATTAAACTCCACCATAGACCCGCCCAGAGCAAATTATTCCATGCTCTGCTCGCAAACATGCAAAACACTTCACGTTAGGACTGCCAGAGTAAACAGGAGTCCACAGATGTTAAGAAAAAAATGGAACATTATCAAACGTCAGCAAGCACTACAATGCCATTTTCTGAAGCAAAGCTCCAAAGTCATCCTTTTATTCATATGCATATATAAAATTCCCCGAAGTGCATGGTACTTGGACAGAGGCATGCACAGCACTGTCTCCCCTAGCACATGACACTCTTGGTCTGCCTCACAACCTGGAGCAGGCTACAGTACATTTAGTTTCTTTACTACCTCCTTTCATCCCTTCGGCCTGAAAGTCCACATGCGTACCAGAAAAATACCAAAAGCTGCTTACTCAAAAATTTTTTCAAGGCTTTACATTTTCTGTAGTTCTCTGCACAGGAAAATCTACCAAAATGTAGCTCGAATAACCTACGGAGCTGGCTGGTGTGGATGGAATTTCTCAGCTGCTAATGTAGCATTTGCAGGTAATGGTGGAGTATCTACAAATGTCTTGTGAAACATCAGTCAATTAGCTTTCAGACTTACTGGCACCACGCACTGAAGAGGGAGCTTCTGGCTAGGGCAGATTTCTAAACACAGATGGGAAGTTTATAACTTGTACTAAATTAACTAATTTTAGATTTGACCTTTCCGTAAAAAATGGAATATTGTGCCTCTTAAAATGAATTGTTTCTGAAGTGTTGGAATATTTCGGTTCAAAGTTTTCAAAAACTCCAACGTTTTTAATTTTTACTTTAAAAACCTGAAAGTTTTGCTAAAATCATTTTAACTGAAACAACAACCAAAAAAACCATTTCGTTCTGGGCCAAATTAAACTTTTAAGGGAGGGAGGGTTGTCAAACAAGAAGCTACACAAAATACTTTCCATGGTTTTGATTCAGGCTCTGAAAAACTGTGTTCATGTCCATCTTTACTCCTGAGTACAACAGGTCATTCCTGTCTTCTACAAAAATCTCAGAGCTATGATAAGGGGATAAGTGCAAAAGAGCCACATTAAGATGAAGGGCAACTGATAAGAAAAAAATATGAGTTAGCCAGGAATTGGTTTAGACTGGAAGTTAGATGAAGGGTTCTCACTCATTAAAGAGCTGAGGTTCCAAAACAGTTTCCCCATAGGAACACGGAAGAAGAAACCCTAAAAACTTTAGCATGGATTTTGCCACCCATATGAAAGAGATTAGGAGATCTGAGATTTCACAAGGCAATAGACTGGTCTGTATAACAGGAAACAGCATTCTTTCTCTGTCTCCCATGAAAGTCACCATTTACAAGAATAATTTCAAAAGCTATGGAATAAAAACTCATAAAGCATTATGTATACAGCTTATAACTAGATCTCTGTGCACATGCACAGAAAACAACTGAAATTATTTGCTATGTTGGACTGAGCACAGTCGCTCTCAGTAGAGGAATAATCCTTGTAGTGTAATTTCCTGAAGGAAAGGACAGCAAAGTAGTCATGTCCTATTGTATAAAAGCATTTAGCAGTATGGCTTATTGATTACACGGTAAATGTCTTGAGCTCTGTCATGATAGAGCTTTTCGAAAGAACAAGAATTGTCAGGTATTGTGTAAAAGTCTTGGCCTCGATCAAGGATTCTGGGAGATCTGCAGCAAAATAAAAACAAATGGAATAAAATTTGGACTAGAAGTTACTGTGAAAACTTTAACTTTTACTGGTGTAACACCTAAGGCTCTCAGCTGTCCTAATGGCAAAGAGCAATCTGCATGAAAAAGCAGCAGTGAACCAGAATCCAGGGCAATTTTTTTTTCCATAAAAAGAGTGCTGATGAGGGGTGGATGGGTTCCACACCATGAGTTCTGCTGGCAGCTCCAGAGGGGATGAGGTGCTGACACCTGAGTATATTTCTACTTCTCTCACAAGCATGATGCATTGGGCAAAGCTTTTGGCTAATGGTAACAAATGGAAACATGCAGATCTTTCTGACTTTACCCTGCAAAGTTTTCCTCAAAATTTTCCTCTGGTTCTAGCCTCACCAGGCCAGTGCTGCAGCATATTTTTCTGATATCATCTAGAGTGACTCCTTTATTTCCATGCAAAGTGCCAAACGAAGTTTCTGAAGTGGGAACGCATTTCTCCTAGGAACAGCACTACGTCTCCCATCTGTTTTCAAAGAGGCAGACAAATATTCATCAGATGATAACCTATCGTGACTATCCAGATGAAACATACTCAGTCCAATAACCTAAAATGAAACCCTCTGTTTTTCATTACTTACTCTCTAGCACATCTGTTCCTCTAACAAAATTACTTACAATGCTGAACTCTAGACAAAACTGGAAAAGCTGGATATAAAGGAGGAAGCCACCACTGGCATGTACTATAAGTGTTCCTTTTTTTTTTTTGTTAAACACACGAGGAGTGACCACCTGAGCAGTTTAGAAGCTGTACTTCTCTTTTGTTTGATTCAATGCAAATTTCATCATGAAATTTGACAGTCACAATTTTAACAAAATTACCTTTATCTTCAGATCACATTGATACTTGTTTGTTCAGCTCCCCATGCTACTCTGAGAATCCCCACACGGTGTTTTTTAGCACCCTTAAAAGCCTAAGTGCAAGAGGAAAAACAGATATATTACTTGAGCAGGTGGTATAGACCAACCAACATAAAAAAAGAGAGAAAACTAACACTGCGGGCTTTTAGATACACAGTGCAGGAGACAATACCCTAGAGAATCATGGTTAAAAGGCTGTGCAGTTAGATGTTCACAGATAGATGTTCACAGATACGCAGTGGCCTTTCACTGATAATGCATGACATAAGGTATAATAACAAAGGGAAAAACAATTTGAAATTCTATTTAGAATTACATTTTTCTTTGTACTGTCACCCTTGAGAAAGCAGCCTATGGTGATATAAAGAAGACCATATTGACCCCTTCTCGCTTTTGGCAGTTGGGCTAGCAATAACTGTCTCTTTTTATTAATATTGTTTTTATCTAGACCTGTAATGACCATCCTACATAGGTGAAATGAAAGACATTTATTTCATGCCTAACACCTCACCGGGGAAACAAAAAAAAAACAAAAAAAAAAAAATCAATGTATTGCACTAATTTGCTGAATAACTTTTTGGTGTCGAGGAGAAACAGCCCTCAAGGGCCAGCCACCTCACCTGGCATGCTCAGAAACTAACTGCAAATCACTGCGCCTGAGAGGTGGAATCTCACCATGGAGCGTGCCACAGTCTACAGCTGTCTGTGCTAACGTGATCAGCAACGATGACACGGATTACAAAGAAGTTCCTTGAGGACAACCTAAGTCTTTCTTACAGCATTAATCACCATTCTCATAAAAAGTAAAGGAAACTACGGAAAAGCACTGACAAGCCCAAGCAAGCTGTCAGATGTTAGGCCTGCCTGGGTGAGCTCACTCTATTGAGACGTGAACTAAGACATGATCATCTCCAGGCACCAGCAGCAATGAATTGAACAGAGCTTAAAAAACAGCTCTTTTCCAGTCACTCCTCCAGAGAGGAACAGAGAAATTTATTGGGTATTTTCAAACAGAGATTCCTATCCAAGACACATAAAGAAACAAGAGATGTTTCTCCCCTTAGCTATGGATCTGTGGTAGGAGATGTCACTTTCCTATGGGACCTGAGGATACGTCTATACTGCAGTTACCATCCAGTATAACCAGAATATCCTACATCACTTGCTCACATAACTGCCAGCAACAGAGACACAGCACTGTGTTTTTTGATGCAGGTTATAAAACCTGTCTGGGAAACTTAGCATACACTTGAACAGGTTTAGCAGCCTGCACTAAGTTTCATATTGCCGTAATGATGCTGTTATTGCTAATTTAAAGACAGTTTAAATCTTGTCTGAAGGACAACTGTCCCAATCTCACCTGAAGGAATAATCTGAAATAGCAGCAGTGAAAACCTAACTTTGGTGTCACAACTTCATCAGTATCAACATGGCTAGGGCCTGCTCTGAGCTTCCCTGTGCTTTCTCAGAGGGAAACGCCAAGTCAGTGCCTGTCTTGCAGCTGGACTGCTATGGCTCTGAAGCACTGAAGCCAGTGAGTTAAAGAGGGTGCTAAGAGAGGCTTATAAGACAGGCAGCACCCTAAGCCTGCTGAGAGTGAACACAAAGCAAAACACCTCCAAAGCAGGCAATCACATATAGTAAGTAATGCTACTGGTACAATCAAATTTTTTATTCTTAATTTCTTGGAGCTCTGAGCTATGCTAACAAATAGGATTGGGATTTGGGAGACCTAGACCTGAAGAGCGGTGCCTTGATTGCTTATTTGGCCTGGGCTCGTTACAACCTGAGCATGGCTTACATTGTTCCTTTGCACAAAGCACAGGTGTAACCACAGCATCCCATCTCATAGCTAAGTTTGCAGCCTGGGGGAAAACAGCAGAAAGATTTCTTTACTCAACAGCTCAGTCTCAGTAAAATTTTATTAATATTTGGATTTTGGCTTCTGATATATCATCAGGTGTCATTGTTATATGGGTCTCTTTTTCAGCTGCAGAAAGGAGCTCTTCCCTTTCAGGAATGGAACTTGTGAATCTCCATTCAGGAATGCATATGCTTCCCCTTCTCTGCCTGGACCCCGCTTGCCCACACACCTCCCTCTGGATCTCAGGAAGCTGTGCTTCAGGTGTGAATCTCCAGATAGTTCTGCCCTCTCTATTACTAGCACCGCTGTTGTCTTCTCTAACTTCTTCTGGCCTTGGTGGTTTTGGATTGTAGATTGAAAATATGCTGACAACATCATGCTGCTATGAAAGAACCTGATACCATCCTGGGATGAGACCATAAAAAGATTGCCCGGAAGATACGCGAAGTAGTTGTGTTCCTCTGTTTAATGCTGCAAAAACTCCCAGTGGAGCGCCGCATCCAGTTTCAGGGGTCATACCAGAGGAAAGATGTCGAGTAACTGGGTCTAAAGAATAGCCACAAAAGTAACCAGAAGGATGGAAAACATGAAAGAACTAGGGTTGCCTAAGCTAAAGAAAAAATTACTAAGTAGCCTCAAATATGTTAAAAATTTTCATCTGTGATGATGATGAAGAGAAAAATCTATTCCCTGTGTTTATGGTAGATGGAGCAAGAAAAAAATGCTACGCAAATTGCAGCAAGAAAGATTCAGATTAGACCTCAGAATAAAACTTGCATACAGCTGATCCTGCCTCATGGTGGGCAAATGGGCTATTAATCTTCTGAGTCTCCTCTGAGGCCCACAATTCTACATTTTCCAAGGACACTGCTCTATGAAAGAGAAAATTCAACATCATTTCCTTCGGAGACCTGAAGATCTTGAGCTACAGGCAGTGGGGATGCCAAGTGCCTCTTCCAAGGAACTCAGCCCACTGGAAAAGCAGGCTCCAAGGTCAGTTAGATGTGGTGCACCCACATTGCCACCACCGTGCATACACACACCCCTCATAACACAGAAAACAAGAAATGAAGTATCGGTTCTCACTTTACAGAGGTCAGTTACTTAGAAGTGTAGAAACACTAGAACTTCATTATCAGTAATTGTCAAAGCAGCTTTCATCTTTAATCCTTTGTGCCGCTTGCATTATACACCTTCAAAAAACATGGTCATGTGCACAACTATATTTAATTTTTAATCTACTGTTAATCAGAGGATAGAGAGTCAGGTACTGTGGCTCAATAATGTTATGAAGTCATCGTAACATTTTAACTTGAGCAGTAACAAAAAAGGCAGTTAATCGAATATCGTGTTTCAAGGTATAAATTGGTTGCCTGCACAAGTTAACAAGGATGGGCACTACACTACTGACTGGACATATAACATAGTTGCACCATTTTCTCAGAGCGTCTCATGTCGAATACCACAAATCCCTGCATTTTGGTCTCTGCCATTTGGGCTATTAAGTATGCTGGTACCTTTTGCCCTTCTTCATACACCCACTTAGGAAACCTAACTCTGCTTACAAGGAAAACCTGTAAAAATTCAGTTAAGAAGTCTATGCACTGGAATTTTATCCTTTCGCTCTTGAAATATCAGAAAACAGTGACTTTTCTAGCTTCATCTGGGCTATATATCCTAAGGAAGAGAGTGATGTTTTTCTTGAAGTCTGGTCTTTCAAATCCATATACTCAGACTTTGTCCTTTATGTATTTCCCTCACTCCTAAATATTTTGGTTTGGTTTATTTTCACTTTTAATCAAAGACTCAAATTATATATTTTACCCCCATCTGAGCAGATACCAGGATGAATACTGGGATGAAATATGTAGTTTCTTTTTTCATCAGAATAGCTTGCAGAATTTGTTCCCTCACCTTTTTATCACAGCAATATCACCTCTATGTATTGTGTTATTACACTACTAAATGATAAAGAACTCCGAACAGTATTTTTCAGAACTATTTGTGCCTAACATAACACGTCATTCATATCATCTTATATAAAAAAAAAAAAAGGTATGCTTTTATCTGTTCTCAGTCAGTCAGCCATCTCAGACTTTTCTTATAAGGTAAATTCCCAATTACTATGGGCAGCTGCAGAGAAATTTTGACTGGGGTAGAAATAGTTTCCAGTAAGTTATGTCATCTTTCATCTATAATTTACAATCTTACATATACAAACAAGAAAACTTACAGTGAAACTCATCCAAGAGGATTACAAACAAAAATAGATTTAAAATAGCTTGAAAGAATTTATGACTAATAACATCTGCATAGTAAACAGCCATTGAAAGTCAAGGAATTACATGCAAGGAAGTCACAGTGTTGTGGAATTGTGGAAGCCCAAAACCAATTCTTCTTCCAGAAAATTGCAGGTTCCAAAATATTTGGCTTTGAAGTCTCTGCTTTGAAATCTGTTGCCAAGCCACAAGTACTTAGTGAAACTTAGGTCTTACTGACCTGCCCATTAGCCTCACAAGAGGATGAGTTAACGCACAGCAAATCTGAAAACATTTTTCTTTAGCCACCTGTTGCTAATACTATACAGGAACTTCCACTATGGAGTTTCCTCTCTTTCCACTAAAGCTCAAACCACCTTCACTTCCTCTTCCTAAGTCAAACTCTGTACCTCGGTTAGGGCCAGTTTCCAAAGCACACTGGAGTAAAAAGAAAGATTTATTCCAATGGGCTATGGCTCAAACTTTTAGAAAGAAGTAAACAAAGTCTTATCAAACAAATTTTAATCATGTTGGCATTCCACAGAGGTTTGCTTATAATGAGCATCTCCATTCTTAGTGCTGCACTGGGCATTGCAGCAGGGTTTGGCCTGGTCGCAATGGGGCAGAAAAAATAAGGTTGTTCAGAACTAGACGTGTGGTAGGAATGAAAACAGCGAAGCAACAATTGGTAAGGGTACTGGAAGGCTTAGCAGGAAAAGCCATTTATTAAAAGCCATAGGAGAGGTGACTGTACTGGGGATAAAAATAAAAAAAAAAAAAGAGAGCCAGTGTGCCGTTCACAAGGGCAACAGTGATGCTGCAGAGATGTCAGATGGTAGTGACTAGGAACCAAGGTGGGAGTCAGCCACACATGCTGGTAAATAATAATAATACAAGATAGAAATTGACATGCCATGAGGGAAGCTTGTTAATAGGCTATTCCACTCGGATAGAAAAATAAAAACAATATTATGAATTGGCAACAAAAGATTTAAATTAATTGTAGGTGTTTGTCTCCAGTTGTTTCTTAGAACACTATAAACACTATATGAAAAACAAAGCTTTTTTTCTCATGTCTGCCTGTGCAAACAAATATGCTGCTACAACAGCATGGAAAATTTACAACAAGATATTTCTCTTTGTTCTTTAATAGACTGTAAATTTTCTTTAATAGACGGTGAATTTATGTTGCATTAATTGTTCGTATGCATGAAAAAGCATGTAGGTAGATGTGTGTGAAACAAATCTCAGGTGGATAGAGAAGGAAGCAGGACAGCTTAATAAAGTTAATCTACTATTACTTGGCTTTTCTCATCTCCACTCACGCTAATTAACACACCCTGTAATGATACCAACCAGATACTAACCCCCGTGCTGCACGCAGAGTAAGTAACATAGGAAAGGCTAAACGGTCTGCCCGCATCTACAGAGAAAATGCCAGAGACTGAACTTAAAGGCAGGACTTCTTTGGCTCCTTGCCCAGCTGTTAAAAACCTGGACTGTCTTGCCATGGCCACATACATTTCCCTGCAAAACCGCACAAACTGAAAGCTCCCGGGTTTTGCTGCATTAGCAACTCCACCTTCTCAACCTGTCACTTGTGGCCTGAACCCTCTTAATTAAGATTCAAGAGGACCACAGCGGCTGCTCCGCGGGGGTCGCTGAGCAGCCCCGCATCAAACCCTGGTGCTTTGAAGAGGAACCTTTGGTCAGGCGGTCTGCTCATTAGAGAGTTTGCAGGGCCTGTGAGTACTGCCAGGCCATGGGTCACAGCTTTTCATGACCTTTCTCTGCGCTGGGGCAAGAAATCTTAGGAGGCAAACTGCTGATGGGTTCTGCCCTTTGGGGGG